>OX104070.1:71108122-71228167 GCA_944474145.2 Dicrocoelium dendriticum | reverse complement strand
AACGGGCGAAACATGTATCCGCAAGATGAAAAAACAATCAGCGCAACGCTTAGTGTACAGGTCGGAAGGCGTTTGTAATGTAACAACGTGCGTCTTTGTTCTATTGGATTATAATATGGAGCAAATTTGCATGGTAAATCAAAATGGAGGAAGCACCGTTGTTCCAAAAGCGCAAATCAACCACTGCAGATGCCGCTACAAAGATAGTATTTGATTTTGGGAAGTGGCGGCGTAAGACGGCAGGTGATTATACTGAATGCTGAATACTGTATTACAGAGCAAGTAGAAGTGGATTCTGTACAACTAATTCGAGATATGGCGAAAAACGTTATATAATTTGTCAACCTTAATAGCATTGTCGTTCTCATGTAATATTTAAAATATTCGACTTACGATATTTCAGGATTCACAAATGTGATGTCATCGTAAGTGTGCAGTCGTTCTCTGAATCAAATAGAGGCAAAATACAAATCTAACAACGTTTTGAACTGTTGCACAGATGTTGCCTCACACATGTTCGGGCAAACTATTCCAAATGTTTACCACTCGCCGTTCGAAGCACAGTGAGTGGGGAACATGTTTCATATCCGGCACAACAAGTTTGTATCTGTGTCCGCGTGTGCTGCATGGCCCTCGTAAGTGAAGCATTCGCCTTGACATGGGGAACTTACCGAGATGTAGAATTCGGTAGGTCATAATGAGGTCGACTCGTACCCGACGGTAGGACAAGGTGTAGAGTCCTAGTTTCTCGCACATGTCTTCATACACAAAGCCACGTAAACTCGGGATTAGCCTGGTAGCAAAGTGTTGGACCCGTTCGATCTTTTGTGCCTCTCCTCGGGTAATCGGAAAGTAGGCGGGCGAGCCGTACTCTAGCATTGGTCTAATGATAGAAGAGAACAGGCGAGTGGCAACCTCATCAGACCATGTGCAGAAGCTACGTTCGAGCGCCCAAAGCATGCGCAGTCCGTTCCGATATAGCCTGTTCGTGTTGTCCACGGACTTCAAATCGTAGCGTGAGAGTACACCTAGGTCCTTCACGGAGAGTGTGGGATTTTGCGCTTGGCCGTCAAGAGTGTAGGTTCGGCCGTTAGCACCCTTCCCCAGGCTCATAAATACCGACTTGGCTGGGTTGACCGGGAGAAGAACTTCTGCAGACCATGTGGATAAGCGGTTGAGATCTTGCTGAAGTAGGCCACAGTCATCGGGAGTGTCGATTTCTCTCCAAATCTTCAGGTCGTCCGCAAACAAGGCACACGGCGACCGGAGAAGTTGCGGTAGATCATTGATGTGGATCAGGAACAGAGTGGGCCCCAGCACAGTGCCTTGAGGCACGCCACTTGTAGAGGGGTACCAGTCAGTTAGATGGTCGTCGACCTGTACCCTCCACTTTCGTCCAACAAGCAAGTCGCTGATCCACCGGTGCAGTGATCCACCGACGCCACACATGCTGAGTTTGTGAAGAAGAACCTCATGACTGACCTTGTCGAACGCTTTACTGAAATCGATGAATATCACGTCGACGGACTTCCCCTTGTTTATTGCCTTCAACCACTCATGCCTCGTCACAAGCAGGTTAGTATTGCATGAGCGACCTTGCATAAAACCGTGCTGTGCGGGCGTCAGGACCTCTTTTGACTTTAGCAACTGCAGCAATCTCTTCTTCACGATTTTCTCAGCAACCTTTGCCTATATAGGTGTCAGACAAATTGGCCTGTAATTGTCTACTTTGCTAGGGTCGCCGCCTTTCGGAATAGGCTTCACCACCGCATATTTTCAGTCAACCGGCAACAAACCTTCGGAGAGCGACCTGTTGAAAAGGTCAGTCACGATAGGAGAGAGGATGGTTGAAAGTGACTTGAGAACCAGTTGGTGAAGCCCATCAGGTCCGGCAGGTTTGGTGCCGTCAAGGTTGCCGAGTAGTTTGGCTACCTCTTCGACGCCGCAATGCAGACTGTCGAGTTCGGTAAAAGCGGTACACGTCGAACTCGGAACAGACACCTGGTTATTCGCAAATACAGAAGCGAAGTGCGCCGCCAACGCGGACGCACGCTCAGAGCTGGAGGTTAGGGGCTGTCCATCCGTGCCATCCAGCACTGGCACATCACCCGCCGGCTTCAGGCGTCACTTCACGTATACAAAGATTCTCTTGGAGGCGGTCTTCGCGGCTAATGCGAGCTGCTCTTCAAAGTGTCGGCGTTTATTCTGTTTTTCACTGTTGCAGTGATTCCGCTGACATTTATACCCTTCGTAATCATTGGCAGAGCCAGAGAGAAGGAATTTGTCCCACAATCTGCGCCACCTCCGAGCCAGGTTTCTATACTCCTTGTCAAACCAATGAGGCTTAATCGGTCCAACCTTTCGACATTTCAATGGCACAAATTTGGAACACAATGATGTAAATCTCTCTTTTATAAATATCCAACAATCTTCCACAGATGCAGTTTGTGACAGAGACCAATACAGTTGGCTCGCGGCTCGAGCAAGACCATCGAAGTCCGTTTTCCAGTAGTTGGGAGCTGGTTGAAGCAGATGTGAATACGGCAAAGATAATTCCATATCAGCTATCAGTACTGAGTGGTCGCTCGTAGCCAGGGGCTCCAGGATCCTAACGTCACGCACTCGTGGTTCGTAGCTCGTTAACATCAGGTCGAGACAGGACTAGGTTGAACGCGTTGATATGCGTGTTGGCTGGCATATGTGTTGCGATGCACCATCTTCAAGTACCAAATCCACGGACTTTGCTTCAACCTCACTATCTCCAGGCATCAAATGCATATCAGGCCATCGTATTCGAGGACAGTTAAAATTGCCTACAAGCAGAAAGTGTGGACGACTCATGTGGGTCCGAAGATGGGGCAGCCAATCCAAACAACGACTCAGGGGACTGCGATAAACTGCGCCCACAAGCAGTTCTCCGCGCCTGAGGCGGATGGAGCACCACAGTAGCTCACACAGGCCATCGTCACTTCGGTAGGTGCTCACAAGTCTCCCACGCAGGGAAGACCGGATGTAAAGTAAGACACCACCGTGGGCATTCTTTAGTCTATCGCATCGGAAACACGAGTAACCGTTGAGTTCAAGTTCTTGGGTGTATAACTCTGCATGCAGCCATGTCTCTGCGAGTCACACTACGTCTGGCCGCTCAGACGCAACGAATCCACTAAGCTTAGCGCGGTTATTCATATTACTGCAAACGTTTGTGAAGGCTACTCGCAGGCCGCAGCAGGAGCCACCGGGCGTGCTTGAAGTGTGAGCAGCCTGTTTATCCTGATTCTTGGATTGTTGGAAACCACCCGAAAATTTACGATACGAAGATTTGTTTCCCCCTCACCAGTGCGTCTTTTCAACTCAATGATGGCAGACTTAAGCCGCTCCCTGTCTACTGGGTCCAGGTCGGGACGAACATGGATCTTCAAACCTTTCAGCCTACTTAGGCGAGACATGATAAGTCTTGGACTGGCTTCGTCCACAAAAGTGATTCTCATAGGCCGATTTTGTTGATCACCTTGCTTTCCAAGACGGGTAATCTGCCTCACTTTTACCGAGTCCTCACCAGCGTCGAAGAGTCTATTAATTAGACCCTGTAAAAACTCGACATCGTGATCGTAGCGCACTTGGGGTGATGGATCACTGGACTCCGGTGCGTGAAATATCACGAGATTATAACGCCTCTGGTAGGACGAGATTGGCTTTGCTGGGCGAAACATACTACCAGACTCAAGTGGTTGGGCTAACCGTTGACTAACAGAACGTAAACGCCAAACGTTCCTTCGTAATTTCGTCCTCTGATCTTTCCACCGGTCTTCAGCACTCAGACTTTCACCTGCTGGGATATCAGTGACTGATGGACACAACAAAGGTAAACATTTTAGCCCAGCTGCATCTGGGCTTCTCACAACGTTTGGACTTCGTGTCAGTCAGTTTGCACGGGTAGAGGAGGACGACTGAGCCGAAATCTGAAGGCTCTTCGCGCTAGGTTGTTGGGCCAAACACACGGAGCTGTTCGCAACGAAACGCTGAGGACTACACGTCGGCTTTACTCTTTCTGGCTGTATCTGATTTCGGCCATTTTCACATATAGTTTGGACGAAATCGTGTTGGATCCCTCGAAGGCGATGAAAATGCTCAACTGATAATCTAACACATGAAATATGGTATTTAACTTGGCAAAATGCACACGTGAGGGCATTTTCACGGTATCCGACTAGTTTGAGGAAGTACCACAGGATGACTGCTTCGGCATTTTAAATAATCCGGAAACAAGATGGCGGCCAATTAACGAAGAAAGTGGCGATAGCAAGATGGCCGAAACAAAACGATGAAATACAAGTATTTCTGGTCGGAAATTTCAGAATCGGAAATGAAAATGACTTGTAGCTTAATTTCCACGAAATACTTCCAATAAACGCAGAAAGTTAACACAAAGTGATCTTGTCAACACAGCCAAAAATAACCGACAGGAGACGCTATCCGCTTGAAAGTTCAAATCAATTCTCCAGCACTGAGAGTGCTTCCGCTTTGCTAGCGCGGTTTATTTTTACGTTTGCAAATTACCGTATAAATGTGTCGAGTATGATGCGCACCGCGATTAACGAACTCGACTGGACGCTTTGCGGTGTTGACGAAGTGCACTAACTACACTAATTTGGCTGCACCGAACCTGATGATTTGTACAGATTCAACTCATAAATTTTTACGTTTCTATTGGCCACACCTTTGCCTGCATTGATTGAATTGTTTATCGGGACAATATCCAAGTGCCCATTGTCGAGCAACAGGAAATGCTTAGCTTTTAATCGAATTCCGAACGTCGCGATCCAAGTTAACTAGACAGACAAAAGCATGTCTTAAAATGATCTTTACAAAGCCCGCCGGAAATATTTTGGGTGAAGTGGTCTATTTTGGCTGATCTTCTCAAAATAACATAGGCGCGCATTGCGCAATTTTATGTTACACCGATGGTGCACTAATAATTGCCGGTATCAGGCAAAAATTAGATTTTACTACGGCTTTTGCCGAGGTAAACCAAAGGGTATTTCTCTACGGCCTGAGAGCCATTTGTGTTTGTGGACTACTGTAACAGTGGATAGTATCATTTCTCTTTAGGTGAATGTAGATGGAACAGGTGAAATACTATATAACTGACTATTATCCAACTTCAATTAGCATGCGTTAAGGCACGGCGTTGGTGGCCACTCTGTTTTAGATAGCTTCAATGAGCTAGATAATTTTATTTGGTAACCGTTTGCCAAGTTTACGGAGGACATGAAGATTTTGACAGTACATTGCACCTGAGAAGATTGCGGCATAAGTTAGCAATACCTCAACCGCCTTGGAAAGTGGTCTACACGTGTCATGTCGTAACGGGATTTGCATGATCAAGGTGATAATATGCAATTTATTTACTTTACCTGAAACGGTTGCTACTCGCCTATTCCATTCGGTCGTTGTATTATTACTTCAGTAAGGTGCACCCTCATAATCTCTGTTTACCTGCGACAAAGCCCAGAAAATCGGACATTTCTAACTCGTCGCCGTAAGGCCCAATGTAAACTTAAGTAAAACTACGATTCTACTCCTAGTGTTCTATGATCCGACGATAGTCGATATCATCAAGACATAACGCATATTAAATCCCGTTGTTATTCTCAAGTTGAGACCGCTGTTTTATTTTGAAAATTTTACAGCATGAACGAGTTAATGTACATAGCTTTGGCCCTAGTTCAGCAAGGAATTATTTGCGTTTTCGAGCAACAGTTCGAAACAATTTGGATCAGTGTGCATAAATAGGGTTTCTGCAAATTCAAGATCGTTCTCCGAAACACCATTTGAAGTAGATTTTTGTACAGATAAATTCATCAAAATTTTAACCACTGATAAAAAATCTCAAATTTGATATCCCAATTCGCTCAAGGTTACAAATGTGAAGTATCAAGAATGAACTATCTGACTGTTGATGTAATTTTTGGGTATTTTAATGCTTCAGAGCGTATTTTGACAGATGTGAATGTTTAGTTGTACTTCCTCCTATAGTACAGCATCCGTTTTTGGCCATCACCAACTATTTTCACAACCACACTGTCAATGAAATGTCGCGTACCAATCTATGTCTAACGCAATAGCTTTTGCCCCGATATCAACAATGATTTTAGACGTCAAACACAAATAACACCACGTTCACTACCATTCTCTAGTAAACTATTTTGTATGTGATTGCTACTTTTACATTCACAGATTACTGTATAATTGCTTTCATTTCCAACTAAATGTTGCTTACCTGATTTATAACTATACCTTTTCTTCCGTTATTTGTCTATGGTTCGGTACATGTACGGAGTTTAGGATGGCAATGGGTGTTTTATCGCCAGAATCCTTTAACCCTTATTGACTACCATACCGTAGGTAAGACTACCATCGCCTCAGTATTCAGTCATTAAAATCCGAACTAAGTGAACACTTAGTAAAGTTGTGGAAAACCATATTACTTTTACACAAAAACCACACATCAACACTTGATTTGCTAATTAGGCACGTATTATGGTGTGTCGGCAACAAACTTCCATTTGTCAAAACATGCAAACATGGTCTTCGAATCAGGCCTATTTACCACCCTCATGGCGTGCCTACAAGATAAACACCGACTCAGAGACTTGGGGAAATTTCCTGACTAATCGCAACCTTTACACTGCACTTGTCCGTGAGGATAAAGTAACTAATCAACAGTGCCTAGCCACAAAATTCATGGCAAATAACAAACTGCTATGTAGGCATACCGATAAGCTTCTTAAATTGAAGCATGGGATGGCTCCACTTTTCACGACAGGCAGTAGAGTACAAAGTGCCGAAGAAGCAGCTAATGCCTTGCGGCTACAATACGTCCCAATTTTTGAACTCACAACCTATACCTGTACTATAATATGAAGCACATTACCGACACCACTGTTTACAATTTAATTTTCATCCCATCACTTTTGCCAGGTAAGATACTCTCACTGCGTGATCATAGTTCACCGGGAGCAGACAACATCTACCCGAATGCACAGAAGACTGTGGCCAACAAGCTAGCTGAACAACTGTTACTGTTTTTCCAAAGTTGCTTTGATGAACAACAAGTCCCCACTATGTGGATGTGTGGTATTATCAACCCTATATTTAAAGGAGGTTGCCGTTCAGATCCTGAAAATTATCGTCCAATGACTCTCCTCCCTGTGCTCGCGAAGGTGATGGAAGCAGTCGCCGCTAAGTCTTTAATGAACTACTTGGAAAAATGCAACATCTTGGTACCGGAACAGCATGGCTTCCGTCAACACCGGTCATGCAACACCAACCTACATATTGTACGAGGTAGTTGGACGGAAGTTGCGAATGATCGGTTCGGAGTCGGCGTTATCTATTTGGACATCTCCAAAGCCTTCGACCGCCTTGATCACCGCATCCTACTTCAACGGCTACAGAGTTACGGAATCGGAGATCCTGCACTTTGTTGCATTGACAGCTTTCTTTACCAACGGAAGCTTCAAGTACCTGATAGGTAATCACTCTCTAACTCAAATAAGTTGGAATATGGTGTCACACAAGACTCAGTGATGGGAACGCGTTTATTCCTGGTGTTTTTCCACAACCTGTCAAGAGTCATCTCCTGAAATTTCCTGCTTTTTGCCGATGACGTCAAGATTTGGCGGGCGACTAGTAACAAGCGAGATCACCATCTACTCCAACATGACCTAGGTTGCATTTACGAATGGTCAAAGAGGAACAAGCTTCAACTGAATAAAGCTAAATGCAAGGTGATACATCTGCATCACCAGCTGGTGAGCGCTTACAAGATTAGAGAGCACACGTTGGCGAAGGTTTCTCAGGAGTGTTACCTGGGTGTATTGGTACAGGAAGATCTTGTGTGTTCAAAATATACCGAGAAGACGAGGAGAACCGGAAATGAAAACTTCGGCCTTCTTTGCAGAGCCTTCGGTCCGCTTGAACCATCAATATTTCCCCAACTGCTTAATACTTACGTGAGATATCAGGTGTAATATGCTATTCAGGTGCGGCAGCCATGGCAGAGGCAGGATCTCGTTGCTCTCGTGATTCCTCAACGAAGAGCAACCAAGAAATTAAGGGGCCTCTTTCATCTGCCCTATCAGTTTGACTGAATTCTCTAAGAACCTACAGCAGTCCGTATTGGATTTTGCGAGCTCGTACTGGTTTACCAAATTCTGAAGAACCCAAACCACATTAGCCGTCCTGCCCTGGAATTGAACCACAACACTAAACTTAGAGGTCACATTATGAAACGGACAATTCAGTATAGCCGGCTTGAATGTCGTAGAAACTACTTTTATCTATGCGTATGCTAGCCTTGGAACGCACTCCCTAATTATGTCGTCTCTGCTCCCAATCTGGCGTTATTTAAAAATGTGTTGACGATGCAATGTCTCACTTACATTTCATTTTATGGTTTGTTATCCAGGGGCTGCGAATCGCCATCAATCAGTGTCTTGCTAAACGCCTAACCAAGGATTTGTGGATTAATATGATTAATACGTGAACATCTCCGCTATTTCACATAATTATATGGTGAGTCCTCCACAACGCTTTTCACTTTATTATGCAATTGAATTTCGCAATAAGTTCCATCTAATGGTACTTTATAAGCGATGGTTTTTAACACTATAAACCATTGTTCCATTGTTCCAAATTACTTGGCATGATCTTCAGGGTTAGTTTACCGATCAGCTGACTATCATGTTTGCACTGTTGTACAACTGTTGCTGATTTGCGTAACAACTATATATTTATCTATATTTATTTGCTTTGCATTTTATTACTGATTTTGTGATATTATGAATAAAGACAAAGAAATCCATCGGATTGTGCGCAGGAAGCCAATATAAGTTCCTGAACCTGCTACTCTTGGCTATTATAGCTCCAAATCAAACGTACTTAGGAAAACATATTATCGTTCACATTTACTTATTGTTACAGACACGTTCAAAGTGATAACTGAATATTTAAATGGGTGAGTGAGCAGGTCGCATCATCCACTTCACAAACGGTCTATAAGATGTCGGACTGCAACAATTGTATTGATGTATATATAATTATTTGCAATAGTACTGTTATTTTCATAATACTGGCCTATTTGGTTTTGGTTGCGTCACAACATAATTTTGTAGTAACTGATGAAGCACCAAATGTGCAGTGCAGCACATCAGTCTAACAATGGTTGTCAAGCGTTTGAAACAATTGGTTGATGCTCCCACTGGCAACCTAAATTATGCAGTCATTCGCAAATTGGAGATAAGGCTACAGAACCCGCTGCAACTTATACACTCCGTTAGTAAACCCAGGGAATCGTTGGTGCAGTAGATGAATGCTTGTATTTTGGAGCGAAACGCATCCTTCTGTCATTGTATTGATGTGCAAAAATGTATTGGTTGCTTAGTGGAGTAACTTGATTACTTTTTGGGTTTAATCCCAAGTGTTTCACAGCACTTCATAAATATTGGTTTTCTTATCAGAATGACTACCGTGTTACATCGATAGGATTGAGCAGACGCAGTACAAAATATCCTTGGGGAATAATTGCGTGCAACTGAAAATGATGAAAGTTTATATATATGCAAGAAAATTTACATGAGTATGATGGCCTTGGATTATAGCCCTTCTCTGATTGCAATAGTGTGTTTTCTAATCCATATACCCGCTCGTTTATTTTTCTGATGTCGCTGCAGTTAGACGACAAAAATGGTTTGTTTGTTCAAACATATTTTTTCTTCAAACGCAGGCAACCCTACTGTTTTCCTTTGCAACTCATGCATGTCTAGATGCACCTTTCATATATGTATATATATGTATGTATACATAGATATATTTATATTTATATAGAAAGTATGACGTTATCCGCATGAATACCTTGCACTTCACGAGGTATTATCTGGTGTAGACTGCAGGCATCAAACCTAGGCATTTTATGTTATATGGGGGCCTCTACCAAGTTAGACACAGGGTCAAGAGGCGCAACGCTTAGCACAACTGTTAATGACTAATTGCAGAAGCGCTTCAAATATATAATGTTACTTATCACAGTCCCATTTTAACCCAATAGATTAATAAAAAATATACTAGGTGCAATTATATGAGCTCATAATTATCTTTCATGTTTTGTGGTTGATGAGAAGCGAAAAATTAAGTTTCTAATTTTTGGCAAGTCGGTTTGACGACACTTCCTCGTCGACTAATTGAAATCAGTTGGTTACAGATTCCATCAACAATCACTCTTATCCAAAGCAATGCTGCTACAGCGAGTCGCTAGTGTACATGTCTTGAAGGCAGCTGTCACTCCAGTACAGCCGCTATGGTTCCGATTCCAAGGACGTACGCGACCTAAGAACCGCAAGTCTCCACAGCCATACCCCGAAACTGGATTATATATATATATAACTATTGCTGGAAATTTTGAGGTATGTTCTAATGAAAAAGCGGTTCATTGTACAAAAGTTAAAGTTCTGTACCAATGTTTAGCTGGACTCTCCATATTCATGCTTTTCGTTGCTATTCAACTAAATCCCTGCCAAACATTTTCCGCAGTGAACGTCTCATTAGTCTTTCCGTCGCGATGTCGTCTAAACTATGATGGTGAACTGCTTAAAATAAGCAAGAAAACGTTTTCAAACTTACGGTGAATGACAGCATTTATGATCGTTATATTGAAACACAACAAATGCCAGAAGTCTCAGTAGCTTTTTCATTAGCGCCGGACAAGTTCATGATAAGCACAGTCACAGATCCGACAAGCTGCTTAGTGCAACAACCGGATACCAAATAACAGTGACTAGTTTAGCACTAGTAAAATAAACGATGGACATAATGAACAATGGGAAGTGATTTTGAAGGGTAAAGGAGCAGTTGCTTGACATGTTTCTTATGCTTACTGAAGTAAAAAATGAAATTATATGAAGCAAATGATAAGCGAACCGTCAGTTCGAGCATATTCCGATTCTGCTGGACTGCCGCATAACGATACATCTAAATGTTTAATTACATATTTGCACCCAAATAATAAGGAATTCAATTATAGCTCAAGTTCTCAGTAAAATATTAAGATAACTTAGAATGACAACGCATGAATTTATGTTGCTTTATTGAACCCTTGAAAAAAGTAAATTCATTTTTAGTAGATTCAGTTTAATGGAATAATTTTTGGTGCAATTTTGCTTACAGCACTCTGGCAGTAAGCGCTGTCAAAGACACAGTTGGTTCGCGATATTTCCTTCTCCGGGTAGAACGTACTACATCGAGTAATGTAAGTCCAACTTCGCGGCGTCAATCCAAAGGCAACGATGAGGCAAGACGGAAAGGCGTTGCATGTTCGAGGATTCCGGAAGAAACGGTTTCTGCAATCAAACCAACTCTAGTGTGTCGCAAGTTGGAACTGGTGGCCACTTACTTTGGTATTTGGGATCCGTTGCAACCGGTCGCAACTGGCTTGATTTGGATTTGTTATACTGGTAAACCATGATGATTTCTCCTCACTTTCGCCGATAAGCACAACCATAAATAACATTACGCACAATAAGCACCACTCACGTGAACTACGGTCTGCGTTAGTATGGCAGGTGAAACAACCTTACAACGAGTTTGGTCGCTGTCCTTTCGGAACTTTAGCTGCATGAACTTCATGCTTGCACCATTCATACCGGTCCACGGTAGCGGATTCCACGTAAAGTCTCATGCACGCGTACAACGTCTGCAAAAATATGAATAACTCAAAGTTTTCAAAACTTCTTCGCATGAGTCCGGATTGCTGACTGGCTCTTTTCCATGCCACTTAAAACTGTTTCGAGTGGAAAATGTAATTCTCACGATTTCTCTAAGGTTGCTTTTCTGGGAAGCCATTTGCAGCTGCTGGTTCCACAGTAGAAGTTCACGAGGAAGCTGATGGCGTATGTTTACGACCTCCTTTTCCTCATTTTTACTCGAGCCGGTTTTCAGATGAACACTCACAGGCGCTGTCAAAAGGGCTTTACCGGTGATGTGTGATCGATCATTTTCCTGATGTAACGCCAGCTTTTGTAATCGACTGCAATTATTAGGAAATTTTGATTGTACTACACTAACAAGATGCATTAGAAAAAATAACTATTATGGTGCTCCCATTTATGATGCGTATGGCACCATTCACTGGACATCAATGAGGACAGAAATGTAGTTGCGTACTCTATCTTTTCCCCATTTTCTCCAAATGTGGTTCTAACTGGTGGACGGAGTAGACGGTTTATAAAACGAACGCACGATTTCCAATATTGCAAATAGGTGTGCTTAGTCTATGTTCCAACATTGTGGAAACCTGCATTTTGTCAAATTGTTGTTAGAGCACTCGAATTAATGTTTCCGCGATATTTAAACCAATTGCATTCAGTTAACGTTTCTGATATCGTTCATACAAAGATATCTGTGCAAGCGCAAGGACAATATATGTTTCACCACATTTGCTGCTGTGAACGAGAATTTTCACGGAAGTGATTATCTGGAATCAGCCAAGCAGCTAACCCTAGCACATTTGGGAGAAAACCAGAATGTATCAGTACCAATTTAAGCACGCTTCCTGACAGTTCCTTTCTTGCCGCTTTGTGCTTGCTACTATAAGACAGTGGAAATTAAATGTCATATAAGTAGTCACTTGACGCGATACCTATAATCTAACATTTTACGAACACAATTTCCTTTCATTCGCTTGATGCTAAATGTCGGTATGTTGCGTACATATGAACATAACTATTAGGTTCAGGCATGTTTAATTGACGCGCCATGGAGTAGAAAATGCAGACTGACTACATGAGCATGAATGAAGTTTGTATCATTGTTGCCGTATGCATTTATATTTGATGAGTTGAAATGTTTATCTTCTGGGTTGATGAAAGCGCTTGGATACCTAACCATGAGGAAACTATTGTTTTTGTTATATACGGGACGAGTTGCTGCAAGTTCCAATAGCAGCGTATCATATGTTTACTAGAGTTATAATTTCTCGTATTCCTCTGCAATTTGTAAGCTTGTGATAATAGGAGGAGCAACACGCAAATTAAACTTTACTCGCAAGAGCCATAAATGCAACCGGAGTAACTGTTGCTTCCGTGTTGGGTTATGTGTGTTCATCCACAGCAGCATGGTACATGCAGTCTGTATGGGCAAAATCTGTGTAACGGTTCCGCTCGTAAGTAGCAAAATGATGCTTGTTGTTGTTCTGATGTGTTGTTAGTCTATAATGTGTACAACGTAGTAGCCGTGGACTTAAATCATCTGCAAAACGAGAGTAGGTTAAAATCAGTCGATGTATGTATGGTGTTAGAGCAGCTTAAAAATATCTAGTTTAAGTGTAAGTTGGTTTAGCCCAACTGATGTAAAGGAGTATCAAGAACGCAACATCAGCATCAGCATGGGGCACATATACTTACATGGTAGGCAGATAAATTTCATTCCACTTTATTTGGTTTGTTCTGCCTACCTGAATAGTTTTCTATTAACTGGCCACATGGCTTGGCTAATTGCGCTTATCTCCGGTAACTTTGTTGCCTTTGTAGCATTTTTAAGTAACATGTGGACAGATTTTACTTATCGCGGAATCGTTTCTAACCAACTTTATTCACTTGCTAATATAGCGAAGAGTTATGAGATCATATATGTTTCCATTATTAAATTTATTTCAATTAATCTTGTTGTTTCAAGTGATTGGATGTTGCGTGATTTCCACGGTGTGGCTGCGCTTTATGTGCATTTTGACAAGGTGCCTACCCGTCTATTACCCACTAGCTTGTATATACTGGCTCCAGGAGACAGTTTATCGTTGTTGAAGGGGAATGGGGCGTACGGTGTTTGTAGTACTGTTAAACTCGTAGAGGGCTCCCATGAACACTTTGTGAAGCGAACTACCATCCAGCCACCGCCTAGTGTGCGGTTGATTCCCCAAATACAACTTCTTTTTTTGTCTGTGAAGGAATGTGGGCAAGTGAAGTTCATGAAACGGCGACTTATTTGGGACCTCCTTTGCATTAAAAATGAATGGTGGAAGGAAAAGACGAGACAGATGGAATGCTACGCCAAACACCGCCAACACATTGAATTCTTTGACTTCATATTTGCGGTGTACGGACCGAGATTAGAGCCGTTAAGGACGGGGATAAATGGTAGTACAGGCTCTACCTACACACAGACTGGACATAATTTAGTTGTTGGCAAACATACATTGTGTGAAATTTGAACAACCGTGCAGAGTTTGACTGACGCAGTTTGAACGGTCTGGAGGAGCACGAAGTGAAGGCGAGTCTGGCGGCCACGCTGACACTGGATGAAACACAGAGAGCTTCTGCTAAGCTACGAAACGGCAAGTGTGCCGTTGCTGACGGGATCCTGCCTACAGTAATAAAACACGGCGGACCGGCGTTGGTGATTGCGCTGCACTACTTGGTGAAGCGCGGATGGATTGAGAAGGAGGAGCCTCCTGAGCTGAAGGATTGCCCTTTTGCTACCATTATACCAGGACAAAGGTAGCAAGCAATGTTGTACTAGTTTTCGTGGAATCAACTCGCAGAGGTTTGTGGGCAAGTTAATTGCCCCCATTTTGATCTAGCGCTTCGTCAATCAGGTTGTTGAACCTAACGTGAAGTAAGAGCAGTATGGATTCCGTTCCGGTCGCAGCACTATAGTTATTGTGTTTGCTGTTTGTTCGTTGCAGGTGAAGTTCAGAGAGAGACCCTAGCGGTTGTACTCGTAGTTTGTTGGCTTCACCAAGGCATTTGATACTATGAACCGCGAGGCATTGTGGCTAGTGTCAGGTGATTTTGGTTGTCATCATAAGTTTTTAATTGTAAATTATTGTCTGCAAGGTGGTATGCTGGCGAGGTTGTAGCTGAGTGGCAAGATCTTGTATGAGTTGGTCGTTATCTCAGGTGTGAAACAATCCGTTTCCTAGCTCCTGCCCTGTTTGATATACATCTTCATGCAATGACGTATTGTGTTTTTGCTGTCGCTTTTGCTTACGGTGTTCGTGTGGAGCACTCTATTGATGGTGATATGCTGAACATACGTCGTTTCGGGGCGAAAAACATTGTCTGTGAGACAAATATCTGTACGTTGCTGTTTGCTGACAAATGTGCGTTGTTTGCACAGAACGTGGATGAGTGGCAGCACATGAATAATGATCTGGCTTTGGCAGTGTCCTAATTCGGGTTCACTAGCAACACAATCAAATATTGGTAGAGCAGCGGACCGAAAATCCGTAGGTGCAATGTTCGATTCCCCGTCGAGGCAGATAATTAGGCAAAGTTTAATTGTGGCTTCTACTCTCTAAAATCAACACTTCTATCTCTTTCATCCTTCACCGTAGGCAGAATTTACAATATTGATTCTGCTACCTGCGGAGTGCAATGTCGACTAACAGCTACACAGTGAGCTGCGCATCCGCGTTTCGAAGGCAGCGGCAGCATGCTGGAAACTAGAGTACAGATTGTGGAACAATCATCAGTTTGATATGGGCACGAAGCTAATGGTGTACAGATCCATGGAGCTATCCGTTCTTCTATACGGCAGTGAAACGTGGACGAGTTGCCATCGAAATGTGCCATATCTCAAGCAGTTCTATCAACAGTGTTTGCGACGGATTCTGCGTATTGGATGGGGTAACAGAGTTGAAGACAAGGAAGTGTTGCGCAGAAGTGAAATGTATACAGTGAACTGCATACTTTTGCGGAGACACCTATGGTGCCTCGACGCTGGTACCGGAAAAACGATGGTAGGGTCAGCTTAGCATGGATAACCGTCATGCGGGTTAACATTAGCTTTGTTACCAGGACATGATCAACTTGAGCCTCACATTTTCATCTTGACTCTAAGTCATTGGAATCGAAGGCCATTTACCGGCGTGCGTAGCATAATCTGCGCACAAAGGCAGTTGTCGAAGTACGGGAGAAATACCTTATACCTGCAGAGAAGCGGCAATTGCGGAAGCGGCAAGCACCGATCAGTTGTACTTCATCGATATCGAGCGCAGGTTGCTGTAGAACAAGCGGTGGCGAGTGCCTGAGTAAGGCAGACCAGGTGAGCCATGAGAGGGTCCATTCGGCAGGACCAGCGAAGCGACAACGGGTTCTGCATAGAACGTAGGCAGAACAGGCGGTCTGTTAGTAAGTACGTTGAGTTCAAGTTACTAACCGCGTGTTCTCATGCTGTGTTTCGTTTTATCAATTGGTGTGTTTCCTTTATTTTTCTAATGCTTTTTTATCTTATAGTAATGTCTAACTGAACTATATTCTATAAACTTGGACACAT
This sequence comes from Dicrocoelium dendriticum, assembly GCA_944474145.2. Taxonomy (NCBI): domain Eukaryota; kingdom Metazoa; phylum Platyhelminthes; class Trematoda; order Plagiorchiida; family Dicrocoeliidae; genus Dicrocoelium; species Dicrocoelium dendriticum. The sequence goes on along the minus strand of OX104070.1, from coordinate 71,211,841 downwards.
CACTTAAGATAATTGTAGTTAAGTTAGATAACATATTCGCGGTTGTGGCATTTTCTTAATATATATTTTCTGACTTATTGAAAATTTCGCGGAATTTGCAAACAATTTATTTCACACACTTTATTTCATGATTTTGTCACCATATCTATGCATTATTCGATTAATTGTATTCTATATCGTTGTTTCAACTGATTAGTTGTCGGTTGATATCTCCGCTGCAATTGCGCTTAATGTGCTAGTTCTGAAGGTGCCTGCCTGTATATCACCCACTACCTCGTTCAGGAGACTGTTGGTTGTGGCCGGCGTGGACGGAGCGCACGGTCCTTGTGGCCGTGCTAAGCCCAAAGCGTGGTTCCATTCACACAGTTTGCAACGGACTACGGTCCAGCCACCGTCTTTTGTGCAATGGATTTCCCAATACAGCTTGATTGTGTTTGCCTGTGAAGGAGTGTGTGCCGGCTCCGTTGACGAAACCTGCCTCCCATACACATGCCTAAGGGTCCAACTGATCCGGATTTACACTGGCTACGCCGTAGACGGTTAGATCTGTGGTTGATGCAGTGCAAACCAACCATGGTCCTTCTGTAGGCGCAGAGGTCTTGTGGATGTCCACCGTGACAGGCAAATGCGAAAACTGAGGCCCAAAACCATGTGATAATGTGCTTCATTCTAAAGCTTATACTTCATTCACCATGCGTTTTCATTGCTGTTTTGATATAACGGATATTACTTAAACAAATCTTTTTAACCTAGTCATTAAATATTTTGAAATTTTGTTTCAGCAGTCGTGAAATTCTAATGCAGATTACGTGCAACTTGCGTGTTTATTTTTCTCCGAGATATATATTTTGTTGTTTGGCATCCCAGGTGTTGCTGATACCTCACAGTCTTGTGTTTATTCTCTCAACAACTACAAACGTAGGTGGGGGGAGGTGGGATGGGGGGGGGGGGGGGGGGGGGGGCTGGGGGGGGGGGGGGGTGGGGTGGGGGGGGGGTGGGGTGTGGGGGGGGAGATGGCGGAGAGTGTATGGTTGTGTTAATGAAGTAATGGAAGATGAAACGGTAACACGTTGGGGGGGGGGGGAGGTGGTTGGGGGGGGGGGGGGGGGTGGGGTGCGCTGTGGGGGATGTAAAGGGGGGTTTAGGGTGTGTGTTGGATTTGTGTGGGTTTCCGATGAGGAATAATGTACGTGGATTGGAAGCCATTAACCAACAGTACTTCCAGAAACGAGCTGGTGTGGGGGGGTGAGTGGGGCTCAGAAGTGATGTTTTGTGATGTTGGGAAATGGGGGGTGTGGGCGTTGTGATAATGTGGACTTATCAGGTTTATGAGGTGATGTATATTGTTGATTTAATGCAGTAGAATGTACTAATATATCATAAATAAAGTGTGTGAAATAATTTGTTTGCTTATTCCGCAAATTTTCAATAAGCTCCAGAAATTATATAGTTTAAAATCCACTTCCCGCAATATGTTATTGTTACGGTTAGGTGTGGGATAGGGTGGGGGGTGTGGGTTAAATGTGGGTTTTATGATAGTGCAGGGTTCATGTACGAGACGATAAAAAAGCAAGATAAAAAAAAGAAAAAGCAAGATAAAAAAGCAAACACAATAATCAAAGTATAATTACTTGTTTTTTATTTCACTGCTTTGAAACACAAGAGTAGTAAACAATGACTAAACGTACTTACAAACAAGATCAAAGTTTCTGCTGCCTGATGATAAAGGCAAACCCCTAGTGACGCCTTAAGGTCCTGCCGAAATGGACCCTCTCATGGCTCCCACCTGTCGCCAGCACTCCCGGCACAACCACGCCACCACCTGCTTGATCTGTACCTAACAGCACACCTGCACCCACCAACCCCACCCTGCTGCTCCCCCGATAAATTCGATTGCAATTGTGGGGACCACCTTACAAATGCAAACGTAAAAATAAACCGCGCTAGCAAAGCGGAAGCACTCTCAGTGCTGGAGAATTGATTTGAACTTTCAAGCGGATAGCGGTCTTCCGTCGGTTATTTTTGGCTGTGTGGACAAGATCACTTTGTGTTAACTTTCTGCGTTCATTGGAAGTATTTCGTGGAAATTGAGCTACAATTCAGTTTCATTTCCGATTCTGAAATTTCCGACCAGGAAATACTTGTATTCATCGTTTGGTTTCGGCGATCTTGCTATCGCCACTTTCTTCGTCAATTGGCCGCCATCTTGTTTTCGGATTATTCGTAATGCCGAAGCAGTCATCCTGTGGTACTTGCTCCAAACTAGTCGGATACCGTGCAAATGCCCTCACGTGTGCATTTTGCCAAGTTAGATACCATATTTCATGTGTTGGATTATCAGTTGAGCATTTTCATCCGCCTTCGCGAGATCCAACACGATTTCGTCCAAACTATATGTGAAAATTGCCGAAATCAGATACAGCCAGAAAGAGTAAAGCCGACGTGTAGTCCTCAGCGTTTCGTTGCGAACAGCTCCGTGTGTTTGGCCCAACAACCTAGCGCGAAGAGCCTTCAGGTTTCGGCTCAGTCGTCCTCCTCTACCCGTGCAAACTCACTGACACGAAGTCCAACCGTTGTGAGAAGCCCAGTTGCACCTGGGCTAAATTGTTTACCTTTGTTGTGTCCACCGGACACTGATGTCCCAGCAGGTGAAAGTCTGAGTGCTGAAGACCAGTGGAAAGATCAGAGGACGAAATTACGAAGGAACGTTTAGCGTTTAGGTTCTGTAAGTCAACAGTTAGCCCAACCACTTGAGGCTGGTAGTATGCTTCGCCCAGCAAATCCAATCTCGTCCTACCAGAGGCGTTATAATCTCGTGCTATTTCACGCACCGGAGTCCAGTGTTCCATCACCCCAAGTACGCTACGATCACGATGTCGAGCTATTACAGGGTCTAATTAATAGACTCTTCGACGCTGGTGAGGACTCGGTAAAAGTGAGGCAGATTACCCGTCTTGGAAAGCAAGGTGATCAACATAATCGGCCTATGGGAATCACTTTTGTGGACGTAGCCAGTCCAAGACTTATCATGTCTCGCCTAAGTAGGCTGAATGGTTTGAAGATCCATGTTCGTACCGACCTGGACACAGTAGACAGGGAGCGGCTCAAGTCTGCCATCATTGAGTTGAAAAGACGCACTGGTGAGAGGGAAACAAATCTTCGTATCGTAAATTTTCGGGTGGTTTCCAACAATCCAAGAATCAGGATAAACAGGCTGCTCACACTTCATGAACACCCGGTGGCTCCTGCTTCGGCCTGCGAGTAGCCTTCACAAACGTTTGCAATATTATGAATAAGCGCGATGAGCTTTGTTGTTTCGTTGCGTCCGAGCGGCCAGACGTAGTGGGACTCGCAGAGTTATACACCCAAGAACTTGAACGCAACGGTTACTCGTGTTTCCGATGTGATAGACTAAAGAATGCCCACGTTGGTGTCTTACTTTACATCCGGTCTTCACTGAGTGGGAGACTTGTGAGCACCTACCGAAGTGACGATGGCCTGTGTGAGCTACTGTGGTGCTCCATCCGCCTCAGGCGCGGAGAACTGCTTGTGGGCGCAGTTTATCGCAGTCTCCTGAGTCGTTGTTTGGATTGGCTGCCCCATCTTCGGACCCACATGGGTCGTCCACACTTTCTGCTTGTGGGCAATTTTAACTGTCCTCGAATACGATGGCCTGATGTGCATTTGATGCCTGGACATAGTGAGGTTGAAGCAAAGTTCGTGGATTTGGCACTTGAAGATGGGGCATCGCAACACATATGCCAGCCAACACGCATATCAACACGTTCAACCTCGTCCTGTCTCGACCTGATGTTAACGGGCTACGAACCACGAGTGCGTGACGTTAGGATCCTGGAGCCCCTGGCTACGAGCGACCACTCAGTACTGATAGCTGATATGGAATTATCTTTGCCGTATTCACATCCGCTGCAACCAGCTCCCAACTACTGGAAAACGGACATCGATGGTCTTGCTCGAGCCGCGAGCCAACTGTATTGGTCTCTGTCACAAACTGCATCTGTGGAAGATGGTTGGATATTTATAAAAGAGAGATTAACATCCTTGTGTTCCAAATTTGTGTCATTGAAATGTCGAAAGGTTGGACCGATTAAGCCTCATTGGTTTGACAAGTAGTATAGAAACCTGGCTCGGAGGCGGCGCAGATTATGGGACAAATTCCTTCTCTCTGGCTCTGCCAATGATTACGAAGGGCATAAATCTCAGCGGAACCTCTGCAACAGTGCAAAACAGAATAAACGCCGACACTTTGAAGAACAGCTCGCATTAGCCGCGAAGACCGCCTCCCAAGAGAATCTTTGCATACGTGAATCGACGCCTGAAGCCGGCGGGTGATGTGCCAGTGCTGGATGGCACGGATGGACAGCCCTTAACCTACAGCTCTGAGCGTGCGTCCGCGTTGGCGGCGCACTTCGATGCTGTATTTGCGAATTACCAGATGTCTGTCCCGAGTTCGACGTATACCGCTTTTACCGAACTCGACAGTCTGCATTGCGACGTCGAAGATGTAGCCAAACTACTCGTCAACCTTGACGGCATCAAACCTGCCGGACCTGATGGGCTAAACCAACTGGTTCTCAAGTCACTTTCAACCATCCTCTCTACTATCGTGACTGACTTGTTCAACAGTTCGCTCTCCGAAAGTTTGTTGCCGGTTAACTGAAAATATGCGGTGGTGAAGCCTATTCCGAAAGGCGGCGACCCTAACAAAGTAGACAATTACAGGCCAATTTGTCTGACACCTATATTGGCAAAGGTTGCTGAGAAAATCGTGCAGAAGTGATTGCTGCAGTTGCTGACGTCAAACGAGGTCCTGACGCCCGCACAGCACGGTTTTATGCAAGGTCGCTCATGCAATACTAACCTGCTTGTGACGAGGCATGAGTGGCTGAAGGCAATAAACAAGGGGAAATCCGTCGACGTGATATTCATCGATTTCAGTAAAGCTTACGACAAGGTCAGTCATGAGGTTCTCCTTCACAAACTCAGCATGCGTGGCGTCGGTGGCTCACTGCACCGGTGGATCAGCGACTTTCTTTTGGACGAAAGTGGAGGGTACAGGTCGACGACCATCTAACTGACTGGTACCCCTCTACAATTGGCGTGTCTCAAGGCACTGTGGTGGGGCCCACTTTGTTCCTGATCCACATCAACGATCTACCGCAGCTTCTCCGGTCGCCGTGAGAATCGTTTGCGGACGACATGAAGATTTGGATAGAAATCGACGCACCCGATGACTGTGGCCTACATCAGCAAGATCTCAACCGATTATCCACATGGTCTGCAGAAGTTCTTCTCCTGGTTAACCCAGCCAAGTCCGTATTTATGAGCCTGTTGAAGGGTGCTAACGGCCGAACCTACACCCTTGACGGCCAAACGCTATATCCCACACCCTCCGTGAAGGACCTAGGTGTACTCTCGCGCTACGATTTGATGTCTGTGGACAACACGAACAGCCTATATCGGAAAGATCTGCGCATGCTTTGGGCGCTCGAACGTAGCTTCTGCACATGGTCTGAAGAGGTTGCCACTCGCCTGTTCTCTTCTATCATTAGACCAATGCTAGAGTACGGCTCGCCCGCCTACTTTCCGATTACCCGAGTCGAGACACAAAAGATCGAACGGGTCCAACACGTTGCTACCAGGCTCATCCCGAGTTTACGTGGCTTTGAGTATGAAGACATGTGCGAGAAACTAGGACTCTACACCTTGTCCTACCGTCGGGTGCGAGTCGACCTCATTATGACCTACCGAATTCTACATCTTGGTGAGTTCCCCATGTTAAGGCCAATGCTTCACTTACGAGGGCCATGCAGCACACGCGGACACAGATACAAACTTGTTGTGCCAGATATGAAACGTGTTCCCCACCCACTGTGCTTCGAACGGAGAGTGTAAACATTTGGAATAGTTTGCCCGAACATGTGATTGAGGCAACATCTGTGCAGCAGTTCAAAACGTTGTTAGATTTGTATTTTGACTCTATTCGATTCAGAGAACGACTGCACACTTACGATGACATCACATTTGTGAATCCTGAAATATCGTAAGCCGTATATTTTAAATATTACATGAGAACGACAATGCTATTCAAGGTTGATAAATTATATGACGTTTTTCACCATATCTCGAAAGAGTTGTGCAGAATCCACTTCTACTTGCTCTATAATACAGTATTCAGTATTCAGTATAATCACCTGCCGTCTTACGCCGCCACTTCACAAAATCAAAGACTATCTTTGTAGCGGCATCTGCAGTGGTTGATTTGCGCTTTGGAACAACGGTGCTTCCTCCATTTTGATTTACCATGCATATTTGCTCCATATTATAATCCAATAGAACAAAGACGCACGTTGTTACATTACAAACGCCTTCCGACCTGTACACTAAGCGTTGCGCTGATTGTTTTTTCATCTTGCGGATACATGTTTCGCCCGTTTGGCCTAGCACCTGATATTATATGATGAGTATTGTACTCAGAATCTCTCTCACCTGAGAGGAAATATTTTTCCTTGGATCAGAAAATTGAGGTTGACTGACTCCCCCATTTCGCCCTGTTTCCTTATGGCACATTTGACCGGGTGATAAGGCCGCTTTGTTTTTGTAGTGTTGATGGGCTTCCCGACCATCACACAGTATGGGTCAGAAGGAGCGAAAATGAACAACCTTTATATATTAATAAAATATTGCGATGTATGTAAATGGGATTATATTGTGTAGGTTGCACAACGTTTGTGCGTTAAGCAGTAACAGTTGAAAAGCTAATTTATGGAGGCAAAGTTTAACAAAACGCATTAGTTTATAGAAGCTGCGTGTATCGGTTTTTCATAGCAAGTTTGCCTCAATAAAATAAAAAATTGCACATGGCTATCCAGCCGCAAAATGTATTTGCCGATCGATTAGTGGTTAATTGAAATACACTATATATGCTTAGGCTATAGAATATATAGTGGTTTGCGGGTAAACTTGAGTTACTACTATTGCTGTTTCTTTGATTTATTTCTTTATTTTAACTAAAAATCGGACTGCGCATACTAAAACATTTCTAAGTGAATAAGCAGCAATCAGCTTACCAGCTACAAATGTCATGCTAATTTTACAGCTAGCAATATCCTGAGCATGTCGCAACCTGCAAAATTAAATTTAAAATGGTAAATAAAGGATGCAACATAACTATTATGACGTTAAAATAAAGCAAATGTATCCTCTGAATGTGTGTCTAATTACACTGCAATTATCTTATAAAAAATCCAACATAAAAATAAATACATTCAGTCTAACGTACCTGTAACTTCATTGCGCGAAATAAGCACAGAGGTATCTGAATTAAAACGTATAATGAATGTATGTTCTGTTCTGTAATGCTCAATTTCGTCTGCCGACAAACTAAAGCATTAAACATGGCAGATTAGTTAGGCAGGAAAACTTAGGTATCCTGAAATGAAAATTCAGTTAGAGTTAACAAAATGGAGGATCATCGTGTCAGTTTTGCAAAACATATTTCCTAAATATTAGGTAAAATTGACCATACATAACTGTATGGTAACACATGTACAGTTAAAACTTTCTTTATGTCTGCAAAATAAAGTCCGTTAGAGAATTCTACTGGTAAAATTTTCCCGCAATACTTGCTTAAAGTTAATGCTTCTAAAGTTCATGTAACCTTTTCTTGTGAAGCCTGCGAAATGCGTATACGGAAATGCTAACTCCACTAAAGAAAACATATGAAAATGCTTGTTTATATCTTGAATTCGGAAGGTTTAACTGGTTCCTTATCAAATAGATTATGGGTAGTTAGCACAAAATGCAAAAGAAAATGGGTATATATATATGATAGTTAGTAACACGCATTACCGGCGGTAAAAATATACGGCAAATGTCGCAGTCGCTTACCTACGATTTATAGAAATCGGACCAAATAAAATGTCTTTTCAGAAACGCAAAGATAAAAATTTGTGCTTCGGATATGCATTACTTACTATTGGCTGTTTACTTTCGGTTGTATCTGATTGTTGTATTACAGCAAATATGTAGCCAAATAAGTATCAAATTTAGTTAAATGTTGATTAGGGACACCTGTTATTCGTGTCCAATACGTGAACATTTGTCTAATTTGAATTTCCCAGTCCTATGGTCAACGCATGCACAAATATTTACAAATATATAAATATTGTGCTTAAATGCTGGTCCAAGATTGAACTCACAAGTATCCCCAAATTTTTCCGTGTTAAATCCTCAATGTTTGCACAGTTCAAGAGAAATATTTCCAGGAAGATAAGTTTTCCACTTCTTAGTGTTACACGTATTTGCAGAAGTGCAAAAATAAATTTGCCGTCTGGCTTCTCTTGAGGGAAATTTCTGTACAGCAAAGTTGCCTTCAGTTATAGAGGCTGACATTTTCGGTACATCATTACGAACCCTGTAGAAAGTACAGTAGTTTTTCTGATACTGTGCAGCATATGCGAAGTGAATCTAACGGCTGACAGCTGTCTGTGTAGCTTCTTTGGTGACATGTCACGCGGCAACAGTACAAGGGATGTACTGTTTTGTTCTGTTTGTCTGCCGCACAACACGTGGTTAGTAGTATCAAAGGCACAGTTAATAGGCAAATATATCGTCGTGCACACATGATAGCAAAAACATTGTGAAATAGCTAGTCATGTAACCTTTCCTAGGCTAAAGTATAAGTTTATTTCACATTGCACAACAGAAGCGTAGAATGAATTCGGTATAATTTTATCAATGAAAACTTGTTTGCTTTTGTTTAATAAATCGATAATATAATATATATATATATATTACCGAATCATTTTTTATATAAAGTTAAACAATGCAAGGACAAGTTACAATTTAGTAGAATATACGAATAACTATTGTGATATCGGCACTGTAACCGCAAACTTTATATTATTTATGAGTACGCAACAGGGAAAAATTGTTTAGGTTATCACTACTTCCGCCAGTAGCGTAATCCAATAGTCTATAACCCGCAGTGATAAGCAATAATCAGTTCCTACCCGGTTCGAAGGTAAGTTTTGCAACTTTATTGGATGACCACGAAGAGTTGACATATGAGTGGGATGGAACAGTCCAGATACATCAAGGCCGACCTGAATTGCTAGTATGCGAGCGGTGAGGATATCATCACACCAAAATCGCCCGATTTCAGTAAGCTCTCAGGGCATGAAAGCTTTAGTTAAAACACAATTTTCGTCCCATAACTTAAGACTCTTTCAAATGTAACCCTATCCCGGACTAGGCAGGTGAACAGACCTTTACGCATAATTCTTAGTGTGACCAAACAATGACTGCAAATAATGTTGCGAACTTTGCGGTTGTCACTATCCCAAAGGATTTGCGGATCATTCATTACATGCGAAAAACTTTGCTACCAACTACCATCCAATGTTCACTGGACATAAATCAGATAACAGCGACGCGCCTAGGTCAGCTTAGAATGACACCATCGGCACTTCCGTACCCTCTAGTAGATAGTTCGTCGGTGAGTCGTTAGGTCCCACTCGCAAAACCGAACATTTATCGAGCGTTATGGATAGCTGCCACAAAACGGACCAATCCTATAGTCCATCCAGACAAATTGGTACGGACAGTGGACCACTAAGTTCATTTTCTGTGGTCCAGATCTTTAGGTCATCCGCAAACTCTAGGAATGGTACTCACAGATCCTCGCGTAAGTCGTTAACGAATAAGGTATTTTGCAATGGGCCAAAGACCGAGATTTGCGGGACACCGCTATGAGTACTCATTTATGAAGACAGGCTGGAGCCCACACGAAAATATATATCCCTTCGGGTAAAAAGGCCAAAATCCATTTCAAGGTTGGTTCCCATATACGATAAGCCTGCAGCTTGTACAAAAGACAATAATGTGGAACAGTGTCGAAAATTTGTAATAGTCAATGAAGAATACTTGCAAGGGTTTTCCTTAATCAACCTCGTCGACACAACGTTTTGCTGGCAACTAAAAATTTACGTAATCCGTGTAAATAGGTGCTAAGTAACATAAAAGCATTTAAATGGCATTTAAGTTCATCCCACCCAATATTTTCTAGGAGCTTGACTAACACGTTGGTCAGGAAAACATGTCTATAGCTTTTGTGCTGGTGTTTGATACCTTGTTTAAAAAGGGAGCACTCAACAGTATATTTCAGTCGTCAGGTAGAGAACAGCTGTGCCGAAACTTCTCGAGCAGTCGTGTAATTAAAAAGCAACCTTCATCTGCCAACTCATACAACTGTTTGGGGTGGACAGCGTCATTTATGCAGCCTTGATACGATTTAGCTATCGTAGTAGTTTGCGTATCTTGAACTATGATATAAAAATCTCCTCCAGCTAAGCGTGTACAAGCATGTTTATTGCAAACTACTACTCGGCATGTGGGAAGCGCGGAAAATATGTTTGCGTACTATTACTCAAGCGAGGAAGCCTTGTCAATATCAGTAAATACAGTGAAGCATTTAGGGCCGAACAACACCGGGATAGACGGATTCAAGTTGCCGAGAATTTTGGCATAAGCAAATAAGCTTTCTGTGTTTGATGAGGATCTAGGAGGAAGCACGGTTTCCGTTTGTAACTGAGCAGGTCGCAGATATCTCTGCAAGCATTTCGAGGTTCTCGGTAAATTGGGAAGGTGCATGTCGAATGAGCAGACACATAATCATGCCAACACCTGGTCCCCTATTAAGAGGCTTTCCCGTCGCGGCTTCAAAGCAGTGTTACCTGGCTTCAGTTTTATTCATCAAACCAATTGGTGAGTTAGAAACAACTCGTATAAATATGACTTGAATTTGTCCAAGGCTGCCTTAATAATCTCTGTGTCCGAAACGGTGCAACATAAGATGGCGGATTTTGTTTTGCTGCTTGAAATAAGCACACCTACTATTTGGTTTTCGGATGGTGTGGTAATAAGGGAACTAGGTTTAGAGCGCATTTGAATTAAAGTTGTCGAATAATCAGCTGACTACTTAAAGCACAACTTCTCAGCGATCGAGAAGTTTGGTGGTCCCATAAACCTTAAGAAATATAGGTCATCACCCTCACTGGAAAAACCCGTGAGCATTTCAGCTCATCTGGACCACTGCAAACAAGAAGCCGGGTAGTAGCAAGATCAGCTGTGAAGCGGACAAGTCACATATCGCTAGTTTACTGATACGCATGTAGAGATGGGCTGAGCACTTTCAGTCTCAGTTCAGTTGTTCCTCTCCATCCACATTTTCACTCAGTACACCCAGGCGGAGCCATGTTTATTACCACTCGAATCATCAACCAAAGCGTATGTTGGTCATGAGCTTCGTCACTTAAACTGCTTCAAGAGAGCAGGCTTAACTGAACTCCTCCATAATTCAAATGCAGCGGGAGAACAGTCGTAAAAAGCCAACGCCCTTTTTCCTGGCAGGATGTTAGGGTGGCCTCTTCTTGAGGAGTGTCAATCATTGTTCCAACATTCAAGATAATTTCTCACAATGTGTGCGCCAATAACAGGGACATCATTCTAATTTCCAATGCCTGCAAGCTGCTAGCATCCAGCTTGGTCCACAGGCCACCCATCAATCGTGAGTCATATACCAGCAGGAGCACACTGGTATTCGATCTGGTTGAATTTGTGAGGAGCAAAGTTTTCTTCTTATTCGGTACCTAAAACATCTCCATCTCTACCGCAGACACACCATCGTTAATTTCCCGGATATTCGAGCTGCGGAAGTCGCGGTAGTTTGACCTGCTTTATAGGATTGCCTGCTGAAAAATGGGTTACAAAAAGCACGTCTCTATACACCGCGCCCTAGACTTACCTAACTCAAGCCAAATTAATGCATAAGGCACGTTTTCCTTGTTATCTCTAAACGGTGGCCTGCGACAAGGATGCGCAATGTTGCCGTTCCTCTTCAACTTTGCGATCAAATATCTCCTTTTAGGAGCTTTAGCAGGCCTGCATTACTTCGGCATCGAAATTATTCCAGGTAAAGGCGCGACCGACTTAGACTGCAATGACGACATCGACCTGCTCGGTGTCGACCCTCTTGGGATACAACCAATTACTAGCCGATTGGTGATGTAAACGTCCATGTTTTGTATGTGTTTTTCTTCTTCCAAGTGCAAAATTCTATTACTGGACAGGCAGGCACCATTTCCACAACTCTCCTTTGAGGGCACCCAGCTAACGTATGCAGCTAATCTGTCTAGGAAGCTGCATTTCTTCTGACGGCATTATCGAAACAAAAGTATCCGTTCGTATGTTTAAAGCCCGGTTGGCGTTTACCAAATAAGCACATTGGTAACGCCGTCGAGACATTTCAATCGCGCTAAAGGACATGGTTTACAAAGCCTGTGTACACACGATATCGCTGTACGAATGAGAATACTTGCCGATCCGTGTGAAATACTTGCGTGGTCTTTCCGCCTTTATCAGTAGCTGTCTAGAGATGATTGTCCGCCTGTATTGCAACACGGGGAGTGCAATAAAAACGTTAGCAACACGTATTGATCGAGGCGGATGTTCCTCGTTGTCGTCTCATCCGGAATCATCAATTAAGAGATTTGATAACTTCCTGCGCATGCCTAGCTGGCATTTACCACGCGGCGAATTTTCTGCGCACGCATGGTTACTTAGGAAAAGGACCCGTAGAAGTCAACAATCCGCCTGGCGAAAATGTATGAATTCAATAACATGTTGCCTGATCATCGCTAGTAATGTTCTACTCCTCGGCTGTGGACCCAAAAATGAAGAAGACCGATGGCTATAAAGGCTGGAAGCAATGGAACGTATCGGTCGCAGTGGAAGTATAAGAATAGGTCTGCCTAAACTTGCGCTTACAAAACACCTACACCACGAAAGAATAAATTGCATTGTAAAACGACAAAAATTAGTTGTTCCGTGTTGTTCATTGTAACAACCCCTTACAGGTTTTGTAGAGGTAATTACTTTTATTTTAATTTCCATGGATTTGTAAACACGGCATATAACTTGACAATCACAACACTCAGTTCCATATGTATTTTAATGACTGCTACATGGACCCAACTACGGGTTAGTCATGATCACTTTTCAAACTACGTCATCTTGCAAAAAGATGACATGTGGGAAGTGCGTATAACACTAGTAATGCGTGGAGTTGAATGTGGAACTGTAGCTTGTGCGTAAAACGCTTTACATAAATGTGTACAAATCGTGGTGTTTTTCATCAAGTACCAATCGGAAGAAATACAATGTTCGCGCAATTTGAGTACAGAAAATAGACAAGCGCTTGAGGATATCGAAATGATCTGGTGAAAGACGACTGCTCTGATTTAGTCGACGTTCTTGGGACCATTTGATGGAACAGATGTTCATTGCTACGGAGGAGGCGATTAGGTGTACAGACTGTAATCGGCCCGACTGGTTAGACGAAAAAATGTACGAAAATTGGGCCATCAGTATGAGCGAAAAAACGAGTAGATGGAAACCTATGCTGAACACAGTTGAAGAAAAGCGTAGGACGACTCCTTGAAGGCAGTGTACGGGCCTACCTTGCAGCAAATAATGACGCTGAGGGATTTGGGATTCGAGCTCTCTCTGCTCAATCTGATGACATATTGTAGATTTGTTACAAACAATTTGACATCCTCCTGAAGGATGGATCCCAGATTAATTGGGACACGTTGCACGGGCTGCAACACCACAGCGTACTATCCGAAGTTGATGACACCGGGAATGTATGAAACACAAGGGACGTTTGATGAACTGTGGACTGGGAAATGCGCTGGTGCTGATGACACATATACAAAAATAATGAAGAACGAAGAAGCAGTTAGCATACGTGCATAGCACCTTTTGTTTGTAGCCGTCTGTATGGAAGAGCAAGTGCCAGCATATTTAAAGGATACTCGCTTGCTTTCGTTGTTCAAGGGCAAGTGTATTGGGCAAAATACGAACACTAATGGTGGCATCAACTTACATAGCTGCTTAGGCAAGATTTTTGCGCGATCCCTACTCAATCGCTTTGTGACACGTATATGGAACCTTAAGTATCTGAGTAGCATTGCTGCTGTCGCTCTGGCTGAACTATCATCCATGTTGTGTTCGCAGCAAGTCATTAACAGAAAAATGTAGTGAACACAAAGTACAATTGTATTCGCTCTTAGTATGACTTCACCAAAGCTTTCTAAACTGTGAACCGTAAGTTGTTGCGGCTGATTCTCTCAAAGTTTGAATGCTCTGCATAGATTTTTCGCCTGCTTGAAAGCCTGCATACCGGAATGAGAGCAACGGTGAAGAGTGTGGACAGATATTATATGACATTTGCCTTGTTTATGGTGTGAAGCGAGGATACGTCTTAGCCTCAAGGCTGTTCAGTGTCCATCTAACTACCGTGATGTCCTGCGCACTCAACACATGTGAGTACGGTGTGCATCTAGAGCGCCGCATCGATGGGCGTTTACTTAACGTCTGACGCTTCGGAGCAAGAAGCTAATGCGTGATAGAATCATCCAAATGCTGCTGTTCGCTGATGACTGTGCTTTGTGTGCACATACCGAGAAATAACTGCATTACATTGCAACTACATTATCATCTACGACGACCAAATTGGCATTCAGCATAAACACAGGCAAGAATATATGCTGACGGTTTACGTCAGCGGTTATGCTACGTCGGGTGCACGTTGTCAACCGACCTGCGGATCAACGAGAAACTAGGCGCTCGAGTAGCAAATGCGAGTGCGGCTTTTGAGAAACTGAAACAACGGGTTTAGAGCAATCATTTCACTGTTAAAATCAAGGTGATATGGTGCAAGTACATAGTTCCCTCAGTCTTATATATGGTTTGAAAACGTAAACATTGGACGGAAATGATATCCAGCCTCCGGAACGATTCCATTAACCGTGCCTACGCCGGGTTCTGTACATCCAATGGTGGGTAAACGTGCCGTAAACTGATGTGACCTGATGGATTCTGCATATCCACTGTTGTGATTATGTGCCGGACACTGATATGATCCCACACGGCGATTTGTACAGCATAAACTTTACGCTACTTCGGCGACACTTTCGTTGGCTTTCACATGTGCGCGCTATAGATGCGACGAGAATCTGGTGGCAAGTGCTGTATAGACAACTGAGCTTAGGGGGCCGGAATGTAATCAAACAAAAGTTGAACTAACAAGGCAATATAAAATAAGTTTGTACTGAGTAATTATTTATCTAAGGATTTGAGAGGAGATGACAAGTGATTGCCGAACCTGGCGTGATTTTAGCGGGACTTCCGTTTCCCAAGCGCAAGAGCGACTGATAGTGCATCTGAAATAAAACGTGCAGCACGCATACTTCTGCTGCCGGCGGACTACACTTCTTCGGCTACTCCCACTTGTACCAGTAGTTCATGCGGCCGTGTATGCCTTAGCGCTGTCTGTCTGGCCAGTCACCAACGAGGCCAAGATGAGGCTATGGCAAACAGGCTAAAAAGAGACCAAACACCAGTGACTGACATGTGGTCCTTGGTGGGACAAAACTGAGAAGGGATATCACAACTCACGTGCCAGTCACCATATATAGACGGTGCACGTGAAATCGGCCACAATTTATGGAGCAAAGCGAGTCAGAAGGAAATTCCCATTCTCTCGCATCGTCGGAGGCGAACACTTTTGCGCTGATACTACACTAATTAATGAAATGTTGTAGCGCAGCGAGAACCACGCATAGATTTTAAAGCCGCAGGCGATCTGTACTTACCTTACTAGTAATCCGAAAAAGATGCCCACATGCTCCATGCTGATTCTTGATGTTGCATGGACCATTATTCTTCATTGAATTGTTGGCTTAACTGACTTATCACATCTTGCTATGACCAAGTCTCCAAGCACTACCGTATACAGTATACAAAAGCAACGCTTCCAAGCTTTGATGGCAAAATACCATCTGGTGAACATCTCCAAGTTTGACCATGCATCCACCGATAAACGGATTTGGACACCTATAGAAATTGAAAAGTCCTGGCAAGAGACTAACTAGCGATTAAACTGATGCTGTTACTGTTTCAAGTTCTGGTTTACATGTTAATCTTTGCAGTGCTTAGAGCTCTAATTTCCATTCTTCATCCGAAGACCTTAACCTATCTAACCATATGAATATCAATTGAATTAATCTAAACGATTACCTGCATAACATGAAAGTAGCCTACTATATTTCATCATATTATCCTTATTCTAACATAAATGTAATTCGCGCTTCGGTACAGTTTCCATCTAGAAGGATTAATTGATAACTTGTCGCAATGCAGCTTATTTATTGCACTTAGATTATAAAAACGTAATATATCTTTTATCAGGCTTACTTAACACGGTTGTATTTCGCGAATAATTATATTGTTGCTTAATACACTTTTGTACCCTTAGGGACATAAGATGTCCTTGCTACCTTCTCAAGTACATTTTTATTACAGTGACGTATCCAGACGTAGAGCTGCGGCATCTTCCTATTCGTATTATTATTTGCCCGCTATTCATATTAAAATATAAGTTCACCGGGTGATGTGAGGCAGCTGATGTTAGCTTTTCTACCGTCATTCTGCTCTTTGAAATCGATTAGTAGATTAGATGAACCTATCTCGCCCAGTTGCCCGAGGCTAACTAGCACGACGCTTATAAAGCCAGTGCATCGCAGGATAATGGTGCAGTCCATCAATGATCTCGTTCGCACTTGGTTTCCGCGCGTAGTTTCCAAGTGATTTGAGTTGTTGATACGCACCACTGCCATGGTGACAATTTATTGAGTATGTTTCCAGTTCGGTGAACACGCGGGAATCAAGAGGTTACTAGAGCTTCGCATGGTGGATTAAACATATAGGAGGCAAACCGTAATGCAAAATATTGCACTGTAACTATTGTTTATTTATCACTCCACCTTGTAACCGTACTGATGGCCGCTGTTTCACTATTTCAACCTTGGTGTCTTTCACACGCTGATGCTCAATATTTAAGACTGTCATATATGTTAACGTATACATACTAAAGATATCAAAAACAGTTCTTGTTGGGTTCATCAAGTACGTGCGATTTGCTACTGTTTGACGAAAATGGCTGTTTGTCGTACCTACAAATCAAACCCATGTATGTTTTCATGCATCTCTCTCCACTTTGTAGTAGTTCAATGTAAAGTTTGGAAAATCGCATGCGCATCTGTTGTATTCTGTTATTTTACACGGATGACGCCAAAACATATATACATGTATACCAAATTAATTCGACGGGGATACTCATATATCTTTTGTTCGACCAACTTAGTGTAGGAAAGTGGCAGGAGTCAAAACAAATGTTTATTACCGGCTCATAAATAAGATGAGATTATCATAAACTAATGTTGCTTTCAGGTGTTGGAATTCAAATGCGGACTATATCGGTTCGAATTCCGTGGGCTGATCAAGAGAGCAGTTGGCGAGATGCTGGAGAATACACTAGTGCACGCGAAGAGGAAGTGCGATGTGTCCGTTCCCATTCGATTTATTAAACCAGGCCAATAAGGCGGCCGATGTGATACGTTTGCCTGCGTGATGAGTTTTCTTACAGTTCGGGAGTCATATGTTGACTGAGCTACTCGTTGTGTCTACACGTTATGCGTATCGTGACATGGAGTGCACCTATATATTGGCCACCACCTCGTCCATACTGGCTCCAGCAGACAGTTGGTCGTTGATAGAGGGGAGGGAGGGCACTGTCCACTTGACGCTTCTAGTTTCAAAGCGGTTCCATATTGTGTGGAACGGGCTACGACCCAGTCACGGCCGTATGTACGCTCGATGCGCATGGTTTCCAAATTAGGCAGTAATTCTTCTTTTCTACTTGTTGGTGAAACGTGGCTGCCATCCACATGCTTTCCGGTATTATTCCTTCGATGTTACACGGGATACGGGGTGTGTGGATGCAACTGTGCGTGGTGCAGCACAAGCCATCCATGGTCTCTCCGTAGGCGCAGGCGTCCAGTGATTGTCCCCTTGGAGGCAACAGTGAGAGGCAAATCCGTACACGGATGCCGCTAATATATATATATATATATATATATATATATATATATAATACATTAGTTCAATGAAGGTGACATTGACCTAATGGTTTGCAGATTAACTACTTCTTGTCGGCGGTAAAGGCAATCGAATTATTTACTAACTTTCTGTGACGTCTCGTTAATAAAACTATAGATACTGATGATTCATATTGAAGATTTTGGAAGGAATCTGCAAATTAATCAGAATCACGCCCAATTAGCAGCATTAGGCTAGTCAACAAAAGCAGCCGACTTCCGCCAGAATTGAGCCTACCAGCGGATCCAAGTCTTGTTCCGTCCCATGAATTCAAGCTGCCTGCAGCTAGTGCACTTCGCCCTGTTTGACAGCCGCGGACCTGCGTGAATCATAGTGATTCACATAGGAAACAGAAACTATATTACTGATGAGTAGTGGTGACTATGATTACTTAGCAGACTTAGACCAAAATCCTCACTACTGCCCACCAGTACAATAAAAGCTGTCCGTATAGACTTTTAGCCTTAAGGGGTACATTGGCGCTACGCGGAAACTCATGGCTCTTGAGGCTGCCGTTGACTTCTGCACAATTTGTAACTGGAATGGTGGTGGAAGATGAGCCATGTTATACCCTAGTCACATGTGAATCACGCAAATACGCGGCTGTCACCCATGGCGAAGTGGCACTAGCTGCAGACATCCTGAAGTGATGGGGCGGATCCCGACAGGGAGGCTCTCTACAGACGAGACCCAGAAGTTCGGATAACCAGCGACTACTGCTTTTCTTCACCAGCCTTAGTCTGCTGACCGGAAGTGACTATGATGAATTAGCAAAACTATGAATGCATGCGACTAGGCAAATCTCTACAGCTTAACCTCGTCGAATCTGCTCTACCTGTCTTGGTTATGTGATTTCCAACCCAATGTTTCTGTGCAAATTGCTATCTTAACGACTCAAGCCTTCTTATGACCATTACGTTTGAGAGACTTCATTTAAGGTGAACAGATATCATTGGATTCTCACATTTCATTGGTCCTTGCCAATTCATGCTTGCATGACAGCTTTCCACCAGGTCTATGTATTGTTACGTTTTGTTCACTAATCGCTATTTTTGACCCTACCAATTTGTTGCTATTTGCTTGCTATTTTTACCAAGAGAGCTAACCTATGCTCCAAAAGTAGTGTTCAATTGACTGTTTTCTTTGACCCGACGAACAGCAGTCGGACTCAAAAGAACAATTATGAAAGCTAGAGCGGTTTGATGCGTACGAATTGTTACCATCTTTCCGCACATTTCAGCCATAACCCGTACACACTTAAATGCATATAAGAAAGAGCAGGTTCCGTAACGCTTGTCCAGCTATCTAATCGGCAAGTTCTGTTGGATAGAGCTAACACGCGTGTGCCTGCATTTGGGGTACACACACTATTGAGCGAAGCCATAGATTTTATTTTATCCCTTGCGAATATGCAATGTTTTCATCGAGAAATGTGTGTAATGAGTCCAGATGAGCCGGTCGAAGAATCGTTGGCTCCAATCCAGCGCCGCAAACAAATCTTAATTGGCCGTGAAATTCCACACCATGGAGTGGGAATAACGGAATATGCTGGACTCGTTTGCGTGTTTGCATGACATGCATGAACATGCGACTGGCCGTCGAATTTATGGTAGCAGTTGCACACAACAACCCGGTTTCTACAGTCAATTGCTTGTCCAGCATAACATGTTTTAGGTCATCCGGCAAGAGGCTTGCCGGCCACAAGAAAGTCGAAAATGTGTGAAACTGTTCAGATAATCCAATGAATCCACGGAAAAACCAGAGCAGCAGATATTCAGCAATCCTTCTTATCGATGTCGCTTCATCCTATAGCTAGAATGCTCTTTAACTACCCACATTTAAAATAATCATCGATTTAACTAAATCACACGAAAATACTGCTGTGTTTATTATTAACACCCGCTTTCTTGAGGATCAGATGCATTTACTTCGCAAATTTGCATCTCTCGAAATGTGAGGATTTTTGTTTAATTATTAATGTTTCTTCTATCAGAAACATAATTCCTAATGCCAAAGTTCAAGTTATAAATGCTATGCAAGCGGTAGCCCTATTGACAAGTGAAGAGAGAGCATTGTTTGCATTGATGAACTGATGAATTCGTCGAATTTGCCTAAACAGATTTTCGAATATATGCTGACTAATGCGGACTACATCTGTGAGGACTAACGACAATTTCCTGTTGTTATATATCTTCAACTCGCCACACTGCAGCAACATCAATATAATTTAAGTATGTGACCACATCTGGGAACGCTTAGCCAAATATCAATCAGTTGTAGATGCATTTAATATGCCAGAAGTTAACCGGCACATTTACACCTCACCAAAAGAGACGGGCTGCATTTGTATCTGCCATATGCTCACAAGATTGGCCACACCTTTTCCTACCTCCGGTAAGTCATCGCAGCATGTTAACCTAAATATTGCCTCAGGTCTCCAAACAAAAATTCTCAATATCTTGGACAGCCATAAGGGTAGATATCACAATTTTTGGTATTCAATCTCAAAATACACGCAACAGTACCGCTGAATTTAGCAGCCCGTCTTACTGGCAATATCCTTTGATTGACTTGGAATCAATATCATCACTACTAATATCAATTCACCGGGTAACATTCTATTTTTACCTGTGATAAATAAATAGCACTTGAATAATTATATTGGTAAGCCACATACATCCAGATCTCCTTGCTCCTGTAAAAGAAAATAGGAAGTGTACAATGAAGAATCAAAATTTTCGCTAATAACAATAAAAGGAAAATCATCAGTTTCGCCAGTACATAAAAGCAAACATAATTACACCGCAGCCAATCAATTGTACAAGCCTTTTGTTAGAACGGAAACACGAAGGTATTACACAATTTTTTCTGAAAATGCGGAGTTGCACTAAGGCCAATGCACCCAAAGGACCAAGTCAAGCTACGTTAAATTATTGGGATTGCGGAATGTCGAGTTTGCACCAATTGCTTTGCCTTTATTAATTTCTACTAAAGATCCCCTGATTACTTTCGATGCCAATAATTAGCAATCTGTGATAATCGTTCCTTCACGCCTGTCACGCAATAGTAAATGGACCACTAACTTAGCGTTCGATCGGTAAATGTGGACATTTTGCTTTGCCCGTAAATAAAGAAGGTAGATCATCAGCTTTCAATACATATTTTACAATAGAACTCATGGAGTTTCCCCATCGCTCATGAAATTTGGTATTTCTGATAGCCCTCTCCTGTAGCAGAACATGTGTGATTTATCAATGATAGTGGGGTTTGCCTTTAATCATTGGAAGCAAATCAAATTGTTTTCAAGCTAAAAAGAAACTAAAAAGATGCACTAAAATATGGATTTAATGGCTCTAAATTCATCCAGCTTAAAATCATGGCTAATGTTGAAAATGAAAACTTGAGAAAATCTACTTTCCAAAAGACTTCTTAGATCGGCGCGACATGGTTTAATAATGCATGGTTCTGGACAGTCTTGCCAAATAAATCTATTAATTCATATTTAAATAGTCTGCCGATAATGGTAGATCTTGTTGTTATATTTCCCTATATGTAGAAGGCCTTTGGCCAGGTCTCTTATAATAGACATTTGATAAACTCGGCAACTTCACGGATAAGTGACATCATAATCTTTTGGTTTCTATCTTATTTTAATGACAAAACCCACGAATTTAGGATGAATAACCACAAATTCTGCAACAGTCCGGTAACTTTGATGCCATTCCAGGCAGCTTCTTTTGTACTTCACTAGTCCCCATTTACATCAATTGCGTTATTGATGTAGTTACCCACGATTGATTTTACATGTTTGTGAAAGTAATCAAAGTGCTTACCATATGTCCGGTACAAAAGAAATTTGTCGTTTGCTACGTAAAATGTGACATTTAGTTGACTAGATACCAATTAGTTATCTTGCTATCTTTTAAAAACTGCTTTAGTTTCAAAATCGCTGTTATTTATACCGCTGTGATATTTGATCTAGCTCACTGGCATTCGAAGGTAAAATACTTATTTGTGGTATCAAAGTCAGTGACTTAAATTGCATTACCGTAATGGTCTGAAATATATTAAGCTTAGGCCGTTTACCTCAGACTGCTAGATTCAACAAATTCCAAGCTCATTTTGTTCAAAGCACACCCAAGCCCATTACAAGCATCCTGTTCATTAGTTTAATGTAGCGCAAGCCAGTGCGATCACTGGAGCTGGAACATGTGCAATGTATATTTAGATGATTAATTTTTGGTTCGATTGGAAGACTTACGTACGCAGAGCGTTGCAGAACTTGACTTGATCCGGCACAAAATAATTGAAATTAACTTGTCACTGTTTTACGATGCGATGCATTAAAAACACCATTATTCAACTTATACTGTTTATTTACAACCAAACACTTGTAACAAAATATGTGACTTATCATTTGCGCTGCCATAATTTTCCTCTTGTAATAAAATACGCGTCAATTTCTTACTTAATATATATGTAACCATATGGAACTGGTTTCAAATTTGGTAAGTTTATGCACCTTATTAAACATGTTCCGTGTTCGGATAACCAGTTTTCCTATAAAATGCAAGATATTTTAGCGAATGGTAATAAACTTACCCAAAGCAAAGCGCGACTGGAATGTGCGAAATCTAAATATTATGTGTACAAATACAATAATCCTAACCCAAACCTAGTCTGATGAACGAACTACAAATTTCCCTTAAATATTACTTGGAAAATTAACAACTGCGTACTCACAAAATTCAAATCGTTTTCGCTTCCAAACTCAGCGTGTTTCTACGTCCGTGTATATTCCCGATGCTGCGGTCACCATAACTTGACTGCGATTCACTTCAACTATGTCCAAACTGATACCATGGATAAATTCGACTAGCAAGAAACGGTCAAGTGATGATTTGTTTTCTGGCAGAACTCGCTCTGAAAATCATCGCCTGATTTGACAAGATTGTATTAGTGATAACACTTTTCTCATCCTTTCGAGAGCTGACTTATATTTTATTGTTGTTTTCAAATACTAAAATTTATATTCTTTCTTATTTTAGTTTAGATGACGAAGGAGCTACTCTTCTGTGGGGCTGTATTGAAACCTCTAGGATAATAACTATACCCATACAAGTCATCTTGCCTAAACTTCCCTGTCGTAAAAAGGTGGATAATATCACATATCCAAAGCGCGAAACGTACCAAAAAAACTGTTGGCTACATGGCTTGATCATAGCTTGAATAAATATAGATCAAATGTAGACAACGTGTTGCTGGCAGGCCAAACACGCGCACTGCCAGATGAGAGGTAGAAATGCGGTGGAAAATATTCGAGAGAATATCCTGGTAAGAAGCTGGTCCTCAGAAGACGTTTTTAAGGATTGTCCTATTGTATTACTGGAAAATTGTACCTTGTCTGCATTTCTTAATGTTCTTGATCTATTATTAACCTTAATAGCCTTGTTTTCATCAAAATCCTTCAGTCACCCGGAGCTGAACCATGTCTCGCTTTATTGATGTACAAAAACATTTTTTGATTAAACAAAAGCTTCACTGTACTGCAAATCAACGGTTGCAATGAATTGGGTTCTTAGAGTGAAGTAAGGTGGGTTGTATTTATGTCCATGGGCATAGGTTTGATGAAGAAGGGAATTGACCTAAGGGCGATACTAACGTCATATGGGCAATTACGTCACTTTAGATGCAAGCGTGAACAATGTGGGATCGAGCAATAGCAGGTGTTGAAGTGTAATCATGTTGACAATTTACAGGGAATCATGGCTGGCAGGCCAAATAGTTTATATGCATGAGTTCAACGGACGGCGAATCAATCAGATTTGTTTACTCACGGTAATATCTCGACATCCAGTTTGCGAATTGCCTAGTTAATCACCGGTTATATTGAGAACAAGAGGTATTTATGAACTAAACACATGAGTAATGACAAACATTTCGTGGGATGGAATTCAGTGGTTTGCGCAGATATTAACAATGCTTATCCAGAAAATGTTCCAGAATAATATGGTAATTTCTTGGTCATATATACCGCTTAACTTTATACTCTTGAGCTGAGACCTCGCCTATTTAAGCAATGCGGAAAGTAAATAAAGGAACGTCAGGGTTTCATTGTGTTAATGAACAATAATAATTGATCCCCATAAGGGACTGCAACTTCCAATGGTAAGGAATTTGTCGACTTATTACAAAGAAAAGCCAACTACCGTTAGTTTTGAGTACTGTCATACCGATTTTGTAAAAATGGGTGCAAACCTCCGAAATATGAGGATAAGATCTCCAATATACGCAGTTTGTCCTGACCAGTGTGTTAAAGTCACATACTGTGGCGATGTAGTCGACGAAGACAGAATCATCGAGCCGATGGCCCGTGAGTAATTCGACGCTTATTATTTCATAGGTTTCCGAAACACTATCCAACATGTTAAATATAGTAATGTTGTATAATATTTGTGACGAAGGTACACTATTTTCCTGTAGTAGCGACAACAAAACAAGAAGAACGTTTGAGCACTGCCATACTAGACAAGATGTTGGCTGATGAATAGCCTGGTGTCTGAGACCTGTTTGATCGAGCAACTTCCTTTCTACAGAACGTCAAGCAGCAGCACAGTCAAATGAGCAAACTTCAGACTTACTGCTCAAAAATAAACAATGCTATGTCAAATAAGGTCTAAATTTTATTTGATCACCCAGTTCATATTATTGCTTTCGGCAACACAACACAAGCCTCACTGAAACGCAGCCTACTGATGGCGTATTTGCCAGTTGCATATTCAAACGAATTTTCAAGAACAAGGGGTAGCGAGCAATTTGACACAATGCATAGGCGGCTGCTCCCTTGATAGCTAGTCCATTCTCCTTTGTCATATAAGTTGAAGATGAGAATCATGTTCGATACGCCGATGGCAGTTGTAATGAATACTAGCGCTTGTTGTTTAGTAAAGGAGAAACGGATTCAATTTTGCAAACGACAGTAGGAAACGTCTTGCATCCTCGAGATGTGTAAGGCTACACAGGACGAACCTCAATAACAGCAACCTTTCAGATGTAAGCGTGATGCCTTCATATAAAAGAACAGTGTAAATAACCTAATGGTGACCCATGGGCAATGGTGGTCACTTGAATCGCCGTTTGAATAGATCTACCCATCGCGGAATCTGGCATACGCTATTATGAATTTTACTCAAAAAACTGTTTCATAAAATACTTTGCTTCGATTTGTCTTATTGCCACCGGTGGATCTGATAAGTGTAAACAGGTGTTAAATATTTCGTGTAAGTTGCTTCATCCATAGCAACGATATGCTGCTTCCAAAAGGCCTCTTGATGTATACTCAGGAACTTTTTGATTTAACAATTGTTAACTAAATATGATTTGTCGAACAGAAAGCCAGTTCTCTCTCGCAGCCTTCCATTAGTTCAACAGATCTAGCAGACATAAAGTAGTTCAGAATACTCGCACATAAACGATGGATGCTGCTAGCACATTTATGCGGACGATAAATAAAATATTGTACATGATTAAACATGAATTTAAATGAACATGCGCAATGTTCAGTTTATCAGCGACTGGTACAACGATTTATTTGCAAAACTGTAACTGGAAACTTGATTCAACGAATCAGGATTCCTTGCATTTATCAGACTTTAAGGAAACCCAAAATGTGGACTGAAAGGCTGTGAACAAATATAATAATAAACATCTTAATAGTTTATAAGATTTTGAGTATAACCATTTGGGGATATTAAGTCCAACACATTCGCTTTAATTATGCAAACAATGGATGACATTTCTCATAAAAGCACAAAGCTACAGTAGAGATTAAAATTGAATTGTAACTAATCTAATTAATACGATCGTGTTGGTAACGTAAATATAGGTTCTGCAGTTAAAACACCATATATTTCGGAAAAAATATAATATAAAATATATATTGTGAAAAGTTATTACATATCCGGAATCAAGTACTAAAGCGGACAACACTTGCTTATTTCAATATCTACTTAACTAAATGTTACCAAAGTAGCTTAAATATATTTACACATGCAAACAAGTTCAAATAGAAACATTTGTTTTCCACAGAAGTTAATCATACCTAGAATATATATAGCACAAATAAGTGATACAGTAGATATCTTAATATGCTAATGCTTGGGAGATTGTCGATTTACATTTTTGGAAATTTCCTCACAACGGCCTTCAAATGATTTAGTCCACTATAATATGTTTAATAAATAATAAACAAGCCAACTGCTTGTAAAAATGCTGAAATGTTTGTGTCCGCTATGGTATATTCGTATGAGCTGCTCTCGGACGATGCAGGTTGCTGATGGTCACGGGTTCATATCTTGATATGGCTGCTTGATGCAAATTACATATGAGTCAACATCTGAGATCTATTTCTTCTGCAACCATTCGCGTTGATATTGTTTGCTAAGAGGAAAATGGGATTAATTTAAATCATCCAAAATGGCGTTATTTTCCTTCAGTTTCAAAGGAAAGAGTCATGGTTCTTCAAAAATCACATGATAATTTAATATGAATTGTATAGGATAATATGCAACGAATCACTTGGACGGAGTGAATTGATCATTTACCATGAGATCACGGGACAGTTTACCGTAACGCTGCTTCTTATCCAGACTGGTACTGTTAAACAAGGCAGTGATCTGTTGTAGTAAGCAATGCACTTAAAACGTTGTGTTCTTCTCTTAGATTGTACCGTTCAATGTTCATATGGACTGATCCTTCCCAACGTTCACTTGGATTAGAGCTTGAAAAATCGTTCTCTAAATTGTCATACCCCACTCTTATCACACTTGTGGTTTCGCTTCCAATTTCTTGTAGCATGTACACTATAGGTTTGTTTTATCTGCCTGTATCTTTTCTGTCCTCTTGTATTTAACATATAATATACATGTCACTGCTACCGGCTACTATCCCTGGCGCCATCAAATAATTGGGGACCCTGGCTAGGAATATGTAAACAGAGATTCGGAATTTTGTAAGGTTGTTCAACTCCGTGATTTGTTAGTTGCTAACTTGTTGTTTTCTCCCTAACCGCGTATTTCATTTAATAGTTACATTAAAATTACAGGAAATAGACGATCTCTCATATGGTAAATGCTGTAGTGTTTGTATTTACAACGTTTTACGAAAATATTCGTCGTTGTTGTTCATGCACATTTAATCTATTTTTACACTTGGTGGATTACTTTGGATTTCGAAATTTATACTTAGCTAGTACCTAGGTATTTTCAAGTTATTTTCTCCTGAATAAAAGGTATTATAATTTATTTGTCATTTGTACCAAAATATTAATCTATTAAACCGGCTATTATCCAGCGAATCTTACTTAAAATGATACGAATGCAGCAAGTATATGCCGTCATAATTGTTGCGAAAATGAAACGGCGCTTTCGGACGTCCTACACATATGTTGGGATTTTCCGCCAAATGTGGAGGCAACTTCTTTTGAAAGCTTGTGAATCATTATTGAAATTGACCTACAGATTGCAGCAATTGCATATTTAGCGGGCCACATCATTTAACGGTAACGGCTAGCGGCCGAACCTTAGATACTTGCCCGTCATAGCACTTAATCAATCAGCGAGCCGTCATCAATAGAAGTCTTATCCTCGCAAAATGCGCCAGTGCGAGCATCTCCTTCCTGACCTCAAGCACCTGCAGCCGCTCTAAATCACCGCCACATTGCACACAAATTGATGATCTTGTCTACTGCTTTTACCACTAGTGATCCGGTAGTAAACATGGTGACTGCAAAACGCCAAGTTGTTATAGCTTCAGGTGTTATCCCACCTCGGCTTGTAATGGCAACTAACGATATCAGCAATTCTTAAAGATGTCTCACCTACATTAGCGACTATGACTAAAGGGTCCAGTTCTTTGTTGATACTGGGGCGGAACTCAGCATTTTTCCCTAGTTGAGTAGAACGAAGCACACATTTGTCGACGAAACTGTGTGTAGCCAATAGTAGACCTAGAGCCAACAACGGTCATTGGTCTCTTTCAGTGAAAGTTGGCATTCAGCGCACGTCCCGTTTGGTATTCACTGTTGCTGTATTCCACATTGCTATCATAGGCATGGACTTTACCAGGCATTTGGACCTCTCCTTCCTTGTGAAACTCCAGATGTTGCAACGTTTATTTCACGATATACCTCGTGGACTCAACTACTTATATTTCTACCTAAGTGACATTCTAGCAACCAGGTGACCAGGAGAATATCACCTTTACCACCTTAGATATTTCTTCCAGCGGTTGATGTGAGAAGGTCAATAGTTAAGCCGACAAACTGTGAACTTGGCAAGTGAAAAGTGAACCATATCCTTCTGTCGTGTGACATCAGCATATTTTCCTCGCCGTGACCTAATTAATATGCTGCTGTCAATTTTGTGATCTAATAAGAAACAACGACATTTCAATCCTTAACGTGCCCAGTACATTCATGACTTAGATTGATCTTTCTATGAATAATAAAGGTAAGATTTCTCCGACAGAGCACATACCGATTTTACCGAGCTCATATACGATATTTCCAACAAAGCTCTCCTCCCTCACTCGGAATCGACAGCACCACCCTTCATCAGGACAGATACGACAGACGTCGCAGTAGGAGCCTTCATCCAACAATACGTTAGTGAGAAATGGCAACTTCTAGGATTCTTCTCCAAACACCTGGAGCCAGCGGACTACTGCCGTAGCTGGTTCAGCAGACATTGGCACGCCAACAACCTACCTATTTACCGCTTAAGGCACACGAACAGAGGCTCCGCATTTACGGTCTACACTGACCACAAACAGTTAGCTAGTTGTACTTTACCTTAGAATTGGGAATAGAAAGCTTGTGTACAGAGTCAGTACGCTTTTTCTGTTGAGGCTGTTGGGTGAACAAGGCACATAACATAGGGCTGTCGTTCCAACAGAGGTATTCGTGGTATTCGCAATTCCTCCGGCTCTGATTGCAACGCAATACCGCTTGCCGATATCGTAAGCCCTCAATACGCAAGTTTTATTCGATGGTCTCAGTGTAACATTAAATCTGCGTCTGTGTCGACAACACGATCCTTCGTTTTTATGTAGCAGCGCCGCTTCATGGAATACTTGATTTTACCGACCATTCGAAGCATATAAGTTTTGATGTGATCAAACAGAGCGCGCAGACGTTACCCCATCAGAAGAGCACATGGTGAAAAATCCATGGAAATTCGTGGTTAAAAATGATAATGTGATTGGAATTTATTCTGTCGCGTTTGTAAATTGCCGGACTGTTGTTTGGCCAGACCAATGGATAAAAAGTGGTACGGTGCCAAGTTATACTGCTTGGTTTCAATATGACCTAAGATTTGTTTGAACCATTTGCTGGTAAATATCGGGCCATTATATAAATTAAACGTAAATAATACAAACACGTAGCGAATATAATCCTATGGTCGAGCTTCGATCCATTTGCATTGTGCCTTCACTGGATCCAGCAATATAAAGCGGTAAATAGATGCACAGAAGTCAATGCCTATTCGGTCACACGGGCGACAGGGCGATTGCTAAAGAGACAATGACACAGGTTTGGGGATGAGTCAATTTCCTGGCAGCTAGCAAGCAATAGTACGATTTGATTCTTTTCCTGATCGAGCCCAGTTCGTCATATATATATATATATATATATATATATATATATATATATATATATATTTAGCAAAGTAGGAGGGTCTATGGTGCGCTAAGACTGGTATTGGCTAGAGCCTGACAGATGGTCTACCCACTGCTGCTACTATTGTATTATGGGATCAATTTCTCGACGCCTTCCCTTGGCAAAAGCTGGGTGGGAGTTGGGTAACGCTATTCTCCCTACTAAGAGCCAGGACACCAATCCGCATGAGTCAGTGAACTGACTATGTGCTGGACCCTCTGCCTCTCGGGTGTACATTTATTCGAACCCTTTGGCTGAGGACCAAAGTAGTTCTCTGTCAGATACGGGCGCCCTGCCCGTATCCTAGTCCATCTTATTGGGAGGTATGGAATTGGTGTTTGGCCCCTTTCCGGTTAACCTAGCCATGGGAGATAACAGGTCTACGAGTTATATGCTCACAGCTCGATTGGCCTAGAGCACCAGCGCCACGCTTTTTCTCTGACGGTGTGAGGGCACCTCCGCGTGTGCAGTGGTTTGCTACTGCCCGCCTCAAGCCAGGCAGACCATGGACACATTTTTGCAAAACCGCCAAAACCGACATGCGTCTAACAGTGGTCGCATGTGCGCATCCTACTACGGTAGCAAAACATATATGAATCGTTCCGTTACCTAAAAGTCTGTGTGGGCTGAACCACAAGCAGATCACTTTGGTCCCTGAAATCAAATTCCCAAGCTGAATCTGCTATTCACTGCCTTTTGGTCAGGCTATACAGCCAAATGCTCCCGTGGAATCCCCCACTGAAACCTCCAAACAACCCACTTCCTTGTGGATTAGGCTATTGAGACAAAGTCTGGGAAAATTCCCTCAAGCAAACCTTCAAATCATTCGCTGACTTGTGGGCCAGGCTATTAAGCCAAAGGTTCCGCCACTTCACGTGCAATTGCCCACCAATGCAATCGTATGCCTGCGCGCAAAACACTCAGCATCGGGTGCTGAAAGGTGCGCACACTACTAGACCGGAACTCGAGTGAGCGACGCACTGCACTGGTCTCCATGGAACTGGCACGCTACAACACCTATATTGCGGCGCTCAATGAGACCCGGCTCGATGAGCATGGTAAGTTGAATGAAGCAGGTGTTTGCTACACATTCTACTGAATCTGCAACGCAGCCCCAGCTCCAAGTGATCATGAGATCGGCTCTGCAATACGAATCTTCTCCATAGACAGCTCATGGATGAACCAACAGGCATCAGCGCGACTGATTACTGTTCACCTAAGACTCGGAAGAGGTAGGTTTGCCATCTTTGTAAACCCGTATGGTCCCACAATATGTTAGCCTGGTTTCACCCATGATCCATTCTACACTCAGCTCTCCTCTGTGATACGATCTGTGCCGAGAAGCGACCGACTATTTCTGCTGGGTGATTTCAGTAAGCGTGTTGAGCTTGACATATCGGTGTGGACAGATGTTATCTATCCGCATGACATTGATTCCGCGAACGCGAACGGTGACCGACTGTTCTCACTGTGTGTCACTCACGGCCAGACAATCACGAACACTCAGTGTCCACTGAGTGCCAGTGATGGAGCAATTTGTACGCACCCACGGAGTGATGGCGCTCACCTGGCCGACTATGTCATCGTACGTCAGCGTGATACGCATGAAGTGCGCATGACACGTGTAGTGCGTGGAGCTGAGTGTGGCACTGATCATAAAATGGTGTGAACCAACCTGTACGCATATTATCGTAAATCTATGTATTGCACTGCCGTCGTGAATCGGGCATAAAGTTAACATTATATCCTACGGTACAGTGGAGATACGAATTGAGCCAGAGAAGGCGATCGCTGCACTACTATGTAATATAGACTGCATATCCACATTGCGTGAACCGTGGCACCATATTCGCGATCAATAACAGCTTCTGCCTAGCAGACCATCGGACGCGCAATCTGTAAGCGGTCTGATTGGTTTTCTTAACACAATGTGACAATTGGCCTGCTGGTGTGTGGGAATAATGTGACATTTCCTGTACATGTCGCATCCCCCAGTGGTGTGGGGACGAGTAGTCAGTTTCGCAAACATTGACGGCGACTGACCCAAATGCTTCCTCGCGTTAAAAATGCATGGTGAACGAAACGGGTGAGGGTAACGGAAGGCTGCGCCGGACACCGCCAACACAATGAATCCGTTGACTCCTTGATGGAGGTACATTGACGGAGATTGGATCAGCTTAGGACGCAAATCGATGACAGTTCAGGCGCTACCTGCACACAGACTGCGATAATGCAGATTTTAGCAAAAACTATTTGACTGTCTCTTGAACAACCGTTCAGAGATCGATTGGCTTAATTTTAGAGGCATGAAGTAGCACGATGTGGAGGTGAGTCGTGTGGACTCGTCGACACTGGATGAGACGCGGAGAGCCTTTGCTCAGCTGCGAGACTGCAAGTGTGCAGGGGCGGACGAAATTCTGCCTGAAGTACTGATAAACGGCGGAGCCGCGTTGGTGACGGTGCTGCATAGGTTGCTGCAACGCGTATGGATTATGGAGGAAGTGCCTCCTGATCTGAAGGATGCCCATTTTTTACCACTGTACAAGGACAAATGGAGCAAACAATGTTGCAGGAATTATAATGGCATCAACTTTCTTAGTTGTGTGAGCAAGGTGCTTGCCCGAATCCTGCTTAACCGCTTGTCAGCCAGGTTGTGGAATCTAACATGGCGAAGAGCCGTGTCGATACCGTTCGGTTTTCTTTGGAAGCACTGCAATGATAAGGAGTTGCTGAACGCCCGTCATTTCGGTGCGAGAACCCTAATCTGTGAGAAAACTATCCGCATGTTGCTTTTTGACGACGACTGTACTTTGTTTGCACACAGCGCGGTTGAGTAGCAACACATGAGTAATTCTCTGGATTCTGGCTCACCAAAGATACAAACAATACTGTCTGTCACTTTCAGACGTCACCGAAGGTGCATTCTTCAATACTGCCAGAAATCAGCCTTGGTGCTGTAGTATGGAAACCAACTCACGCTTCTGCTATTTGGGTGTGTGATGTCGACTGACCAACAGCTGCACAATGATCTGCGTATCCGCGTCTCGAAGGCAGCGGCGACATTGAAGAAACTAGAGTGCCTAGTGTGGAACAACCATCAACTCCCCCTTGGCAGGAAGCTAATGGCCTACAAATCCATGGTGCTGTCCCTTCTTCTATACAGCAGTGAAACGTGGACGATGTCCCGGTGAAATGTGCGATAACTCGAGTGGTTCCATCAACAGTGTAAGCGATGGAATCTCTGCATCGGTTGGTGCGACAGAGTTGCAGATGCGGAAGTGTTGCGCCGAAGTGGAATGTATGCAGTGGACTGAATACATTTTCGGAGCCACCTGTGGGGGCTCGGTCATGTGAGCCGTCTGGATTCGACAGGGATACCGAAACAACTATTATATGGTCAGATAAGCATTGGCAAACGGCATTCCGGATGTCTGAAGCTTCGTTACGAGGACATGATCATATTAAGCCTCTCACGTTCTAGTTTTGATTGCAGATCATGAAAATATAAAGCTGTTGATCGGCGTGAATGTTATAATCTGCTTACGAAGGCAGTTGCCGTGGTTCAGGAGAAAGACCTCATGCATCCAGAGAAGAAGCGGCAAGTGCGGAAACGGCAAGCATCGATGGGTTGCACTCCACTGGAAACAAGCGCATTGGGCTGTAACACATGCGGTCGGGATTGCCTAAGTCAGACAGGCCTAGTGAGCCATGAAGGGGGCCATTCAGTACCACCACCGAAGCGACGACGGGTCCTGCAAATAATGTAGACAGAGCCGGTGCAGCATTTGCAGGTAGGCTGCATTCGATTTACTGACTGTGTGCTTGCATATTAAGGCTCCTTATTTCAGGTGGCCGGTTTGCACGTTTGTCCTAATGCTTTTTCTCATATTATTTTCTACTTGTACTATCTTGCATACACTTGCACACATCGCTGAAACTGATTGCTGTTAGATTCGATAACATTTTTGTGTCAGTGGCATTTTCTTAAACTGTATTTGCTGACCTCTTGAACTTATCTCGGGTTAGTTCGTAACCAATTTATTCTATAGGCTCATTTATTAAAGAGATATATCTCAGTACTGTACGCATTGTATGATTTGTTTTATTTCATTTTGTCGTTTTTAGTGATTAGCTGTTGCATATTATCGTCGGTGTGGCTGAGATTATGGTGCATGTTGACAAGGTGCCCAGTTGTCTATTACCCACTAGCTCATCCATGCTGGCTCTGGGATACAGTTGGACGTTGCTGGAGGGGATGAAGTGCAGGGTCCTATGGCCGTGTTAGGAGCAAATAGTGGTTCCGCGCACCCCGAGTGGAGTGGGAAGGATCACGGTCCAGCCACCGCTTTATGTACGTATGATTCCCAAATACGGCGTGTTGTGTTTGCTGTGAAGAAGTGTGGGCCAGTTCCGTTGATGAAACATGGCTTCCATCCACATTCCCCCAGGTATCATTCCTTTGGCTTTACACGTCATAAGGTGTGTGGCTGAAAATGTGCGTGGTGCAGCGCAAGCCACACTTGATCCCTCTGTAGGCGCAATCGTCCTGTGGCTGGCTGCAGTGACAGGCCAATCCGAAACCGGATGCAGTCAACTATATATTCAGAAGTCTGTATACATGCAATGACCAAGAAGAAACATGGCAAATTGAAGATATTATGCTATCGAACAAAACAAGCAAACAATGACAGTTTCTTAGGCTTTATACACTCCGCTTAGTTTTTTTGGATATTTAACTATATTTATAAGACTATAAGAAAACGGCAGCACAACACTGGCGTCACTTATGCCTGTTGCTTGTCATCACATCAAGCCTTTACAGCCACAGGATCTCCGTGTCATGGGGTCAACTAACAGGGAGGAGCACTGCTCCCACTGACGCTAAGCTTGAGGCTGCTTTCATCATGCTCCTTGGTTGTCCTCCGCAATGCTTTTTCCATTCAAATCCTGCAAGCGTAAATAACGCTCGCGGGGAAGGCGATAGGCTGGCATCCGCAGTACGTGGACGAAACAACACATGCAGTATAGAAGAAATGTTTTGGAAATCTGGGGCTGTTTCCCTCCAATCTCCCGTCCACGAAACTCCGTAATGCTTATGTGACGTTGCCACCACACGAAAGCAATCGTTCGCAGACGACGATCGCCAAAACTGACGCTCATCATGTATTCGGGGTAAACAGGCAAAGTCTCACAGCCTTACATAAAGGCCGTACTCAAGGAAGAATTGTAAACCCAGCAGTTGCATTAGAGACTAATATTGCGATGACGCCGTATGTGTTTCATTTGGATGAAAGAAAGTCTGGCTTTTGTAGTGCACTGTAAAACCTCATATCTAACAACACTACAAGCCGTGAGACGAATTCCGAGATAAATGAAGTAATCCACTTGTTCCACAATGTCACTAGAGACGGTGAGCATGGACTCAAGCCCTTACAAATCCTGTAATAAAACGTTTTATTTGCTAATACAAGACTTAATTGAATGCCTTAATCTCTACTAGGTTCAATTTGCATTGAACGGTTTGCAGACAGTCAACTAGCAAAGCCAAGCGCTCGGTGTAGACCTTTACTGCGATTCTAACACCTTAAGAAGCTCAAAACAGCAATTCGACCTAATTTTCAGCTTTCGTTGCGCGACATAACTGATGGTCACATTTATGGGAAAAGGAGAAATAGCGCAACCATGGCGAACGCCGCTTGTGACAGCAAACCAAGAGGAAATACCGCCACTTGGCCTAATTTTGCTCCACGTGTAACTGCATTGTTCCTACAAATTGGCGACCATCGGGACTGGCACACCCTTACTTAGTAGACAATTCCACATTAGAGCACTGTCAACTGAAGTGAATGCCCAGCTGGCGTCAAGGAACGCTACTATTGTTGTTCGACGTTGGACTTGTCGGAGCGAAGATTTGATCAATTCAACTTCTGCCTTGGCCAAAACCGACTTGTTCTACTCAGGAATCTCTCTCCGGTAGACGAAAGCCTTCGAAGTAAGATAGACAAATATATTTGTAGGCAATTGAGATCAGTGAGGTACCGCGAATACTAGCGCAATCTTCGTGGATGACTTTCTTTTGAAGCGGGGCAAAAATGTAATCTTTCCATAATATAAGGCTTTATCGATAGACCAAATTATTGTGAAAAGTGAGAGTAATTCGTTGACCAGTATAACCCGGCCACCATTGAAAAGAGCTAGAGGATGGCTTTCAGGCTGGCAGTTAAATGCTGTTCCAACGACCTCTACTCCGACATCTACTCATATAGGAGGGTCAATGAGGACAGGTCAGGCAACATCCGGTGTAGATGGAAGAGTCACCATGAAGTGCTTGTTAGTTAACTAAAAGCAAAAATGTACTATGCCAAGCGCCTTAATCGCCTCTACAGGTTGGCGATTTTTGTGCTCTCTGTCTCATCGATTTTCTGACTGATGGGTGTGAATAGCAACCGGTGGCCTTGATGAGACGAAACAAACTGCGACAGTTTACAACCGATGTAGCGTCCTCCATCTCAGCAGCAAATCTAGGTAACCATGATTCACGTTCAAAGCGACGGCTTGCTTGCAGTTGTTGAGAAATAGACCAACGGCTTTCGTTGTGTTCCATGCCAACAGGCACCTCGCGTCGATGACCTAGAAGTTCCGAGAAGCATTTTGAGATCCAGATTTCAGCTGTGTAGCAAACGACGCAACAGCTGAACAAACCTTTGGAAAGCATGGTGTTTTGGAGCCCAACTAACCCTGTTCTCCATCCAGAGAAGAGGAAGAGGCATGGTTTTCACTAAGCTTCTTTTGGTACTCTGTTTGTACTGCGGATCTTCAAATTTGGAAATGTTTAGACTGGTTTGTTTGACCCTTGAGAAGCCAATTAAACACATGCAATTGTCGCGCACACAGATGTATGACTGGTTTTCACACAAGTAGACCAGTGTTGTTTAAAAATGCATGTATGCTTCCACCCCACCTGCGAATTATGGCTGTGATCAATTAGCGGTCTAAGCTGAGTTGATGATGGAGGACATCTTTTGGGCATAATGTCGCCCATGGTGAAGAAAACAGGTACTTGATTGGGAAAGTTGGCGATGCCACCAAAGCTGAGCGGTCTTTCTCTATTGACAGAGAGATCGTTACTATACCATTGTAGTCCATGATGTTTCGTTCAGATGGAAGCAGTCAACAAACTCATGAGTTTAAATCTCCTGCCATAATGACGCTCCCCTTTTTAGTTGCCCTTAGGAGCAGTTACTGAAGATTTTGAAATAACTGGCATTTGACTCATGCGAACGGACATCTGTAAGAGCAACGGCCGAGATCACCAAAAAGATTACGCTTATCAGATCGAGGTCCGCTAAAATTGCAGGAGCCACGAAGCCTAATAGCATAGAGACTCCTGCTGAATTGAATCAAATCAAGGGAAGACAGTGTCGGCCCTAACACTGAGCGCAATCCTAACACCAGCTTCCAAGAAGCGGAAGATTCAGCGTCACCAGAAGAGCGGATATAAAAGCTGGTGTGGCGGTAGATTGGGGACGATAGTTGGTACACTTTGTAGGGATCCTGATGTCGTGTCGCAGTCAATCAGTTCCAAGGGTCAACAAGCTGCGTGCCAGTCACACATGTTGGCTGGTCTGCTGTTGAGTGTGCACTTTTAGTGTTGCTAGATTAAAACTAGTTCCAGGTTTCAGAAACCATGGTGGGAGACCAGGTGGCTGGTGGTTTTCTATAAAGCTTTGTGGCTAAGTTAACACATGTTGATGGGTCGAATTTACTAGTAGAAAAAGAGTTGCTTACAGTCTAGGAAGCAGGTAATGGGGTTGGTGAATAATTACTAGTTACCCGCTAGGGCCTAAATATTTGAACTTCCTTGGTGATTCTCATGAGGTTCCCGTAGGCGATTGCCTATGTCAATCAAGGACGATTTATCAAGAGCTACAATGTATGCAGCCATACTCGAGACATAATACTAATATACCTGCGTAAAATGCTCCTTGGCCTTCGCTTACCCTATCCGGTCCACTAGTAAGTATACACTAATATCGCTTCAACGGTTCTGGGTCACTCATTATTTCCGGTTACCGGTTTTCGAGGCTTCTGAGGATTCCCGGTAATAATCCAGAACATTCTTAAACAGTGCGCTTACATCACGTTAGGTGGCAGCTCGCTGCAACACATGCGTTCCGAGCCTGTAACAGTGGTTGTTCTGGTGCGTATGGAGAGCCTGTGCATTTACTCACATTGAATTACATGGAATATTGGATTGACCCTTGACGTACCGTCCCTTGATCCATCTGAAGCAGGTTCCGGTCAGTATTTTCCCAAACTTTGCTCGAAATCTTGACCTCATCGCAAACCACAGAAAGTTAGAAGTAAGTGCCTGGGCGAGGTCATTGATAATTACCAAATATAACCAGAGACCAAGCACTGAGAGTTAGGCACACCACATTCAAATTTTTGTGGTCAGCAAATGAGTTCCGAACTCTGAACCCTAATTGCCGCTGAAGGAGATAGTAGGCGATTCAGCTTACCAAAGCGTCAACGATCACGTAATGCTGTAAATTGGATGGGTATCCGATGATCTAGACGAGAAAACTAGGTAGATCACAACAACCCCTTCTCCAGCTTCAGTTGACTGGGTACAAATTTGATATGTACGATTGATTTGAACAGAAGCCGTGCTGCTGAGAAATAATAAAGTTAATCTATGCAAATCGCCCACCAGTGCATGGACTATGATGCATTCCATCACGTTGGACAGGATAAGGAGGAGGGAAAATAGGCAGTAGGCAGTTCAGCTTGCACCTTTGTGAATAAGTGTTATTATACCAACCTTCCACGGGGCGCGAAATTAGTTCTCATCTAAGCAGCGCTGGAAGAACTAAGCCAGTGGCTCCGCCAGTTGACTTGCTACTGCTCCCAGTGCTGTTGGTTGAATATTATGCACACAAGAGGATTAGTGCTTTCATATATTCGTCAGATTGTTCAAGAGAGCTTTGGTGGTCAAGTATATGTTATTGAGTCACGGTGGCAGTGATTAAAATACTGGATGATTTCCTAATTATATTACTCTCTAGAAGATTGGGGCATGTTACACGCCCAGCGTGTTTGCGCTGCCATTCGCGTTGGGCTACCAGTCGTCGTGAGTGGTGGAACTAATTGCCTTACCTTCGGTAAACCATCGGCTTGCTTTTACAGCAGTTAGTGCTTGGTGCTGTACGCTTTTGTTATGTTCTTAAGATGCGCGGCTTTGTCATCTTTCAGCAGATGAGCGCGGTGTTTTCTTTCGGCTACCTAATTATCCCAGCTTTCTGATGTATAAAATAAACTATCTTGTCGCCAAGCTACGTTAAGTACGGCCAGGAATTTTCAACTTCTGCTCCTTAAGTAAGTAAATGTTTCAGACCGTTTGCAAAAGATTTGTCTCTGAAGCATCCGTAACCAGCCGATTGAATTTGTTTACGAAATCGAGCCAGGAGACTTCAGGAGGGCCTTTGGCGAGGAACCACCAGATTGTTGCATTAACGGGGTGGGTTAATCGATCGTAGAATACTTCGTGTCGTCTCATGGTCACCAGTTAGGTATTCGGTTAATGTTGCAACTAATAACTGCATGATCACCTCAGCTTAACGGACAGTCTAAAAACAAAGCATTAATTATAGGTATTTTGTTGGTAAGCAATATATGCCACACATATGGTATGTTACCTGTTCTGAACCGTCAGTGTGAAGTGACATGATAATAAAACAGAACACTATTTAAAAGCTCCTGTAGATCGGCTTTAACTTGATTCTTGGTAGTGGCAGATGTTTCTCAACAAGGCTTTTTGAAATCAACCTTGGTCATGATGTGAGTGCATCTTCCTTTTTGCATTCGCCGTATGGCAGCCGCAATTTGATAGCCGGTTTGAGATGTAGAGTTGGCTAATAGTACACAAGTATATAAGGTAAGTGTCTCTGCTTCTTAACTACAGACAAAATCAAAGCAAATCAGGCATCCGCGAATTGAATTATCCACGGTCTCGCAATATAAATCGCACCGGTAATGAACCTTCCCCTCCTCCTACTTTTTCAATATAATATTCCGAAGAAGTGACACGCTAGGTATCGAAATTTCGACCTCCATTATTTCACTGTGTAATCACATCTCCAAGATGCCAATGATGTCCTATTTCTAAGAAATTACTGATCTTTGCATGTACAAACGGGTTAGTTTCTCGGTATTTAGTAGATCACCAGTGGTCAATTAATACCAGATATGTGGGTGTGCTGACTGAGGTAAGGTCGGTCGTTCGATTTTTTGCGGAGTTAATGATGCTACTGCCGTGTCTTGCTCTGGTCAAGGCGCCTCCCAACAACCATCTAGATATAATTTAATATAAGGCAATAAAGCAATCGTTGCTTGCAGGTTTGCAATTTTGATGATTTCATAACTGGAAATTGCAAAGCATCTGCAGTCCTTATGCGAAGTTCCGATAGAACGCTTCGTCAATTGTTTCCCTATGTAATACAGTCGTCGCTCCTACCCTAGAATGAATAACTAGTTTGTAGATGCCCGGGCTGCCTCCTCTATAATTTTGCTAGAGTGGTAACCTTTTGCTTTATCGCGCTACCGAAGCATCGCCCTTGTACTAAGTCTTGATCTCCTGATTCTAGACGATTGTGTGAAAGAAGCTCTAGCACACCGTAGATGCTTGCTTTTTCCTTCTTCGGCGTTTCTTTTTGACCGTCGAAATTACTATGTGACATCATTATAGACAGTATCCCGCACTATTGATGTTGCCGCGCATTTGCGGGGAGCAAAACCTTTTCCACATCAACTGCTTACTCTAGTTTCACTGGAATACGTCTGAAATCGTTTTAATATTTAGCGTTCGGATGATGAATAATTCGTTGTACGTTTGTCGGTTTGTCGTTTACTGTTATCATAAAGCACAGTGAACTCAATTGGTTTAGGTCGTCGGACAATTTATCTTGCACAGTGATAGCTGCTGATTCGAGGAAGTTTGAGCACACGCCAGTCAGGGCATTATGATTTCATCCCCCTGTTGTTGACCTATAAGTTTAGGAGATCGTTCGTTCTGATTAAGCTTATGTGATAGCGGTTTTTTGTCTCTCTATTTCAGGTAACGGTGTTAATAACATAAGAGACTGTAAAGGTGGCATAACCGTTGAAATATGCAGCTTGGGTAAGATATGAAATAGATGTTTTAGTGTATTTTAGATCGACAATATACCCCTGAGCTTAATATACTGAGGGTTGCTATAAAATCTGCCTTAAGCATTTTACTTACTGATATCAACAAGACTGGTGGGATTTGCTTGAACGCAAGTATATTTCGCTGCCCGATTTTATTTGCCACAAGCACCTTTGCCTCTGGGAGTTACGGTTAGTTTTCGCCAGGTGAATTGACAAATACGGGAATGAAAACGGCAATAGGGACCCTGCTTGGCGTAATTCAGCACCAACAAGTGGTCCATTGTTCCTTTGGTTAAATATACCTAGATTAAACTGCTTGACGCTTTCCTGCAATGAAATGAGCTTGGAGCTCGTTCGCTTTTCGACTTTTGCAACTGACCGTTTTATTTCTGGACTAGGACAAGCATACACTTGAAAATTCGGACGGTCGAACAGACAGTACAAAACCAAATGAGATCTTGTGAGTTATTAGTCGCTTGCACTTGCTGTTGGGATAAGCTTGCGCACTTTCGACGCTACTACTTGGAACAACGTAAGCAATCTAAGACTAGTTTGCCTACTAAATTACGCTCACCTTACCTGCAAACACTCTTAGTTAGGAGTCTTATTTGATGTGCAATTACTCAATTTTGCCAATTATCTTGGCTCTTTTATCTGAGCTAGTGGGATGCATAATGACTTTTCCACTCCTGTGGTGCTGTGTATCGCTCAAACCCACCTTGACGTTGTAAGGATCAACGGAAGCAGTCGCCTGAGTAGATTTGCCTTCGCTTCGGGCCCACCGGTATG
Organism: Dicrocoelium dendriticum; assembly: GCA_944474145.2. Lineage (NCBI taxonomy): Eukaryota > Metazoa > Platyhelminthes > Trematoda > Plagiorchiida > Dicrocoeliidae > Dicrocoelium > Dicrocoelium dendriticum. The sequence goes on along the minus strand of OX104070.1, from coordinate 71,170,062 downwards.
CAGTTGCGCTCGTCAACAAGTTCACAAGCAAAATCAAGTTGGTTGGATGGATGTTGTGACATTGGTGCACTGGAATGTTTTGATTTATATTAAACCTGCTTTTCTGCACTGGTACATATCCCGTTATTAGTATGTGGACACACTAGAGAGCGGCTAATGTTACACTGCATTGTGAATGATTTCACCACATCAAAATTATTATGTAGGTGAAAAAACATGTGCAGTGGGAAAACGTTTCTTCGTGTGCTTTATAGTATATTCTCCTCTTACTCATTTCCTATTCATCACTGTGAGTAGCACGCTGACACCAATGATCATGTAGCTGCGCAGCACCGTTTTGATTGAAATAATTACTTTAATTAATTATCCGTTATACCCCGAGGCGCATGGAGGCTTCGATATTGGGTACATGCGTGTGACTTGATGCCACATTTGGTGCATCACCATATATTGGCTCTCAATTAAATTTAAATCACCATTACATACATTCTAAAATTAACGTCTCTCCATAGTTCTCTTAAACTTGTTATTAAAGCTATCAAGTTGCATCCAATAATTGTGAATGCACTTAAATGTTAATGTTCACTGAGTGGCAAATTACATAGTAGATCATAAAACCCACTCATAGTACTCAATTGTTCGATTATCGGCTTCTATGGGATTGAGCGTACAAGGAGTACTACATATTCTTAGGATCATTTAGACCAGTTTAATAAACATTATTAGTATAGTTTCCTTTATTTGGTAGCTGAAAGCCAAAGTAATACAATTGACTGATAAATTGCATGAAATTCAGTTGATTAGCATTTGCTCAGTTTTGTGGAGTTCTCCGGGCAGGGCAACTTGGTTGCAGACGTTTCCCTACAATTCGGGGTGGCATCGTCATTGCGGGATTGATAGCAGTTAAGTAGCAGTAGCTGCTAGAAAGCAAACCCAATAGTAGTTCCATTCTTCAACATCTGGCAAAAGATAATGCTGTCTGTTATGCCGAACGCCAGGTCGTATGGTTTGTACCTGTTCTTGATGCATTTGCGGATGGCTTTGAACCATCCAAATTAACCTGAACAACCACATCAAATATAGTGTTCTGCGGCTGATCACTGCAGTACTTGCGTTCCTTTACTGGAGGAATATGTATTCTAGTGCATATGGAGAGTACTAAATTTTGTTACGATATACTGAGCAGCTGTCGGATTTAGTACTCATATATCTTATGTATATATATATATATATATCTTTCACGGTTAAATTGACTCTGATCTGCATTTGCCCTTATACGGCACAATGCGTTTGAAGCATTATCAAACAGTATGAAAACTAAAGCGATTGTCGTTGCTAAGGTTTTGCTAAAATACTAAATCAATCGCGGACCTGGAACTAATCCATTGTACAAACCGGAACCTACTGGTATTGGTTTGGAAAAGGAACTCTGAACTCTAATATACAACAATCTTTCCAGGCAAAAGCTGGCGATCCAACGCAAGTTTGGGTCACGGATTCTACTATATTGGAGCGCTGCAAGGAAAACTTGATTATTTAAACTATTGAATGCCTTCGACAATCCTGGTTTATTGCTGCAAACGCCTATATAAAGTTTGCGGAATCAATGCATGTATTCTGTTTGATTAGTATATTCGTTCTTCACTATTGTGTTCCAGGAAAGCCGTATTGCGCGGGCGCGATTAGCTTCCATTTGTTTAGCAAACACACTAAGGCATCAGCGACAATGGATTCTGTGACCTTTGAGGTTAGGGAAAATAGATACTTGGCGCACAATGGAGGGCACAGTCCTGATTCCGACTTGTCAGTCGAAAATAATATTCCAAGTATGCAAATGGCAGCAACCTGGTTTCGTTTAAAGCGGCTCTACAGGAACTGGGCCAAATATTATTCCGGTTGTCTTGCTGTTGATACTAGTGATTATTGGCTAATGGGGCTGTACCATGGGGTGCTGTGTTTGCGTATAAACGTCAATTTCTGCGATACAGCTTCGGCGGAAATATAGATGTGGGTGAGTCTTTCAGGAAACTTTCCAAAAGCCGGAGGACCGCGTGATTTTATGTCCTTTGATATAATAGCGGATAGCGTCCGCAACGTATATCTGCTTCTAAAGCTGTAGTAGTTTAAGTAGCTGTCACCCAGAGCGGTGGAATACCAAGCTCATTTTAAGAAAGCCGTTGATATACGTATAAAGAGTATGTGTTTATCAATGAAAGTATTTACATAGTCGGCAGTTATGCCTTCTTGTTATTTTAAGCTGCCAAATGCGTAGTCTCTATTAGTTGCGCAGCAACAACTATTAGCTGGCGTTCTTGATGAACTGTCCTCTCGCCGGAGTGCGCACACTACAGTAGTGTATATGAAAATAGTATGGAAATTTATTGGGTTATTTTTAGGTCCGTCGCAGTCAAACACAGGCAGTATCCTGCAGGATTCAAAGCCACGCGCTTCCACGAACTATAGGCATCATTTAGGTACACTGTTTGGACTGCGGTGAATGATTTAAGTACATATATATGCAAAACATGGAAAATTACTGAATGTATATTGTACTAAGTAAATATATGATATTCTGAGTATTACCTTATGAAATTTGATTTGTTCTATCTCAGTTTATTATTCTGTATTTTGAAAAGAGTATTAATACAGAAAAAGCGTTTCTAGTAAGATTACAAAGCACTTTGCGAAAAGTTCCAAATCTTCGTAATTCAAGCGAATGACTTTATTTTTTATCATTAAAGATAGTCAGTAGCCGATGTCCACTTTTATGTCTCATATAAATTCCGAAAAGTATAATCTCCGGCAGTTATCGTACGATTTTCAAAAGCAAAAGAAAACCAGTATGAAAAATGAACATATTTGTTTATTTTGATGCAAATTTAACAACTTATGCTTTATTGTGCGAGGGCGTCGAATTGTTTCACCCAATTTTAGGTCTATCCAAAAATTAACGGCAATTTTCTCAGTTGTTGTGAGTTAATTTGCTTATTGAAACTTCTAAGGTAATGAAATTAACATTGCCCTTATCCTTCGTTTCAACATTGTTCGGTCAATTCGGAATCCAGATTTAAGCTATGTGATATTTCGCTAGTTTGTTTGGTGTCATTCAAATGATTTTACAACAGTGCACTCCACAACAGAGGACGGAAACGTTGACCTTTTTGTCTTTCTCCCTGAGGTGTAAGGCGTTTATGAAAATAATGCCATTCGTATTTTCTGTAACTTGACGGTAATTTGCATAGGGCAATTGTGAAATTTGTTAGTGTGTCCATAGAAAAAGCAACACAGTTTAAAGTGCTTCTGTTTATTAAGTTTAAACTTCTGAAATAAATTTAAACTACTTTTATATGAGAGGTATCAATGCAATTTTAATGACCCTTGAAATCCTGAAACAAACATTTGCTCCAGGCTTCTTCTTGCAGTTAGTGTCTCTGTTTATGTAGCAATAAGAGTGCTCATGCAGACGTATTGGGCAGTGCACTTGTTCAAACCAATTTCTTAATGACAGCAGAGCAAGGATTATGGGCATTTAGAGTAGCAGCTAGCAGGTGCAACTGACGTTTCTGGGAATTTATTTATGCGCGTGTTTTCCTAAGGGTCTTGGTCATTCCCACCTAAATTGGCATACATCAGCTAACATATAGAAGTAAGTGACACCAGGTTTGTCAGTATTTAATAGTAAGGTTGTTGATTAACCTTAAGCTAGCAATTTGCGTGTTTTTTAATATCCACGCGATATATACAACAACTGACACCTCATTTGTTCTGCTAGTTTAGAAATAAAATGAGAGTTATATATTCCCGCAATATTTAGCGAGTTACGTAATGACAACGTTTAAGTTGCACGTTGATTTAATGTTCTCTGGTGAAAATACGCCACCTTCAACGGAAATGATGCTTATTCGAAATAACTTAAACGGAAATGCGCCAACTGAGCATATATAAGCCGACAGCAAACAACTTTGCTTGTCATGTTAACACTACAAGCTTCTTCAAGTGAACATGTCTGATCACGGAGGCGATAATATGTGAACAACAATAGTTCCCCTAGATTTTTCTGTACAGGCATACAAAACCTACCACATCAGAATATCATCGAACCTAACTAAGCAATTTGAAGCATGTCTATGTATTTCGCTATCAATGGTATGCAAACTAAAAACTATATCAATGGTTTTACATTGCTGCAATAATGTTGCGCACCAGCATAATGAGAAGATTTGCACTTTGCTTGTTCAGTCGCTATTGACTATTGGAGAACGATAGAATGCATTAGCCGGTTTAACATGGAAAATGTGCTCGAAGTAAATATACGTAGATTTTGGATGCCTTACCGATTTAAACAATTACTATAAATGTGTTACTCATGGTAGGTAGTACTGCAGGTTGTGATTTCATTTGATAAAAGTGGTTTTATTAAGCAAATTGCATTAAACCATTCGATAATATAATGTTTTAACGGTACTTTGTTCACCAACACTAAATTTTTCATTTGAAGATGCTTGCTTCATTTTAGATCCTATTTGCAATCTATTAAAGTTATGGTGGGTATAACAACCTATGCACCCTAGCTGCTATCTTTTCTCCGCACATTTTTGATTCTATTCCATTACTTAAGGTACGATAAATTGTCTCTCATACTGAAAGTAGTTTTATGATTTACTGCAAAATTATTCCTCATGAGAGCGCTAGTTTGTAGAATCGTCCGTCATCAGATTATACATTGTTGAACTGAAGATAGTTAGCTTGTTATTATGGACAATAATTTAGAACTTGCAAGAATTTTGCAAAACTAACAATCGCCTGATTAGCAATAAAAATCATGCCGTTTTATACTTAATTTTAATTCTAAGTGTTTCGTACCTCTTTTGCTTATGGCAAAATAAGTAGCGCACATAGGTGTTCACGCCTTAGTGTATTAGGCTTCCAGGTTTCCGATTGTTTTGTCATTAAGTTAACTACCATTAACTTGATCTTTCTAGTAATTTACATAACATAGGTTCACTTGCTTATGTCCTATACTATCTGGGATAATTCACAGAAACTACAGTTGAACAAATACATTGTGGCAGCAGTTGTACTCGACCATGGTGCTCGTCATTACGCTAGAAATATTGTAAGATTTCTTATTGAGGAGCTAGTAAACAAAATGCGGAGTTATGTTTTTGCGTATTATTAATAGTTGTCTATGGATACCCATAATTAGGATTTATCCAACAGATAATTATATATTTACGCTTCAGAATGTAAGGTTATCTTTTAGCAACTAAAAGGAAAAATATGTCTGCGTTTTTCTGGTGGAAGATAAATATATTTAATACAAAGTGGCCAACATCACTCGGAATTATATATTTTAGTTCGACATAGCTTATCAAAGTTACGAGGAATGATAAACATATATAACTGATAATATTTGAACAGGTATTAGGCGATGATCCAACTCTGGTTTGAACGATAGGAGCGATACAGGACGCTTGGGTGGCTCACATGGTCCACAACACACTGCAAACGCAAGGTGACTGTGGGCTTTTTGATCTTGAGAAAGTTCTAAAGAAAATACCTCATCACAGTTACATTTACACTGTTCGTGTTGAAGAACTAAAGGAATTGTGTAACTAAAATGGCGGAAAACCAAAGCTTTTTAGGATAGGGGAAAACCATGTGGATTTCACTTATGCCAGCAGTAGAGATAATGCAGAATGTCTTTTTGTTCTTGAACTCCTATTCATGTCTCGACAGAATTGTCATATATTATTAAATATTTCTTTGAAAATACCTACCCAGATCTGTGGCCCTACTTTATAAAACAACCTAGGTCATTTTCCGATATGCTGTACTATTGAGGAACAAAACAGTTCAAATTTTCAAATTTCTTATTTTTTTATTTAAGTGTCGTCTGCAATGCCCGAGCTCCCGCAGAAACAGCGTTTTTGCAAACGAGGTAAAGTGGAATCCGCCAACGCGAATAAATAGTTCTCTTCAGCAGAAACGTTTGGTGAATGTTATCACCAGTTTCTACGACAACTGCGTTGATTATCTACAGGAAGGGATGCAGTGATTGCATGAACTGAGTGGCTTTAATTAGAAGGCATTGGACCAACCACCGTGCATTTTTGATTTACACTACCAGACCTGGAAATCCAAGAAACAAGCTGGTTGACGAAGACAAAAACATGTATAGGCTTGCATCAGCGGACAAAATTTTCGATTAGAACTCTAAACAAACATTGGTTGATGTACTGTTGATCCGTTTTCCCATTTCCAGACCAACTCGGTCCCATAGGAAGAAGTACGAAAATTATTTAATTTAATTTTCGTCTCCCTGGGATTAATTCACTTACTGGAGAAATCATCTCAAAAATGACCCCGTATGACCAATGGAACAATGGTTCTATAGGGGTAAGAAGCTAATGCGTAACTGGTGCCGTAGGATGGTTATGGTGAAAATTCGAAATATAAAAATGGCTAGCAAAACAGGGTTTACACATTGAACTAACTGAAGTATACGTAATATAAACTGTAAATCCAAGGTAAATCCATTCGAAAGGACTGCAAATTGGATGTTGGTAAACATTGTGTTTGCTTCGGGTGTACACAAGCATGAGGTGAAAAACGTTAAACAAAATCCAGGCTTTGACCGCCAGTGAAAACTCTTACAGACACTTGTGATTATCCATGGGTAATGGGTCATGTAAGATGGTGCAGCAAAATAACTGCAAGATAAACCCTGGATTTGAACTATGCCAGCGTGGGAGCACATATGCGATATTCCAAAAGGGCATTCCACGTTCTGCAAATCCGTACGTAAAAGCAATTTCGACGGCATTCTAAACAACGTTGATACTGTGCCAGCTTGAGATAGTGGCCTCTCAAATTGTGCTTAGTGAATGAGCTCTAGCAAAATGCGGCACATGTAGTTGGGATCTCTCAAAATATGGTGAACCAAAATGAGGTTTTCGCGCAATCGCCGACATTGTCCACTGAAGACCCCGAGCACTCGAATAATTAGTTCATACGACAAATTTTACAGACCCTTGACGTCTCTGGTTGTCAGGCGTTCGGCTATCTCCAAGGCGGTGAGATCTCTCCTCAGACATGACTTTGGAACCTGTACTGCCTATTCCGCATGATGCCTTATGTATGAGCCGAAAATTTGTGGAAAAATCGAAGGGTCTAATCGTCCGAGTGCATGGTTCAGGAGGCCCACGTGTTGGATGCCCATCCTTCAGGCCGTTTCAGTCTGATTCGAACATTCAACGTCAACTTGAATGACACGCCCACATCATTTTCGTCGGAAGACGTTTAAAGCTCCAAGTTGCCGAGTTTGTAGGAATGAACCAACTTGTGCTGCAGATGTAGCACTTCACATTAGTCTAAATTGAATCAAAGTACCTTCAATGCAACCAAGATTAAAGTTTAAACAGAGAAAATGATACTTATGGTGAAATGCAGTTCTAATGACAACAGCGCCGTGTATCTTAGCGAACGAATTAAGGATATGCTAATGCAGCGCCCAGATCTACTACGAAAAATACATTCGTATATCTAGGCTGACAACCTCTACGTGGTGTCAGCTGGATGGTCCAGGTTTACCCACTTCCAGCAAATAGTTCGCCGGCAGTGTTTCAGGACATGGTGGGTTTTCGCCTGGCGAGCGTTTTTCTATAAAACGCCTCAAATAACCGTTAAACAACACGAAGACTTGGCGGATATGACTCGCCGCTCACTCAACTCCCTGCTTCTTACATACTGGATGTTCTAACCCAACACGCGAACGTGGGTCATCCAGTACGAAGAGTTCATTTATCTTCTTCCTAGGCCTGAACGAAAACAATCACAAATACCACGTCACATTGAAAGGTCAAGCAACAAAACAACACAACACATTCATGCACAAGTAACACATGGGTCCATATAGTATCTATAAACTGGTGTCGTTTTTTACATTAACCAGTCCTCGTTGTTCTCCATGCTCATGCCTAAGCAGCCATGGCTCGCACTGTCGAGAATAATTTTTTTCCTTTTTACTTTGTTTAAGTATTGATCGATAAATGTTTATCCAGATAATATTATGTCAAGCAGCACATCAACTTTTAATTGGAAGCACTTGCCCCGACCTTATACTTTGGCTCCTGTGCTCTTGAAACCATGGATTACAACATGGCGAACTCCTGCGGAACGTTGGCTATTACCATCATAGGAATAAACTTGGTTTTATCGCTAACAAGCACCATAATGTTTCTGGATCTCACTTTTATCCGACGAACGACGAAAGTAGGTAAACTACGAGAGTTTGTTTGTACTTTATTTTAACAACACCTCATGCTGTTCCAAAGCATCTATGCTTGTAGGTATATTTTGTCGTGCCTTCATGTTTTGCCAACTCCTACGTGAATATACGATGTATTTATTTATTTAAAACTTCAGTACCTAGCCAATGTACTGACTAATAACGCAAGTATTGCTCATTATTGCATTGAAGAAATTAATGTAGGTATAAATTTTATTTTCAATGTGTGTTACGGCCAGCATCTGCAGAAACAAACGGGGGTAGTTTGAGTGTCTCGGTTTGGCGTAAAAGAAATCCAGAAGCGTTTCGTTTTGGCTCACCAATAATCTCTCCACCTTACATGCACCGTACCAAACACGTGCGTCGCCACCGCTGAATCTCAAAGTAGAGCATTATACTTAGACTTCGCCGTCACATGCGCCTCAGGTGTTCTAGCAGTGTTGTGTGCAGTTTGCTCGTGGTGTCTCTTATACATGTATATTCACAGTTATTGTGAATACATTTTGAACACAGTTAGTCATCATATATACGAGTTGTGCCTTTCAGATACGCCATCGATGAACAGCTCCCCAATTGTATTCCTTGGTTAGTGCCGTCGAAAAGGAAAACGTAGTTTCTTCTACCTATAATATTGTTATTATCCTAATCCATTCCGCCGTATATTTTCAATGTGGTTTTAGCATATTTTGATAAGTGTCTTTCACTACCGGTTTTGGGTGTGCACTATTCAGCACTTACATTGCTGTCTACTTGCAAGCAGCGTTCCCAAGTTCCTTCTCTGTGCACAAGGCATTATCTGTTAAAATGAGATATCAGAATTGTAGTGCTATGTCCCATCTGTGTCCGCCGGTTGACGAAATATTGGCTTGGAAGCTAATTATTCTTGCAAACAGAGCAGTCAAGGAATGGCAATGTGTCACCCCATGGTAAGTGATTTGAGATTTCTCACAAACTAGTTTTTCTTATCCACCTTTATGTGAAAAATGTGCCATCCACTTGACATCAACAACGTTTGCCATTAACTGGAGTTTGTCAGTATTATGTACAATGCAGTGGACATTGACGATCTATTGATGACACCATGTTCTTGATTGCTTACTTCTGACTGAAACCCGAGCTAGAACAATATACCACGCATTGTCTTGCTCCTGGTTGTTGCAACCAGCTTAATTTTCGGTCACTCCCTAGGTTAATCTCTTCAGTCAAACAACGTTTCACCATACACAGTACGTCGCATTTCGGCATCTTGGTGAGGGGTGCGCTAACTTTAACATGGATCAACATTTGATCTTCCTTTCACACGAACGCAGGATGTTTCTTTACAAATGTATTCCTTCAACCTGGCAAGGGCTGCAATATACTAAGGATTGCATATATAATAGTAAATGCAAACTTTTGCCAACCCGGTAACCTTATCACAATTAACACGGTACCCTTCCGCACAACTCGTTGCAGTATATAATGCACTGCTGTGCAGATGCTGGATGCTATCCTCATCATTAAGGCCAACCAACAGCAGTTAACAGGTAATTCTTCACCACTCACCGATAACTAACGCATTGTTCCACGATAGCGCGTAGTGAAGCACCGCACGAGTTAATTATTTCAACTAGTCACTATTAACCACATTCGGTCACACGTAGACACTGCTATGTCTAGGTCACACCACGTGAGGTTGACGGACCTGTTTCCTGGCTTGCATGCAGCTAATTTCATTGAAGACAATCGACACTGTCTCTTATGGAGCACATTTCATGTCCGGTCGTCTGCGCGCAACAATGCGCACTATGAACGCGGATGATCCCCCACATCGGTGTTGTGTGTCTTGATGCCGCGTAAGTGAGTGGGTGGGAGTTACCGTACTTCGTCAACCATCCATAGTTGCCGCATGCTAGTCCGCATCACATTCTACAGTGACTGAGCTGACGTGTAGTGTCTACATCCGCATGTGCATCAATTGGTTTGTTGGCTGAGCGCCTTCTAACCGCTGCACCAACCGAGGCAGATATTCCGAGTACTGTGGCACTGATTTGCAATTGGTCAAAATGACGGGCACGCATTTATTTGCGTGCGCCACTTTGGATTCAAATCGTTGTGCTTGTGTTTCCAGTTAATTATTATTAAGGAGGAGCTTGATTTCGTTATGGATTCAACTGAGTCGTAAACGGTATATTGTTACACTGTGACTCCGAATCGTGTATCATGTAACGTAGTTATGTGATACTGTTATCACTGATGAGAAATGAGGACACCTCGACTAACGTGAGATCAAAGTCTCATGCAAAAACAAGATCTGAACAGTTTTCCTAATATGTCTATGAAGAAAGTGTGGCTATCTTTGGAACTACGATTCTTAGGGAGCAGCTTGATTCAGTTATGGATTCAAATGAGTCGTAAATGCTATAGACTACTAGCAAAACACCTCGGGCCCCTTAGGAATGTACCTGGAATAAAGATGCTGTGTTTTGATGTAAAAAATGAGCAGACACCAGGGTTTTTCTACCAGATCTGTAGGTTGCGGTAGTCGAAACCAACCTAAATAGCTGAAGCTGTCTTGATATCCTTGTACTGAGACGAGATGGGGATATTTACACGAAAACTACGCGGAAAGCTTGCCTAATGTTGCGGAACGTGAAAAAGCTGCGCTCAAGAATAATGCAGGCTAGCGAATTCACCATGTTTATCAGAGAGGAAAAATCTGAAGCATTGAGCAATCTCATGAGTGACAAGCCAAGTCAGTTCGATTCAACCATAATCATATTATTGCATAAGGGGACATCATTGTTGAACACGTTTGGTCTTTTATATTACCTAAAACGCCAAACTGAAGCCAAATGCATGTGTTTATGTGGACAACTTGGGCAAGGTACAAACCGACGGCAGCGTCATTCGTTCCCACATAGATCAGCTGCAGTTTTCGCCTCATCCGAGTTCTGATGCTCTGCTATTTTCTCTCATAAATATTTGTAGTCAGGAGATCTTACTTGGAAATCTAAATAGGTTTACCCCATATATGAACTAGCAGACATTATCGAATCAATGGAAGCTCTTTACTTTATGTCCTGACATAATAGTGACTCCGAACCAGACATTGAAAACCAACGACCAATTATCTACCCACCTGTCATTTCTAGAATAATGGGAAACATTATTCATAAAGGAAACCGTTATAAAGTTACTATTATGCAAAATGATAAACCTGTTCAACATAATTTTTATAAAAGCTGATGCCAGACTTGTCGGATGGCATTTCTAACCAATCCGACAAGCCACACTGACAATGGCAAAGCAGGCGTCATTTTTTAATTAAAATGCGGACATTTGACAAATTATTCAAGGCAGACCTATGGTGATTAACGAATTTCTAGATCACAGATTCCATTCACACGTTGTTCAAAAGTTACGCATTCGGTCACATGATACGGGTAAAATAGAGCAAATTATATTATCACAACTGAAGCATAACTCTGGTATTTTTTAAGGTACCGGGTTGGGTGTTTTGCTGCTTCTAATTTTTATCAAATATATATATCAAAAATACAATTTGTGACTCATAGTTATCTTGCAAATGAGATAAAAATGCCATAAACCTTTCATATACTGTCTTTGCGCCATACCCAAGAAAATATTCGCTACAACTACCGGCTTTGATATTGTGGGGCACCGATTGGCAAATGCCTCTTTTGGTGAACAAATGCAGTGCGTTAATTGGCAAGCGTGAACTTTCGACAAATGCTTATTACCTTAGGACACACGTGGAAGAATGCATAAGCTTTTGGCGCCGCAGAAAATAAGCGAGTTTCCCACTCCCTTGCATGAAAATGGAATCTAGAAAATCATTGTGTATGCCCGTTAGAATAAGTCGCACACTCTAAATCAGTGCGATAGTTATGGAGGACCCAGTAAAGGAGAATACCTAGTCAGTCAGGTTTACCTCACATATAAAATATCCTTATTCACCTAAGCGTCGGATGACTGTAAATCGCGAGGTATACCGAAGTGTGCATGTACGTAGAGTCCGGTCATGAAAATAGCAGGCAGCGATGCGCACAATAACAACAATCCAGTGGAAAACAAAGGAGAACCACGGAAGGCGAGCTCGGAACCAAACGTATTTTATATAGTTAATTAAAAAATGCTGTATAACAACTGCTGCGAAATAGCAAATCGTGAAAAGGAAAAATAAGCAAATCATTTACAATCGCTTCACAGTGCAAAACTTTGATGGATTTATATGTGACATCATTCAGTTCAGTGAATGACTGTCCGCTGAAATAAAAGTATCATGTTCATGATCTTCGTAATGTGTAAGTGAGGAATTTTCTTCTGCTGCTGCCTAAAGACTTGATGAACGACCAGGATATCCACAGGTGGAGTATATTTTGGTAGTATTTATGGTTACCTCCCGGTGGAATGGTATAAACTTAACCTTTAGCTGTTTCCAACAAACAATACTTGTGATAGCTAAATAGAATTAGTTAGCATCAAATTAATCATTAGAAGCATAATTGTCGTTGTCACGAACACACATCCCCAAAACTACGACCATTATCTGCATCTTAATCGTCTGTCACGAAACCCATCGTCTCCTCACGTAGGGGAACCTCGGTTACTGCGAGTAACATATGGCAACACAAAGGACTTGGAGGATGTTCTCTTAGCAAGCCACAGTCTACCGAACTCTTCTCTCAGTGCCCGCATTTTTCCAGACATGCCATGGAAGGAAACACAAAAGCGAAAATCCGATCTAACCGCGTCTCGTCAAAATGTAATGAAGAAAGTGGTGTTGGTTCATGGTGTGCCCGAACTGAAACATTGCGACACCAGTGAAAGACAAAACACGATATTGATGAGTGGCGCTACATCACAGAACTCTATGGCATGCGGAATGTTGTGGCATTTGACGTCAGCCGCTTAGCTTCCTCCCCAAACTATCAAGGGAGCGGGCCGAAAATTTTGAAAGTTGGCTAAGCCGGAGATGGCATCAATGGCAATTAACGTGTGGTATCACAGCAGAAGGCTAGGACCACCAGAAGTACGACTGAGACAATTCCTGCAAGCAGTACAGACCACTGGTAAAGTTGAGTCAGACCTGGCTTTTCCGACCATAGACCAGCCAAGCGTGCAAACACTCGTGTCAAAAATCGTGGGCAGACCGGCACAAACAGTGCCGGTCAAACACAGCGAACCCACCTCCTAATGCGGTAACAAATGCAATGCTGCTACACAAACGCCCAAGGGCTTTATTCCAAGTTGCCAGAATTGCGCCATCGGCATAAAGCAGCAACTTGGGACATCATAGCATTAACTGAAACCTGGCTCTTAAACGAGATTTTGGATCCAGAAATTGAACTTAGTGAAATGTCAGTCATTTGAAATGATTGTCCATCTCGCGGTGGTGGCGTTGCTATCTACTACCGAGATCACCTGAAATGTGAAGCTTTCACTGAGCATACCCTTATTATCCCCGACGCCTTATTTTGCTGGCTGCAGCTATCCCGTCCTGATGGTCGTCCTCAGAAGAAGACACATCATGGTTGCCTCATAGCAGTTGTCTACAGGCCGCCGAACTCCTCCGCCGACAGCGATGATATTCTGTTAAATGCTCTCCAATATGCTACGTTGAAAAAGTACTCACACTACCTAATAATGGGTGACTTCAATTTACTGTCAATAGCATCGTTGTTCCCAAGTGGGCCTAGCTTCAAATCAAAACTCCTTGTGTTCTTGACTATGGCAGTTTTGTATAACCATGTGGATCAACCAACCAGACACCGCGGTTCAAACAAGCCTTCAATACTTGATTAATCATGACTAATGAGGAGTTAATTGTTGAGTCCGTTTCATACAATCCTCCGGCTAATTTGTAGCGATCATTCAGTTCTAACGTTTGATTATGTGTGTTATGCCAGTATGGTTGACAAAGAACCAGAAACCCGACGATACATCACCAACTATTCCAAGCTTCACACTATAGCGACAACCGTTGACTGGGACCTCCAGATGCACACTTCGGCGAATGATGCCTGGCAAGTGTTGAAAGGCAAGATAAACTGGGTCCTACAATCAGCTTCAAAAGACGTACCATTACGAGTTTCGCGACGGAGCAGCAACTGGATCCGGAGTAGAATACGTAAGTGGCTGAGTAGGCGAGACAAGGCTTGGAGGGGTCATTTGCTAGGTCCAAGTGATATCACGTGGAATCATTACAAAACTGTCAGAAACTACTGCACTTCACTCCTTAAAGCTGACAAGTACGAATGGCAGGAAACTATGGTATGCACATTTACTAGCAATCACAAACTGTTCTACCGGTATGTGAATGACAAAAGGAAGGTTAAGACGGGAATACCACCACTAGAGACGGTCAATGGCCTAACGTTTACTGAAGAGGAGACCGCGGACGCATTGTCGTGCAGTTTGTCTCAGTGACTAGACACACCATGGAACCATCGCCTTGCTACATCCCAGCAAATGTCGTCAGCTTATCCACGGTCAAATTTAGCCCCACATCTGTGGCAAAGAAATTACAGTCGCTCAGGGAAAATAGTGCGCCGGGAATTGACAAGATCTGTCCGAAAGTACTTAAAACCCTTGCACCCACCATGGCAGTCCACCTTGCAACCTTTTTCCAGTTTCTATTTGATTCTCATACACTTCTGTCTGAGTGGAAGCGTGGACTTATCACTCCGATATACAAGGGAGGTAAGCGGTCAGACCCTGCCAACTACCGACCTATTACTCTCCTTCCTGTTCTATCAAAAGTGATGGAGTCTATAATCGCTGAGGAAATGGTGAGATATTTTGAAAGTCTACAAATTATCTCCAACTCCAACATGGATTCAGACGCGGACGATCTTGTCTCACCAATCTACTACTTGCTCGGGACTCATGGACCAGGACTGCTGACGAGGGAGTTCCGGTAGATGTGATTTACTTAGACTTTTCTAAGGCATTCGACAGAGTCAATCACCCAGCACTTCTCCGAAAGCTTGCGGCCTATGGTATCCACGGATCCTTGCTCACATGGTTGGAAGGTTACTTATACGACAGAAGAATCGAGGTAAGGATCGCCAACACCCACTCCGATTGCCTATGCGTCACTAGCGGCCTACCGCAAGGATCAGTTCTCGGCCCGTTACTCTTTTTAGTCTATATCAACGACCTCCCTGCCAACATTCAATCACCTATGCAAATATTCGCCGACGATGCTAAGATGTGGCGAGCTATTCAGTCAACATCTGACCCTGTCTATCTGCAGGATGACCTGAACCGGATTCACGAATGGGCAGTAAACAACCAACTACCCCTGAACCCCGAAAAGTGTCACCTGTTGTCGCTGCGCAATAACTGCAGCAACACATATCACCTGGGGCAGCGCGTTATCAAACAGGTGAGCAACGAAAGAGACTTAGAGGTCATCGTGCAAGAAGGTCTGGGTAATTCGCTCCAATGTTCAAAGGCAGCTAACATAGCGAACTTAAACTTGAGGCTTTTGAGGCGAGCGCTCGGTACCTTCGAGCGGCAACTCGTGCCATTATTGATCAACGCCTACATTCGTCCCCACCTCGAGTATGCGGTGCAGGCATGGCGTCCGTGGTTAAAACGGGACATTCGTCTCCTGGAGCAACCACAAAGAAGAGCCACTAAGGCAACACGTGGTCTATCGGGCCTTAGTTATGAACTGCGCCTTCGTTCGATCGGTCTGTACTCCTTAGAATACCGACGACTTCGCGGTGATCTGATCCTCACTTACCGGATACTAAGAGAAGAGGACCATCCATGTAAGTCGCTGTTAACATTATCTGAAGACAAACGATGTCGAGGCCATGCACTAAAACTTGTGACTCAATATTCCCGTTTAGATTGTAGAAAGTTTTTTTTACTCTCTTAGTGTCTGTCCGCACTGGAACGCACTGCCATCGCATATGGTGAACGCACCAAACATCGAGACATTCGAAAGACTATTGGACTTGCACTTACATGATACACATTATATAACGGTATGACAAACTGCAGTGTCTATCTTACTGATATTTTTGTGTCACACCTGAAACTTTTGTTTCCTTCCATTTGCCATCCTGTGAGTCTTGTAAAGTTATTGCTTTTTATCCCACCATACACTATTGAACTATTGAATTGAGCATCAAAACACCCACCACCAAGATTAATGACACCGAATCTCCTTGTAATATATGTTTCCACACAACGCTGCTGGAGAACGTTTTATACTTTTACGACAGTTAACAATTATTTCTACTTTCATCGAAAGTTAAATAGATTTGGTAATACCGAAAATATCATAGCCGACCGTGAACAACACAATACGTAGATATCCGGTCGTTTAGAAAGGTAAATGTTTGATGGCACTAAGAAGGGATATTCAGTGAATATGTCAACTGTGTGTTTTCGATAGTTATAAAATCAGAAGTACTCCTCACACTTTATTGCGTCTGTACTACTATTTAGAACATCCATAACTGTGTTTCTAGCTTAGATTACTCATTGTAAAATGCAATGTTAAAGAACATGTGTTTTCCATAATTTTCTTTGGGTTATAACACTTGAGTACCAAGTTACACAAGCTAACTGACTGTTGAGGTAGTTAAAAGGGAGTAAAACCAAGGTTTAATAATGGTCCAACATAGCTATTTTTCAGGAGAATGCATGGAGCTAAATGGGATCCAAGGGAGTAATGGTCGTTAGTCAAACTGGCTAGGATAGCCATAAGGCCTGAATGGGTCACTTCTAAATGCAAACACTCGGTCCATGCAGCCGAGTTTCGATAGCCTAAGCGACTTCTATTATCTGTTTGTGCATAAACGTTTAAAGAACATCAGTGGCATTTTTATATAAATTGAATCCGTCAGCTCGATTTGTGTTGTGCGCTGTGTCGGCGAGGTGGTAAGCTATGGAGGAGTTACATACGCTTCCGATTCCAGCATTTAGCCAACAGCACGGTGCTCTTCCACTCTCTCTTGTCGTTTGAACAAATGTATGACGCTCCACAGGAACCAATAAATGAATATGCACACATGTCGTCATGGAAGAGTTTACAATCACTGAGACTAGGTTTCACCATTTGTGTGTTGGTTACATATGCCTTTAAAGTTGCTTTCGGTGACGTACGTCTAAACTGCTGTGATAGGCGAAGATAAGAATTTCCTTCACACTTTTCTTTTCGTTCACATTTTACCGAAAATTTCTTCGTTGTTACCCCTTAAAACTAATGCTGTGTCATTCTTCTGTCCCAAGTGGACGTTTGTAAAACGACCTTGATAATTATATTTCCCGCATTATCGTGCATATGCACTCTAATTCCTCTGAAATTGCATGATATGGGCAGATTTTTCCGCTCCAGTGAAAAAGTTAAGAGGTAAGTTCGTTTCAGCTTCACTGCCTGGAATTTGTAAGAAATTTTTCATTGGCCGTTTCATGTGCCTTTATGTATGCGACGCAACATCCTCCCAAAAGATGCTTCTTCAACCCATGTCAAGTAAATGAAAACAACCATATTATTCTTGTTCCGCAGAAAAACGGATCGTTTTATGTTCTCCGTAAAATGTTTCCATAACATCTTTGTTATTCTGATGAAACTGAAACCTCAGAAATATATTAAAACATTGAGGCGGTAGAAGCGTTTAACGGCGATGGTCGCATTCAAACTGTCGTTTAAATATGTCCATAAAAATAGCAGCGTGTACTGGGACAAGTAAGGAACCCATTGTCACTCCATCAATCTGCTGGTAAATCTGCACGTTAACTAGGACATCTTTTGAGGAAGTTGGTTCCACACGAGTACGAAAAGTACTTTAATTAAATTTTACCAAAGAACCCAAGCGATGTATTATTGGACGATACAGTGAAACACTCAACCAACATTCTCGGTCCTCAAACTTTACATACAACACATGGTTCCGATGTTTACTGCTCGTTAAACACCAGAAGGATGATTTTGTTTCATATACAGATGTTTTTCTTAGGGAATGTGAACGTTTTCATTTAAGTACCTTCATAAATGGTCAGTTTAAAACGCTTATTTTTGTTTCTGGATTACGTTCTTCAAAAATGCAGTGATCAGAACAATTTTGTTATCTCGGTTGGAAGCTAATCCATATGTCTCAATATAGGAGCTGGTACAAGAATATGAACGCATGTTGACATTGGAGCATAACACATAATTGATCCAACAGCAAAACGAGTATTCTGTGGCAGATGTTCATTATATTCCTACACTCCCAATGCCACCGCACAATTTAATACATCCCTCCGATTTCGCAGGCCACGACTGTCCACTTAGTGCTTGTTGGCATTGGATCGCTTTTGTGAATTCAGACGATATAATTGCAAGCGTTTTGGGAATATGCAGCATAAAGAAACCAGATGTTTGCAATGAGCGTCTGGAAGCACGGCACAAATCTTCGGCAATATTCCAAGTATTTACATTCTTGCAACTGAAATATGGTATTTTTCAACCATTAGCCGGAAATATCAGTCACTGCGGAAGTACGTAACGAATGTTATAAACGGTGCTTCAGCTGGCTTCCGTTATTACAACAATCTCTGAGTCTACATGGAGCAAACATGTGTTTGCAATTCACACGTCGCTCAGGAAGCGTCCGGCTTGGAAGCACCGTTTCTTGGAGAGTTCAATTGTGAGTTAGCACTCCGTGAATTGTATGCTAATGATATTTGTTACGGTGCATATTATGGAAATTTGAACTTGTTAGGCATATATTGGACAGACGAAATTAATTTTTTGCATATAGCTTTGTACAATATTTGTGGTAAGCCAGCTAGTTTTTCATTGTGTCCCATTGACGTTAAGTGTTCAGTTACACACGCAATCTTGAAATATAGCGCAGAAGCTTTAGCACATTTTGATTCTAAATACCCCAATGATTTTGTATTGGATCTTGGAATGTGGTTTATGGTAAAGGCTACGTTGTTTCCGCGCACCGGTTTACGAACCTTATTTTGCCCCCAAAGACCAGTACAAAACGCTGCTGTTGAGGCTGTGTTTGCCGAAATTAGTTGACTGGAGTCCATGGGCGTCATAAGTTCTGTGAGCTACACAGTATGGGCCACTCCTTTATCAAACTTCAGAAATATTACTGGCAGTGCTTATGTGCTCATTTTTCTACCTGATTAAATGACGCATCAGAAACACATAAATATCCCTTACCGGTTTCCGGGGATTTATTCCAGTTTTATGGAAGAAAGAGCCGTTCCCTAATTGAGCTATCTGATGCACGTTTGCATATTTCGGCTAGGAGTACGCAAAAAATCTGCTCACTGTTATTATTTATGTATCGTTACAATCGGCCCCCGTTCGGATTAAAATGTGTTCCAGCGATACTTTAAAATTGATGGATGCTATGCTATCCGGATTTCAGTGTGTCATGGTATACTTGGATGACATGAGAAATGTAATCCCTACAAGTTAAAATTATTACTCTTAACTGAACGAAGTATTCTCATATACATTTCAGGTACGTCCAGAGAAATGCGAGCTCATGATGTTCAGTATCGGTCACAGTTTCGGTCGTCGGTTCTACTCAAAGAAAAAATAGCTAACAAGTTAATACGATACACATGAACTAAGTTCTTCGGCGGTCTTCCTTGGTTCTATTTAACTATCACCACAACTTTTTCCCTTAGATGCATGACATACGGGCCCCAATAAATACGCCTTTAGCAAAATAGTCAGTTTGGCATTGGTCCTTGCAGTGCCAGAAAGACTCTGATGACATTAAACAACCAATACCTCCAAGCTCTTTTTAACACATTACGACCTAGGATTACCAATAATGTCGTAGCTGATGTATTGCAAAACCCTACCAGTGGTGTCTTGTTGCATCTGCTCCCGAAAGGACAGCAAATGGCTGCGCTGCATATTTCCCGCGCGTTGACGGCAGCAGGGAAGATATTATGTCACATAGAGAAAGAAGGATTAGCTCTCCACTTTGCGATTTAAAAATTTCATAAGACGCAAATATACTTTGTAACCAGACCATAAACCTTTGATCTTCATTTTTGCCACTGCCGTCGTCTGACCAGTGCACTGCATAATTTCAAAACTCTGGTACCAAGAGTTTGGTCTGTTACGGAGTGCGCCTAGCAGTTACTATACATTAGTCCCTTAGAATACACCTGCGAGCCTGTCATCACATATGAGATTGATACGTTCCTGTCCAGCAAAGCTGTCATAATCTTTATTACACCTGGTCGAATGCCTTATTTAAAAGAACCAACACGCGCCACGACCTTAAATCACCTACTATTTGAGTGTCCATAGGAAGGCACCATTAGTGAACGCCCCATATCGGAAGACTAAATGCTGAAAAACGTTGGGCAGCTTTGAGGGTAGTGAAACAAATTAACGCAAAGCACTGCTCAGTGGATGACCGTCTGAAGTTGTCCACCCAAGATATTTAGGTAAAAGAAAGCAGAGGATTTTTATTTCTTAACTTATCGGTCGTGAAATCATTCCGTGAAGTAGGCATTTCCGATCCCCTCGGTATCAATGGTGTTTTGAACAGCATAAACGAAAGAGGATTTCACGCTTGATGTCGGTGAAGAGATATCTAAGTTGTAATTCTTAAGCAGCCTACAGAAGCTAAGACTCAAATATTAACAACGTGTGAATTTATGGTCCGCTTGCCGCAAAAACTATTTTACATGGCTTACCAAGACTTAAACGCTTTAACCGTTATAAAACAAATATATGTCTCCATTTGCACATCTACTACCAAACAGAATAGGATTTAAAAAGGCGAAATAATTTGAGTTCATTTAAGTGTGGACAGAATCGGTTGGTATAGCATGTTGGTAACGTTTCGACCTCGACACAACGGCTTCGTCAGATCAGGTAAATCATTGTGCAATTGGTGTGGGATTTTGTAGCAAACTGGGGAGATAACCACTTTAAACGAGATTTGAGACACGATCTCATTACAATAAAAGTTCGTGATGTCACCTCAGATGGTTTGATCAAAGTGGGAATAGTCCAGGGGTTCCTTTGTTCTCCAAGACAATGACGGATACTCCCACAGAGATGACAATGGGAGTCCATCTGCACCTTCCAATCTGATCCACGCAATGATGCTCTTCAAGATGGCTGGCTTAAGACCGCCTGCCACGCATTACGGAGTTCTACCCACTGCATTCTATTTACACAGTCTTCAGATTTGGTAATTTCCAACGCCGCGGCAATCAACCGCTCTGGGGTTGATCTATACTCCTCCTAATGATCTTTACATGTTCGTGGTCTCTCTGGTGACCCGTGCCTAATGCATGCACAGCCACGGCCGAGTAGCTTACTAGAGACTGTATTCAAACTCGTTTCTTGGTAGTCTTGAAATGCGCCTCTAATGTTCCGAAATTCATGCTGGAGGCCACATTTAGTCTCGACCTACACACAACAAACTAAGACCAACTGGGACATAATACATAGTTTGGTAGGAATACGTTTAAAGTTGTTCTGTCCTACCATTAACTGATTGTTGCATTAACATTTTCATGTTTTCGTTAAGCTGATATTTACTGGTATTTCGCATGGTCCTGTGGAACTGACAACTAGGTTTCAGATCCTATATTTGCAAAAGTGGCGCATAAACGAATTAACTCTAAGTCTATGTATGCGAGTTACGTTTGGGTTACCAGTTGACGGATTCAATTTATGCACTAAGGCAATACGGAAATGTCGCTGTAGCTCTAACGAGCACCTTCGTGTTTTCCGAATAACCGAGCTATGCTTTGCAAATCAGTGATTCGCTCAGCATTGTCGTACTCGCACTAGGTAATATTTTAACGGTATATAGTGCTTTACATACCAATCGATCCGTTGAATCTTGGATTCCTTGTTCATTATGTTAGGGTCTTGGAATACCAGCCCCGTGTCTAGATTGTGACACCATCTCGTTAGGAAGGTGCAGTTCGCTTTGAAGCACAACTATGCAATTTCGATCACGTGAACCGCATGCGAAGTGGAGAGTTTCGGAACTGCTCTCTCCTTAAACTACCATATATGACAGACCGGTTTCTTCCTCCTTCGGACTCCTCAGGTTGAGATAGCTTGAGCTGAAAGGAACACGTTTCACTTTAAAATGTTGCCTTAATCCTGACTGCTTTAGGCAATCTTTAAAAAAGATAAGTATACCAAGATCGAATAATGAACTACGAACCGCTGGATCAAGAGCTGATGTTGAGCTGTGGACTAGAGGTCAAGACGAATGCCGTAAACCACGGTTATTTTCCTTCTCTGAGCTCTAGCTTTCTCTACATGATGACTCCAAATCAGAACAAAGCGGTCGGTCGTGGAATGAAATGTTGGGAGAGAACAATTCAAAAATATTCGTTATCCCTTTTCACTATTCAGTATTTGTCTAGCAGTTGCGTGCTGAACCTAATGAAACTCATTAACCAGTTGAATGCAGATTGATGTTCTCAAAGTAGTAAATATAAAGCTATTTGATCCACTTAGTTGCGCGAACAAACCAGCTTTGACTGCAATCATGGTTTGCCCGACAAGTGAAGGACTGCATAAATTAATAAAAGTTATGACTGTGAACTCGCATACCATTACTTGCACCGTTAGGTAAAGAGCACTGTGAAAAACACAAATCTTTTCTGCTCGAATGTGTCGGTTCCGTAAGCCTTTACATCCTTGAAGCCGAATGTATAAGGTTAGGTGATGCTGCACACATTATATCCCTATTTAGAAAGATTGACACATTCACAGCGACAAATATATCGACTACTTATTGATCGCTTGACATTCTCAGCTGCCGAATTATCACTTTCCGACAAGCATTCAAAAATGTGATAGATGCACTTAGTAAAATAGCCGCACTCATTTTCGGTTAGTTGATTTTTCTCTTAAAATCATTGTCCAGAGGAAAAAATGCGTCTCCATCAAAATCCAGAACAGTTTGGATACATTCGTTAAAATTACTTCTGTAGTTATATGGAAAAACGTCTACAAAATAAAAATATTTTTCTTTGAGCAATCGAACCCCCTAATCAACAAGACGTAGTTCGTTTTATTGCCAAGGATATGTTATTTTAATGGCTGAGAAACTGCATATCAGTTATTTCAAATTTTACTGACAAATTAAGAAACGTGTTATTAGATTATTAGGCTAAGGCCCTCAAATAAATTCTTGAAGTTTAACATGGGAAACCAGCCATATAATGATATGAATAACAAACAATTTGGCCATCTGCAGCATAGGCCAAGTGACTTCCTTTAACCTACCGGGGTACTACAAATCTTTAACCGTGGTGCGATTGAAAAACTGAACTATTCACACATAGGATCAAAAGTAGATGCTAGCCGGTCTGCGTGTTTTCATATGCCAGAAGCCAGTTGATATTTTTGTAACGAATATTTGTCGGTTGTATTTTCGGTGGCAAGGTATGAGGTTGCAATAACGTGCAAGCTGCAAGTTGGGCAGATGCATTATGGTGAGTTCTGGGTACAATTCTAAAACCTTCAGTTTCATACCTATATCGCAACGCTCCCGTAGACACGGTGGAAGGGATTACGCATTAAAACTGATGGAATTAAATGGATAATATAACAGAAGCATAATTCATATCTGAAGACACTCAACTAGTGTGTAGCCGAAGAAAGATTGACAGACAATTCCACAATATAAATGCTTTCAATAATTACCGAAATCAACAAGCCATGCAGTATGCACATCACGTATTACATATAGGGTATGGCTTCAGGGTTATTTAAAAACTAGGGTTTTGCTTGACTTATCTCCAGCAAGTTTACTCACTAGTTTCGGAACATGGGGACATAGCACTTTTCAGAAAACGGTTCCTTTATCCAACCTGCTTCACATCAACTCATTTTGCAAGATTCTCATTCGCGGAAGCCTTTATGAAGACTTTTTAACTAACAGTGTCTGCTGCGACCTAAAGCAGATTCAAAAGTTTTATGGTCTCAACATGAGTACATATATATATATATATTAATAATAATAATGTAAAATGTATAATGTCTGTTGCTTCGGCCTCCATATGACGGCATCGTGTGTACCTAAATAGAGGATTATACAGACAGTGTTTAAAAAGAGATGACTAAGTAAATGTAACAAACTATAGAAAACGCATCAACTAAAATAAAGAAGCTCAGCACGCAAGCACCCGATTACCATATTAAATTCAACTTATCAAAGAACGCCACACCCTTAATGCCTGTGTTCTTAACAGTATTTGTCGTCTTTTTATGTTTGTCCTGAGTGGCCTCACTCGTAGCTCACTAGGCTTGCCTCAATCATGCACCCCCGAGAGCATGTGCTGCAACACTACGTACTCTAGATCGATTTAGTACACAGCATCGGCGCTTGTCGCTTCCGCAACTGTCGTTCCTTCTCCACATGCACGAGGGCGTTCTACTGAACCTCGGCAAATACCATTGTGATCAGATGGCGCCATTCTCGCCGATCAATGGCCTTTGATTCCCAACGCCTGAAATCATTATTAGAATTCAATAGACTCACTTCAACCATGTTCTGTTAACGCCGCGTTCGTTTCCTTTCAAGCCGCTTCCCCCGTACTCAGCTGACCATAAAACAGCTGCTTCGTTATTCGCACCGAGTCCATACGGTACGCAAGCTTGAGCCACCTAAGGAGTCTCAAAATAAATTATGCAGTCCGCTGCATAAATTCCACTTGGGCGCAACACCGTGACTGCGACTCTGTCACACCAAAAGATACGTAGAATCCGTCGCAGAAAACGATATTGAAACCCGTCGATATATCTGATATATCAACGGTGTATCCTCCAAGTTTCACTGTAGTATAGCAGAACGGACAGCACCATGTTTTCTTTCACCATCACTCTCATGAAGAGAGTAAGCTGATGGTTGTTCCACAATTGGTACACATGCTTCCTGAATGCCCCGGCTGCCTTCGAGACGAGGTACGCAGCTCAACCGGTATCTCCTATTTAGTCGAAATCAAACTCCCAAGGAATCAGAAGCGAGAGGTAGCATCCAATACTTCAGCATCAATATTGCTTTGCGGCGACGTTGCAAATTATAACTCAGGTAAATGCTGAAAGTGACAGGCAGTTTGATTGTGTTGGCACTGTTTCCAATTTATGCTGTCATGTAAGCTAGACAAGTAGACAAGTGCTGCAACGCCTCAAAGCTATGCGACAAAAGCCCAGAGGCTTCAAATAATAACAATATGCGGAAGACTATTACACAGAAAACACCATATTACAGGCACGTTAGCGCATTGTACTAAGCTTTTAGTTAAAACTTTTCGAAGTTGCGTGCAGAGCCTTCAAGTTAGCGAAACTAAGAAGGCTGTTTTGGCGTTGTTGTCACTCTCATTGGTCATGAGACGTTAGCCAATGGGACAACGTTTGGCAGCCCCCAGCATAAACGGCTGGCAGTCCAATGAAAGTGGTCGAGCAACACCTTCTGCTCTGTCTTGATGCCCAGCTGAAGTAAACCTCGATAATTGGTCTCCAAACTGTGACCGTCCAATGGACAACATATGATGCCTGTTTAAGGGGGAGGTCCTAGATACCACATTAACCGAAGCTTAAGTTAAAATCTTTACGGACAGACATACTAACTAGCACAAGAAGCGGTCTATAGTTAGTGCACGCTGGCGGCTACATGCTAGTGACTTTTTCAGCCGTCTAGCCATGGTGGTATAGACAGGTAATCTTCTAACTTGTATTCTGCATTCGCTGAGGTCCGAGGGCGTCAGACAGGCCTGCATTTGCGGTTGGTCATGCATTCGCCGTGGATTGAATACTGCATACCCAAACCTGAATCAGCAATGGCTGTTTGGCGGTTAGACAGTTTTGTGCAATTGTTATTGCAAAGACCACGCCGGGACATTTTTCCTCAACCAACCTGAAGTTGAGGAACGGTAGTCCTATGGGGGTATAATTCTAATGCAGTTGATAACTAAACAAAAATCAAGAAGATTCCAAGTGGGGCGATGACAAGACGTAAGTGAGTGTTCCTTTGTCTCCACACCCATGAGCGACTTTAGTAAGCAGTTTTTGCTTCAGTACCTCCATATATACGGCGTTATTTAAAGGTTACAGGAACCTATGTATTCATAGGATAATTAGGCTTTACTACCAAATGGTCACCAATAGGTGTTGAGAAGCTTTAACAAGTGGCTCACCAAAAAGCACCGTTAGAAGCACAGTCAATGCTGATGGAACCTCTCTAATACTTCCACGGATTGGAATGCTATGCTCATGAACGCTGCATTATTCAAAAAAGAGACATCTAAAGGGGATAAAAGGACTACGATTTTCACGCACGCCACATCGTCCTGCTAGAAAAATAGCGAGGCTGATAATTAGTAGTGAGAAACTTATTTTATTCAGGTAATTCTGATGAGTACTTGGAACAGACAAACAATGTTGTCTCACTCATGAGGTTTGCAATAATTTACAAAGACAACCGCGCCCACTAATCCTGCTATGGACCACTGTTTCAGCTAGTCTTAGAAGCAGTGATGTGGGCACGCCGTCACACACGTTTTTATCGACTTAGCAACTTATCGGAAACGGTTTGCCTTTGGAAGGTAGGTAAGTCCGGAGGCATTGTTGGAGGCGGATAATTGCACGAGGGTTTAAGATTAACAGCAAATATCGATCGTGAGTGTCTCGAGTGTTTGGCAAGTGCAGCCTGTTGGAGAATCGGTAGCAAAGTGCGCACCTTGAGGCATGCTATTCTTTACGAGGATCGAGGACTCCCAAGGGAAACCGATGGACTAAGATTGCCCGCTGGGTTGAACGTGGACTTTTCGACAGGATTGGAGCGACGCTCTGCGATTGTGTGCCAGTTTAAAACAGAAAACAAGGGACTATTTTAACAAAGTGCTGGAGGTTTAAAATTAGGAGATTGCAAATGAGGAACATGTAAGACAAGATGGATGCAAAAATGTGTCACTTTAGGGGATTTGTAATCGCAGCATTAATAACTCCTTCATACCCCTAGTTATTCAATAAGTTGTAGTAATGAGGAAGATGAGCATAACGTACGAAGCAGACGAGCAGAAAAAACGAAAGCTAGTGATAAACAATGAGAGCAACAGGGAAGCAATTCTACAAAGCAATTCGTAACCTACCGAATAAGCCAAAAATGGTCTACGAGAGACAAATGATATCAAAATCAGACTAAGAAAAGCAGGAGACGTGTTAACGAATTCCCCTATTTTCCGGATAGTTAGACATTTGGCCACTCGCCAGGATTAACCTCAAATAGATCGACGCACGCCCGTGTACACAAGTTAAAAGCATTATAACGAATTCAGTTCGGGTAGATGAATACGAGCAGAAACGATGATACGAGGCTAAACCGGTCAAATGACCGCGTGGATCGACTGACTTCGGGGCCTGAATGTGACACGAAGCGAAAGGAAAATGCGTGCTACGTGTTGGGTTCCATTTGTTCTCCATACGTGCGCGCGTGCGTGATAGGCTTTGAATTCGTTGTGCGTTTTCAATAGAGAATGTGCGTCCCTACCGCATGGTCCTCCCTACATTATACCTAAATATTTTATTTCCGCCCTCTTGGTTCTTATAGAGCCCTTAAGTTATTTTCGTTAATACATTTTATTTCTAAGATGTATCCAACTAGGCTATCGTAATTCCGAAATTTCTGGAAAAACAATGTTAACAGGTAAAGCTCGGCACGTATGGCAAATGAATATAAATCTTTTGCTAGCCCCACTTTCTGTCGCTCAGCATCCAATCTTGGGTATTGTGGTCACAATTCAATTTAACTTTTACACACTACAACTGAATACAAGTATTGCGTGTTCCATCGCAACTTGGATAGGTGTGACTAGAAGTTGGTGGAACGGTGTCTTATCCAATTAAACGAGCGAGCTTGTTAGTCGTGTATTTGTGCACTCTGGATTTTTCGCTGGTTCTCTGGGTCAGTTCTTGCATGATGCTTCAGCTATATATATTCGCTTGTTTTTACAATATCTACCTTAATATATCAGGTACTCGAGTACAATACAGTGCATCTTATAGTTACCTGGAGTTGTAAACTCCTGGCATCGTTCCTGTTATATACAGGTTCAAAATTTCTGAAATTCCAATCGTAGAACTCCCAAGTTGGCACCACGCGATAGAGCAATTCAACAGCATAAGAGAAGCTAGTACGTGCTCCAGTTAAAAACTGTTTAGGTCGGATACAGAGTAAAATTATTTCGCCCCGCAAAATACGTCATCCAGCATCTAAGCATATTCGTCTTGCGACCAACAGACCAAGTTACGTAGAACCGCTAACCACACCAACATCAGTCAGCCATATCTGCAATCTGTTGACAGGTAGGGAAGGCCTAATGATATTGCCTCACCGTCAAAGCGTAACCTTGATCTTTGAGCAAGGATGTGAATGGACAGTAAGCAAACTTGTGCAGCCAGTCACCATGTTGACCGACCGCGTTGGGATTCAGTCAGACAATATTTGGATTCAGCGTCGTGGTAAAATTGCTCCAGATTAACGGCCAATACGGAATACATAAATGCACCCGCATGGTCAGATCTGGTCTGAATTGTCATAACTGCGGATTCGCATTGCACACTAATTATGGAGGCGCAAGTTAGGTAATATTTAAGAGGTTCAACAATGTAACCGATGCGCATAGATTTTGTCCGGCGTGTAAAGATACTCAAATTGTCAATTGTGTGGTTATTCTTGTGAAAACGTTCAAAGAAATATGGAAAGTATTAGAGTTTTTGGCGCTTCTCGGTGCGTCGCCATTGGAATCCAAGCAAGTCGATCATTTTGCACTGCCACCTCATTTGAGACCGGTACCTAGGCCAAGGAGTGAAATCGATCATTCATGCTACCTCAGAGTATCTGAGCCACTAACTGATAAGCAACTTAACCCCTTAATCTAACAAGTCGCATTCGATGTAACTGTTCTTTCTCGCTCTATGGAAGCATTACCTTGCTATTCAGCGACGACACCGAAACTCACAGCCAAAGTCACTCTGGTGAAGAAACTAAGTGGGTAACGTTCTCATTGCTCGCCTCGACATACAAGACCCGAGCGACAGACGTTGCTTGATTGTCGGTACTGAGCACGTATGTGGAGTCGTAGCTTACACTGTCAAATCCAGCGGTGCCTTTGTAACACCCGAATTACTAGCAACAACATCAAAACCGAAACTCGCCAAGCAAAACCACGTTGCTTTAACCCTCGTGGGCACTAACGTTCTCGTGTCCAAAGTGGCACAATAAAAAGCAAGTTGATTGACAATGCCCACCATTCGAATTCCATCTGCGATGCGATTGACAATAGTTTCTAGTCCACTATACTGAGAGGCGTAACGCGTCACCGGGCCTCCTTAACACTAGTGCAACACAATTTATTCGATTAAAACTTAACACAACTTATGAGACAGGTTGTAATGCTCTCAGCAGTTCTTCGTCGCAACGCACCAAGCGGGATACACATGGCACCCAAACTTATATGGTGAGTTCGTCCAAAATAAGTTTCTTAATTGCGGCAATCCCAAAAGCGATAGCATGAGTACCCCATTTGCTCCTGGCATTCTTGCCAACCTAAATGCTCCTGAACAAGAAGCACAAGCCCATAAACTAGGGTAGTTGTGCTACATACCCGAAGCAATCATTCTAGACAACGTTATTGTCATATCGTTGTTTATAGTTCCGTCATCATCAAACTGTATGGGTAGCGGTCCAAGACTAAATAAATTAGTATTACACTCTGAGGGGATGGCGATAGTTCTAGTGAATAACTGGTTAGCATTTCGTGCCAGCTTGCCAAAAGAAATCCGGCTAAAGGCAGCAGAAGCAAGACCTCAAGTAATGAGCAATTAAATGGAATTACAACCGCGTTTAATTCATTACCTGCATAGTCCTGCGGCAAGATCTAAAAGGATAGCAACCAAGGCACACAATAAGACAGAGCAAAGCGCGAGTGAAACTTCTGAACAGAAACATTCTACTATGTCTTGCAATTTGACTAAATTGCATTACAAGTACCGATTATAACATGGCCACGTAATTGTCTGTTTAAAAACGAACACATATTTGCATCAGTCATCCAACCTCTAAAGACAAGCATAATATTGTTTTTTTTCACTAAAGCCAAAGGCCACTTAAGTAGGTTGGTGGAACTTAGAGAGCACTATGACTCACAACCGCGGACTTCGTCATGATTCCAAAGACGGGTTAAACTTGAGATAACCGATCCTGAAATCAACGTACCCGGTATGTCGCTTCTTGGGTACTATAGAACTGGAAGGGTGGTGGTGTGATTCTCTCTTATACTACAGACCTCCCATATGAAGTTATAAATCACCCCGGAGAACTGCATCTTTTATTCGCTTTGGTGCCGCTCATGGTTGCGGAAAAAGAACACATCTACACTAACCGTAAGTTAACGCGCACCAAACTCTACGTCGGAAATGGACCCAATACCAAACTATGTTTCGTAGGTTGCTTTGAATAAGTTTCACAGCTCCATTTTTATTGCTAGCGAATTTAATGTGCACGACATGGAAACGCTAGCAGTAGATCTTGCGCAGTTTCAAGCCTGCTAACATGGGCTGATTTCTAGCCAGAAAATATACAACCACGTAACGTCTCTCTCACCAGAGTTCGAACTGTTAACATGCCATAGATATTGGACTTTGAGCTCAATAACAGGATAGTTAAAAGCCAGCCACTAGGTGGCAGTGAACATGATACTAATGGTTAACTATATATGCTATGCAGAATATCCTGAAAAGAAGGATGCTAAATTGCATACTGCTACGCAATACAATTTGTTATCCAAATGTGTTAAGATACATCACACTTTCGCAACCGAATGCCTCCTAGACGTTGCCTGTGTAACGTGCACAAACAGGTTTGGCTCAATGTCAGCGCAGGCACCGCAACATAAAAGCGAATGTCAGTCATTCCTGAGAAGCTGTGCACGTACATGTAAGCCACTGATGGATTTGGCATTCCGAGCGGACAGTTACCTCTGAACGCATTCGTGACACATCGTAAATTCTCTGTGAAATACAAAGACAATGCTATGTATCAACAGGTTAATGAGGCGACTCTGTACGGACCGATAACTTCTGTACAGGCATCTTAATGACCTTCATAAGTGAAACGCGTAGTTTTAGCACTGGTAGCGACTGATAGATGCACGCCTTCAACAATGAAAGCAGCGGATCTCATACAACTTCATTTCTTCCAAGGTTTCTAGTAGCTGATAAACCCAAAAATTCTGTTCTTTTCTCCTACACTACAGTCGGATTTCGACCACACAACCTTCACTGTGAAAGGTGGCTTGAAAACGTGCTTATTCTGCGCATCCACTTTTCCCCTAGAGGTGACAACTGTCGACGAAATGCTTTGCAAGCATTAACTAGTGATCTGGTGGAGCGACTAGTTATTTTCTATCAGCGACCTCTAGAAGAGATCCATGTTCCTGCAGTATGAAGGCAAACGGTCATTACTTGTATTCATAAGGGATGCAGCCGCACTGGGGATACCACTTACCATCCAATAGAGACAATTCCTGTACTATCCAAAACTGTGGAATCGATCATCCCAGATGCGTTGATACAGTATTTGGCGAGCCACAACATAATCGCACCAGAGCAACGAGGCTTCCTTCAGAAGTATTCATGTACTGCTAACCTATTAATTGCTCCAACTAGCTGGATTGAAGCCCCTGATGATGGAGCAACATCCGGTGTCATCTACCTGGAATTTTCCAAAGCGTTTGATCGCTTAGACGTTTGAATTGCGTTTCACAAGCTTCAGAAATACGGTTTTGGCGATAAATCCGATGGAAAAGCGATATTCCATAAAGACGCCGGTTGTAGGTGAAAGTCCATGAATCTGTCTCACGTAGTTGATAGGGAGTACGGTTTACCAAAAGGCTGGGTGCTTTTGCCTTATACATTCTTAGTGTTCATAAACAGTTTAGTGAGATTAATGGCTTCGTTTTCCTGCGGTTCGTGGAAGATATCAAGATATGGCGGATGATCAAAGGACCGGACGACTACGAACGGCTACAATGCGATCATGGCACTATTGCGAATTGGTAAGTTTTGAACCCTCTAGCATTTAAGGTAGACAACTCTTGCCATCTGCAATTGCGCCATAGGTATGCGTACGCTTAGTTTCTTGAGGCGCACGGAATACAGACCAGCTCCCAGGTAAGTGATATTGACGGGCTCATACAGAGTGTCCTCAACTGTTCAAAACGGGGTGAGGTAGCTGGAAAAAGCAACAACCAGCACGTCGGGTTGCAGTGAAGGGCATCCTGTAGATATGACTCATCATATTCTTAGTAATACACAATAACTACTTGCGCCCTCTAATCCTAGCATAACCTTCTTGGGTGAAATTTGACCCAGAGGCAATAGGTGAACCACAACAACAAATAATGTAAAGCGCCTGACTAATCACACTTACCACCGATGTTTGAAGTTTCTAAGAATTGTCAGCGACGCTACCGAATGCTGCGAGGCCAGATTATTTTCTGGTAATAAGTATTTAGTGAATATAAACACGTACGCCATCATTTAATGAAACGTATTCATAACATACAGATCAGGGGTAGCCGTTGAAATTATGGGAACAATAGAGCCGTCTAGCGTCAACGGAATTACTGTTTCCTTCAGGTTTGCAAAACTGCGAAGCTCTCCCAAGCCCTGTTTTATCCTCCCCAAATTTGGAACTTTTCTAAAAGTTCGGGCAGTGCAGATATCTCCTAGCAGTTTTTGAAATAAACTGCAATATTGTGCATAGTGCGAATCATGCCCTTCTACCGGAATTACTTGTCTCATCTGCCCAAATAGGGTGCCGTACAATTGAGCAAAGCTTTTATATTTCTCACGGTTTACATAAACAAACACGGCAAATTAAATATTTTTGTATAGTTACACTCGAGATTTTTGTGCATTAGGCTATTTTATCAACGCACTTTTCTCGTTAGTCGCTTAATTGATGACTAACTTATATTTCGACTTTATTGTATTCACCCCAACCATCCTACGGAACGTGCCATTCACTTACTTTTGTCACGTGACGCATTATTTTTCAGCGTCAACTTGGTTAGTCTTCGTAACCAGTTTTGCCTTATGGAAGGCCAGGAAGAAGGCATTCGTTGGATGTTTAAAAGCAGCCACTAAGTCATAACAACGAACCCCTTTAAGACGACTCTTACGGTTTCAGCGAGGGACTGGTGACAGTTATCGTCAAATTGTGGGCAAGTTGAACGCAACTGCTTAGGTATCTGCGATAACTAAAACATCAAAATTTATTAGGTTAAGAAAACAGTACTCCTGATTACATCGAGGAATGCGCTCTAAATATATGAGTATAAGATTTAAAATTAGGAGTATATGCTGGCTCATGTAGTCTTGCACCTAGCTTATTTATGAGATACGTTTTGGCATACGGCAGAGCTAAGTCAATATAAATTGCTGCAATTACAAGAGTTTTCATCAGTGTGCAATCAGCCCTGCTACAAAATTATCAAATCACCCTCCCTATTCATACAGCAGTCTAGTGATCAACGCTTATAAGGTGTCTAGATGTTTATGAGTTCTGTTAGCACAATCCGTCTGGATTTGTCGCCATTATTTTCAGTGCAAAATTTTTAGTAATATACTAATTTGGATGTGCTTAATCCCTCCCTTTTGGATAAATTTCTTAATTTGGTTACGTCAAGGGCTGCTATTGGGATAGTCGAGCCTCTGTCGATGTGATTCCGAAGAATAGCATACCTTTATATATTACGCTTGGCCTCAAGATCTTAAATTCATAAGAAGCCTCATCATATAACGGAGGACAGACTCCAAGTAATTGGCATCTATCACTTATCCGTGTATCCAGCTGACCACTGAGAAACTTGCGACCTCATATCGTCGTGGCAGCGCCTTTTCTGTGAAAATCCACGATTACTACATTCGATGAGCTCATAATGTGCTTTTTACGTAATTGCGATAGTCGAGTGTAGAACATCGTGGGTTATCGACCACTATACTCGTTCCACTCCTCATTGCAATCTTCAATATTATGATTTCCGTCGTCACATATCTTATGATTCTGTGCTTGAATGCGAGAGTTTTGCGCTCCTAATCCTAACATTTCCTGATCTACTCGATGTATAAAAAAGCCTGGTGTCTGTATTGTTTAATAACGAACTTTTGTATTTATTAAATACAACCAGTTTTGACCGATCGGTCAATTTTAACAGTCTTGTCATGCAGCTTGACTGCAACTAATTATCAAGAAAATAGTCAAAGATAGTCTACAGTTTAAACTGGTTATTTGCACCTTTTGTTAAACAGCGTATGCAAATCTGGGAACGACATCGCTTATTATAACCTCTACAAAATAGAAATATGAAAAACATTTCATGGTGATTAAGGATTATTCCAACCTTCCTGAGATAAGCCATAAAGTGACCGACAACCCTAGATGTTGCGAAAGATATTAAGCTTGTTTAATTCGACCAACGCCATCTCGCATGTTATTTAGTGAGCATTTACTTCATTAACCAGCCCAACTCTCTGCATGGAATGATTTACAAATAAGTTAAATTGTTGTGGCGAGTCGTAAGGAAGATTGAATTGAAAACCTTTAGACAGAGCACTGATTAAGTTAATTAACAGCAAAATGTCCCAAAGTAAGTTAAAGTTTGGAAGGAAAGCGTTTGTTTACAGAAGAGCTTTCGTTAAAATTTCGGTATATTCGTAGATTTAAACGGATTTATTAAGAATATAAATTAATGAAACCAATGTCGCATTCTTAAAAGGTCCAAATGTAGTAGGATACGCAAGATCACCAGTTAGAAATATACCAATGATCATTATTTACAAACTAAGAACGCTTGGTTATCTCTTTCATTATGACTTCAAAATTTAACGTTTGTCTATGTACTTTCGTTTCGAACATATCGCACTAATTCTGACAACTTATTTTTCTAGTTACTCAATCCACCCATTACAAGCTTGACTATAAAAATTCTTTGTATTTGGTCTGAAAAGTGCTTCATTGCTTGAATTGCGTCTTGTGCATAAAACGACAATTAACCAACCTATTTTGTTTGTTCGTCTTATGTGCATTCTGAGATCGTCTCCATTATTACTGTCGTAACGTTGCAGCTGCTCCATGGTTTCAGTACTTTCTCAGATTAGCCCTATGTCCATTGTGATTATATGCCCTTAAGGTAAAAATTTCCAACTGTGAGAGGAGACCGTGAATATGATAATGTTTCACCTGATTTCACCTTGGAGTGAAGGGAAAGTGTTGCGATTTGAATATAAATCAGATAGCCCGGTCGGCCGAAGAAATGTTATTGTCTAACACGATCCATTAATCATAATATGCAAATTCAAAATTATTTGTTTTTGACTCCGAACAGCACACACTGTTCTGATGATCCCGTAAATACACAGCTGCAGGCAAGAACACAAAGTAAAGGCCGAGTGGGTGACAGGGGAAACAAGGTCACCGCCTTTGATCAAAGAGAACGACATTCAGAATCAAGAGAATGCATAGCAATGGCTCCTGCTGTTTACTTACTATTGAAATGCACATAAAAGTAAGCCTGAACATCGCCCGTCTCTTTGCTCCAAATTCGTTGTAAATCAGTAGAGAATGTTCTGCTTCCAATAACGCGCACTCGTCGAGTGCTGACGGATTCGAACCCACGACCTTACTCTTGCTAGCCAGCGAACTAAGCCACTTAGACTTTTGGTGACGACAGCGGACTGCCACAATTGATATCTAACTGCGATATAGCGCGGCTCATTCCGCACATCCATCTATGGCATGAACACCCAGAGGACAGGAAGGGCGCCCAGAGCCACGATGTGTTTTGCGTACCGCCATCAATCGAGTTTTCATGCAAGCTGCTAAGGCGACTACTGCAAAGCTGTACGTAGTATGGGATAGACTGAGTATTTTGTTTGAATTCCCCCTGTTTGGTTGCCGCTTGCAAAGGAGGTCGTGTCTCTATGGGTCATTCCTCTCCTCTGCACGTGTATAATATGCGTGGCTGTAGATTGTGGGCCGCGCTAAATCACATTAAGTCATCTGCCTTGAGAGTACGCTGCCGTCACGCAGGTCTTATTGACATAAGTCACCGGCTCGCAAAAGTAATGTCGTCAGTTCGAACTTTGCAGGATTCAGCGGGTGCGCGTTACTGGCGAGTTCAAATAGGACGAACCGAAAATCTAGCGCTTTCCTGAATGTATGGTTCCTGTCTGCCTTTATCTACTGTGACTAATGATCACTAAATAGCCGTGTAATTTTGTTCATTATTGCATAACTGCAAGGCGTGTTTGGATGTTTTCATTAAAACGGACTGCGGTTATGCATTCTTAACTGCACAAAACAAGGCACGGTGTATATGTTTGATATATATTGTGAGTTGAAGTTGAGGTCTAAGTAACATTGGTTGAGACGTTAGCAATCATATGTTTACGTTGATTCCATCTGCTTTATTTAACTACTACAAAAGATGCGGCTTGTATTCACCTGCTTCCCATTTATTCATTCTTCCTTAAACAAAACACAATCCTTGCTAAAACTACCTCCTTGTTTACTACTCCACATAACTCTGGTAACCGAAATTGGCGTTATTTGATTATGCAGTTCAATCTCGTCCGAGAGTCAGTTTACACATAAGTTTGTTCATTGCCGTTTCTTTGGAAACGGTGGAGACTGAATGGTGTTTGAAAAGACGATTATTTTGCTGCTTCCCTGGATGATGCATTAAATTTATTATGGAATCAAAACCAAATGCAAATGTGACTTTCCACGTTATTCAGAGGTTACGGATAGATGGCGCACTGCGGACCAGATTTCATAGGAAAACTAAAGGGACCAGTTAATACACACTCTTAGAAATGCACCATCCCAAGAAAATCATAATATTCGAATTAACCACCCAGAAATTTCTCCGCAGCAATTCTAGCCCAGCCGAAGAAAAATCAATATTCCAACAGCCTTGACCACGAAAAAAGTGTTAACAAAAACTCTGCCAACGTAGCTAGATAAATGCCTGCGAAAACACTGTCCTCTCACTCTGAGGCAAAATTCCAATTAGCCGAGTGTTTGAAAACGCATTCGTCCGCTCGATCGATTGCCTGATCAACCGCACTGGGTAGGCGATTCCCTTCAGCACAACTTTCACCATTATATACTTTCCCTTTTTTTCTTTTATGTTTTTATCTGATTCCCGGATACCTCCCCTCCTGAAGCTGTTGCCGTTGTGTATGAAGCTAGCCGGGGATTAACCTGAAGCCTCCTGGAAGGGATTCTTCGCCTACCGGTGCATCGCCTTGGCTGTAGTGTTCTGGATTCGAATTCCGTGCTCTGCGGTCTGGTACTATTCGTC
This sequence comes from Dicrocoelium dendriticum, assembly GCA_944474145.2. Taxonomy (NCBI): domain Eukaryota; kingdom Metazoa; phylum Platyhelminthes; class Trematoda; order Plagiorchiida; family Dicrocoeliidae; genus Dicrocoelium; species Dicrocoelium dendriticum. The sequence goes on along the minus strand of OX104070.1, from coordinate 71,132,369 downwards.
TGATGACAGGGTTCTTCTACTGGCTCTGTAGGCAAGTTGAAGCTGTCTGTCAACAGGTCAAATGGAAGCTTGGCGGATTCTGTTGCTTGTGGCTGACACATTGTTGTTCGCAGTTGGTTTGCATGGCGTACCCATACCTGCGTTCCAACCAGCACGTCGTAAATGACGCTTCCGCGCTTGCGCTGGATCGTGCCTGGCGTCCATTTCGCGTGTCCACCCCGATAATCACGTACAGGTACTGGCTGACCTGGTCTAAACGAACGTCGCTTGGCACCAAACCGCTGATTAAAATCACGTTCCATCTTGAGGTTCCTTTCACCAGCTATGGACTCTGAGGATGGCCGAACTGCATCATATGGCATGCGAAGTTTTCTCTTCATCATTGCCTCTGCTGGTGATATTCCACCTGGTGTTTGTAAATTTTGTGTAGATCGATACAGAAATAGGAAGCGGTCGATCACCTCCTCTATGTCTCCCTCCCTCCTTGATTTGAGGAGAGCGCGTTTGAATGTATCCACAAACCTCTCCGCTTGGCCATTCGATTGTGGGTGGAATGGTGGAGACCACACTTGTTTGATGGCGCAGCGTTGGCAGAATTCCGTGAATGTGGCCGAAATAAACTGTGCTCCATTGTCCGTCACCAATGTTTCAGGGCAGCCGAACCTGCTGAAGATATGCGCAACCTAGAGACGGTTGCACTGGTTTTCGTGCTTCTCATGAGGAACACTTCGGGCCACTTGCTATAAGCGTAGACCACTATGAGAAAGCTCTGGCCATTGATTGGGCCTGCAAAGTCTACATGAACACGACTCCAAGGTTTAGTTGGTTTAGGCCATGAGCGGAGTTCAGTCTTTGGCGGTGCCTTTGAGGCGGTAGCGCAGTTGCCACAACGTTTAGCTAGCTGCTACAGCTGCCTGTCCATAAACGGCCAATACACATAATTTCTGGCAAGCGCTTTCATTCGCTTGAGCCCTGGTAGTTCCTGCATGGAACTGTTGCAGCACTCTTTGTTGCAACGCCTGCGGGATGACTACATTGTCTGAGAACATGAATCAATCGTCCAAAATGGAAAGCGTATGTCTTCGCTGATAGAACTGCATCTGCTTGGTCCAGCGAATTCGTTGACGGATAACGGATTTCAAAATCATAGCCAAGCAAGGTGAGTGCCCATCGTTGGAGTCGATTGGCTGTATAAGCAGAAATTCCCTTCGTCGAGCCGAAAATAGCCAGCAGTGGCTTGTGATCCGTCAAGAGTTTGAAGCGGCGACCATAGAGCATCTTGTGAAATTTCTTCACAGCAAACACTACGGCCAATGACTCCTTCTCGATTTCACTGTATTTTCTATCAGCTTTCGTTAGCGTCCTGGCGGCATGTGCGATCGCCTTCTGAGATCCATCTGGAAACATATGGGAAACTACGGCACCGATCCATAGATTCGATGCGTCTGTGGCAAGGACAATTTACCTAGAAGGATCAAAACGCGTTAGGAGTAGGTCGGAAGCCAACAATGACTTGACCCGCTCAAACACATTCTGGCATTCTGGCGTCCAATTCCAGGTTTGGCCCTTGCTCAGCAATTTATTCAATGTGGCACGCAAGCGGTGTAGTTCGGGTAGAAAAGCGCTGTAATGACTGATTAGGCCTGACAGAACGAACGCAGCGTCCTGCAAGTCCAACAGGTGGGGGTCATCTTTTGAATACCTCGGCTATTTTCTAGATCAGGGCGACGACCCGTCTTTGAGAAGACTGAACCCCCGAGAAGAAACTTGATGGTTGGTGTAAAAAATGTACACTACCCCATCTCCGTTCGCTATTGCTAGATCTTCCCCTTTTTGCTATTCCGAATTAACCACCCAGAAATTTCTCCGCAGCAATTCTAGCCCAGCCGAAGAAAAATCAATATTCTAACAGCCTTGACCACAATAAACGTGTAAACAAAAAATCTGCCAACGTAGCCAGATAAATGCCGCCAAAAACACTGTCCTCTCAACTCTGAGGCAAATGTCCAATTAGCCGAGTGTTTGAAAACGCATTCTTCCGCCCGATCGATTGCCTGATCGACCGCACGGGGTAGGCGGTTTCTTTCACCCCAGCTATCAATCACCATTATATACTTTCCCTTTTTTCTTTTATGTTTTTATCTGATTCCCGGATACCTCCCCTCCTGAAGCTGTCGCCGTTGTGTATGAAACTAGCCGGGGATTAACATGAAGCCTCCTGGAAGGGATTCTTTGCCTACCGGTGCATCGCTTTGGCTGTAGTGTTCTGGATTCGAATTCCTTGCTCTGCGGTCTGGTACTATTCGTCTGATGACAGGGTTCTTCTACTGGCTCTGTAGGCAAGTTGAAGCTGTTTGTAAACAGGCCAAATTGAAGCTTGGCTGATTCTGTTGCTTGTGGTTGACACATTGTTGTTTGCAGTTGGTTTGCATGACGCACCCATACCTGCGTTCCAACCAGCACGTCGTAAATGACGCTACCGCGCTTGCGCTGGATCATGCCTGGCGTCCATTTCGCGTGTCCGCCCCGATAATCACGCACAATTACTGGCTGACCTGGTCTAAACGAACGTTGCTTTTCACCAAACCGCTTATTAAAATCACGTTCCATCTTGAGGTTCCTTTCACCAGCTATGGACTCTGAGGACGGCGGAACTGCATCATATGGCATGCGAAGTTTTCTCTTCATCATTGCCTCTGCTGGTGATATTTCACCTGGTGTTTGTAAATTTTGTGTAGGTCGATACAGAAATAGGAAGCGGTCGATCACCTCCTCTATGTCTCCCTCCCTCCTTGATTTGAGGAGAGCGCGTTTGAATGTATCAACAAACCTCTCCGCTTGGCCATTTGATTGTGGGTGGAATGGGGTAGACCGCATTTGTTTGCTGGCGCAACGTTGGCAGAATTCCGTGAATGTGGCCGAAATAACCTGTGCTCCATTGTCCGTCACCATTGTTTCAGGGCAGCCGAACCTGCTGAAGATATGCGCAACCTAGAGACGGTTGCACTGGTTTTCGTGCTTCTCATGAGGAACACTTCGGGCCACTTGCTATAAGCGTAGACCACTATGAGAAAGCTCTGGCCATTGATTGGGCCTGCAAAGTCTACATGAACACGACTCCAAGGTTTAGTTGGTTTAGGCCATGAGCGGAGTTCAGTCTTTGGCGGTGCCTTTGAGGCGGTAGCGCAGTTGCCACAACGTTTAGCTAGCTGCTACAGCTGCCTGTCCATAAACGGCCAATACACATAATTTCTGGCAAGCGCTTTCATTCGCTTGAGCCCTGATAGTTCCTGCATGGAACTGTTGCAGAACTCTTTGTTGCAACGCCTGCGGGATGACTACACTGTCTGAGAACATGAATCAATCGTCCAAAATGGAAAGCGTATGTCTTCGCTGATAGAACTGCATCTGCTTGGTCCAGCGAATTCGTTGACGGATAACGGATTTCAAAATCATAGCCAAGCAAGGTGAGTGCCCATCGTTGGAGTCGATTGGCTGTATAAGCAGAAATTCCCTTCGTCGAGCCGAAAATAGCCAACAGTGGCTTGTGATCCGTCAAGAGTTTGAAGCGGCGACCATAGAGCATCTTGTGAAATTTCTTCACAGCAAACACTACGGCCAATGACTCCTTCTCGATTTGACTGTATTTTCTATCAGCTTTCGTTAGCGTCCTGGCGGCATGTGCGATCGCCTTCTGAGATCCATCTGGAAACATATGGGAAACTACGGCACCGATCCATAGATTCGATGCGTCTGTGGCAAGGACAATTTACCTAGAAGGATCAAAACGCGTTAGGAGTAGGTCGGAAGCCAACAATGACTTGACCCGCTCAAACACATTCTGGCATTCTGGCGTCCAATTCCAGGTTTGGCCCTTGCTCAGCAATTTATTCAATGTGGCACGCAGGCGGTGTAGTTCGGGTAGAAAAGCGCTGTAATGACTGATTAGGCCACAGAACGAACGCAGCGTCTGCAAGTCCACAGGTGGGGGCATCTTTTGAATACCTCGGATATTTTCTGGATCAGGGCGACGACCGTCTTTTGAGAAGATGAAACCGAGAAACTTGATGGTTGGTGTAAAAAAGGTACACTTACCCCATCTCCGTCGCCATTGCTAGATCTTCCCTTTTTTGCTATTCCGAATTAACCACCCAGAAATTTCTCCGCAGCAATTCTAGCCCAGCCGAAGAAAAATCAATATTCCAACAGCCTTGACCACGATAAACTTGTTAACAAAACTCTGCCAACGTAGCCAGATAAATGCCGCCAAAAAACACTGTTCTCTCAACTCTGAGGCAAAAGTCCAATTAGCCGAGTGTTTGAAAACGCATTCGTCCGCCCGATCGATTGCATGATCGACCACACGGGGTAGGCGGTTTCTTTCAGCCGAGCTTTCAATCACCATTATATACTTTCCCATTTTTCTTTTCTGTTTTTATCCGATTCCCGGATACAGACAATTGGCGTGTTGCGTGGTGCTTAGTTGTAGTTACATCTGGCGTGTTTATTCGAATGTGTTCTTTGCATGATATGAGGTCCTTTTATCCGGATGTGATTGCTGCGTATTGATTCCCGTGTAGATGGCATTTGACAACATCTGAGTATCTCTGCTTTTGTATGGCAGCCGGTGAAATATTTACCGCCCCCTGCAAATGCGTTAGGTCTATTGTATGCGAATATTCACCAATGATTAGAATGAATCAAGGGAGGCAGAATCACCAGTCTCCCAACCGTTTCGCACTTCGTGTCTAACCCGCCAACTGGCATACCTGCTGACATCTCTCGGCTCTGTGAATACCCTGTGGGTGTATCCTTCCAGCCGTGTAATCACACGCACAGCGGCGACCATAAGTGTTGTCAGTATACTAATTGGACTCCTTCTAATCCATCACAACTTTCCCGTTAAGAGTGGTTTTACCGACACTTCTACCTCACTTGTTTGAGTAAACACATAAATCCCGCGTCACTCTAATGTACCGTGCCATAACCGTGGCCAGATGACGGACTATGGGTAATGCCGACATAAGTGCAACCTAAATGTAAGTTACCGTGTTTACGAGCCCGACAACGCCATGGCAGGTACGCTCAGGCCTATCTCCACACATCTTAATTACAGAATGAACAGATGGACTGAATATACTCCTTCCGGGATTACAGTCTCAATATTCGTGATCATTTGTCGTCGATATATATAGCCACCGCACTGACTTTCTACACAACGTAAATATGTGACCTCAAATGCTGATTCCACTGGATCGCAACTTTTTACTAATGCAGCAGTAAACAATTACCATGGCAACTTACTCAAAGTATCTTCAAATCCGAGGAAACCACGCAGGAATGGAAGCAATAGCAACTGAGTGCCACTGTGCACCCTCACTTAGGTAGGGCCAACAAATATTTGAAAAATAAAACCAACAGTGACCGTTACAGTGCAATTTATTAGTGAGGTTGAAATATCTACAGATCAAGTACGCATAAAATATCAGCATACCTTTGCCTTATATGATGAACCTTTTGTTGAGAGTGGCTCAGCGTCACGTAAGCGTGTGCTTCCACAACAACCTTCACCAAACATTTCCTCCTCCACTCCTTCTTGCTCAGAACACCAGCTGGAACTCCTTGGAGCATTTCGTTATATCTCCTCTTAATTTCTTGTTCAATGTAGGCCCTAATGATGTTCCAAATCCCTGCATTGGGGTTCAGTTGTGGAGCATACGGTGTGAGGCTTAGCAGTGTTTCCGATGTGAAAGCTTCCTCTTGAAAAATACGCTCCAAATTAGTGTGACATGGAGCGTTAACACAAACAAGAACACAGCTGCCAGACAAATGTCTACCATACGTATCAATCATCTTCTTCAAGCAGCGCGCACATCTTTCCTTATTGTAGCTGTCACTTAGAACGGAATACCCCAGCAATCCCTCAGCGGTCATTGCGCTTATTAGGTTCAAATTTTGTTCCCGACTGTTGGCCACCGTACACTGTGCACGGGTGCCGAGTGCCGATCGACCCCTTGTGCGCGCGCAGAACAGATTGAAGTTTGTCTCATACATCCATACTGCTCGCCGTCGTTCAGCCTCCAACCTCATCAGTGTCAGGACCGGGAGGATAAATGTAAGGACAAACAAGGTCTAGTGGAAAAGTTTTGCTCCAATCCCAACCTGCTATACAGACATGTAAACAATTTGCGCCGTGTTAAGCGCGGTATTCATCTGCAAACCGCATACCGGTTAGCCCAAACCGCACAAGAGGAAGCCAACGTCCTTGGACAAAAATTTGGCCCTACCTTCCAAAGGACGCAATCATCATACAGGTTAATACAGACACCAGCTTGGCCGGTGCTCGAAGTCGCGTCGTCATCGTATAGGCACAATAAGAAAGCACTGCTGGAGTCACCTGAAGGGGGTCGCAGGTTGAGAACAGAGCTCTGGTCTTGTAGGTGATTTTCCGATACGCAGCAGATATCGATCTATAAGGCAATCGATGCTGGTTGACTGATATGCAACAATGGGCCTGCGTTGAGGCATGCCAATGTGATGGAGAATCGGGGGCTCCAAATAGAAGCCGTTGAATTGTGTCTGACCGATTGGTTGGAAATAGGCTTGTCGACAGGACAAGATAGACGCCGCAATTTTGCATGTGAAGTAAAACTAGAAGATAAACATCTAGCAAAGCTTGTTGGGGAGGGACAAGAATCGGGAACAAGTCCATATGGTGAAAAGTCATAATAGAAGGAAAAAGAAGGCGGAAAGGCTTGAGTAATAGCATCCAAAATCCTATCAGCCCTGCTCGATGTAGCAGATACGGCGCCGTTTAGTATCATATGGGAGGACCAGGGCATCAGGAAACTGTTTGATGAGAACCTGATTTTACTGCATCATTTAATATTCAAACGTGTCGCCGACTTACAACCTATCATTTCGCGTTCTAAAAGGATCGGAAAATTCCATTCATGTATGTTATCACCAATGAAATATACAAGTTATGGAAAAACTTAATGCACATTAGCTGAAGCTGGGTAATTGATCGACGCAGTTGGAATGTCTGGAAATCTGTTTCGAAAACTTTAGTTTCTGAAACTTTTTGGATGATCTAAAGATTTAATTATTTTTCCATTTTAAAGAGGTGGTAATCTATATTTCCTAGCTACTTCATTTTATATAGTGCAAATAGCGGGGATCGACAAAATGGAATTAATTCCTGTGAACACATCGACTTATGACGAGTGGTAGAAAGATTTGCGCAAAATTCTTTGTGTCAATTCCCATTGGGGCATTTTGAAAATAAATGTTAAAGAAGTGATCCGATTTATTTACTAAGGCTTAACTTTAATACCAAGCTTTCAAATATTGCGCTACGAAGTGTTATTTTATTTGGCTTTATACATAAAAATTTATTATACCCGCCATTCAAGTATTTTTTCTAGGAAGCAGTAATTTATCTGCTTATCGGGAGGCTCCTCTTCTATATATTTGACATATTTCGTTGGATCACAAATAAAGTTGTTAATTACGTGTTGGCCTTCATTCCAACTCCGCCAAACATTTAAGTTTGGAGCCATTAGGCAGTTACATTTGAAAAACCTTTAAATTCACTCTTAATGGCGTTCCTTCCGCTCGTTGTACCAAAGAACAATTTATCATGACGAACAGGAACATGAAATTTATATGTTGGATCTAAGCTATTTTAGATGATAAATTGTGTCGAATCTATCTGCACATTATGAGCCACCTACACGATGTAATGCTCCCACTAGCTGATTGAAATATTTGATGTTCCCATTGATGAAAATTCTGGTGCATAACATACGACGGGACGTTATTTTCCTTGGGAATATTATGTATGTTTTTGGCTGCTATGCATATGTTATTTGCTTTGCAAATACTTATAAAACGCAGGGGTCTTTACTCATGACACACTGTTCACGTTGGTGGTGGGGCTGAAGCCTCTAGAAATTGGAACAGACGAGCGGTGATTTGTCGATTAAGAATACTGAAATGTTCCCGCGTGTGTTGTCACATGGGGCAATCGGGAATATGCTGAGCGATGTAGCTTGCACGCAGCTAAGGAAGATTGGCCACCAATTTACGTGGGACATCTTCAGAAATCCTCCTTGAAAACCTCCTCTCAGTTTGGCCTATATACATGGTACCGCAATTGACATGGAAGGGGTAGATACAAGAGCCAGTAACTGTAGAGTCTGGACTGTAAAAGTCGGATTTGCAGTACAATGTTTTTAAATTGGTGGAGTAAAACCAACTCGATCACATAATAGCATTATTTAATGGACCGGCAAAAACGATCAAAATCGCCTGTCCTTTTGGTCCGTTTTTAATGGCAGCGTGATGAATACCTTTAGCAAAAATCCTAAGCAGCTCGCAAGCTCCATCGCCCAGCGCATCCTCGATTGCACCAATTGCCAACAACCGCTGGAATCATTTAGTCTCCTTAATATATGGAGCATTGCTCGTCCGCTCAAATTCCCAGAGGCCACAGCGTTTCGTCTACTGGAACTCAGCTTGTAAGCATACAATTTTGTGACGACACTTGGATTACTCTGGTGAGGTTATACATTTCATTAGACGATGGTTATGTTTATTACACAACCCAACACTTATCCTAGTAAACATACAAAGTTTGCCAAATATATTCTAGGTTATTCATTGGGTTTAACAGTAACAGTAATGGGAGTTACCTGTGTTTAATTAACAGTGGATTTTGGGTGTATTTTTCGTGTGTTAGTCAGCTGGTACGGCGGGGAAAATAGGCGTTTCACCATTAATAATATCGTTAGTTCCTCTGTGAAACCTGTGTATATTCTGAATAATAGCAAACAAACATTCGGCTGCTTATGTTTAATCTTGCTGCATTCGCGCCACTGCTCCAAAGCGATTACCCATTACAGAATGCCGCAGGTTGTTTGTCATTTGCACATCATTAGTCAGTTTCTATTTCAGTTCTGAGTACCAGTTTTGCAGTGTGTGTTCTTATATCTGTCGCGCAAATTATCAGCTCCATTTGTTGCTTCCCAAGTTTACTGTTTATTTACAGGCATACAGTTAAAGCATTTGTGTCTTACTTTGTTTTTTGATTATAGTTGTCTGAGGTAAAGTATCGAAATGAAGTTTTATCAAGCAATGGATAAAAGCTGCCTTCATAGAAATAGTTTACGCAATTAGCGGTTGCTTAATGTCCGCACAAATATGGCTCTTACCTGTGACTAGACAGATTCAAACAAGACTAAATCTGTAAAGTGGTATGGAGTATATTTAACTAATAAATTGGATAACTTGCTACATATTCGAAGCAGGACTAAAAGATATGCACTATATTCAACATATAGTGAAACGTTTCACCACACACTTGGACTAAACCAAACAATTCGGTATATCACCCAGGGCTCAAGTTATTGCATAAATGCTCATGGTAGCATTCGGCAAAACAGAGACCAATTGGTGCAGAATGCCTAGCGGCATTTACGTAATGTTATGTGTTAAGTACGCTTCTATAAACCAGTCTTAAATTAAGCAGCGTTAGTAAAGCTCAATAGTCAGTTGATGGCCTTAACTTATTGGTAAATTTCGGAATATTATTCGTAGTCATTTGCTAGTATATTGGTGTGAATGGAAAGGTTCTATATTCTTGTTCCTGTGACCTACCATGCAAATATTTGCATATAGTAGGTATAAAATATACTCTTACAGGGAATGCGTTGCTAGGCAAACTAAATATCATTTGACTAATTTATTGCAGAAACACAAAATGCAAATCACTGTTACTTTGACATGGGCACCTTGATGCAGGACAGTAACATGGTGCACCTCTCATCCACAAGTCCGGACAGTGCGTGCCATTTAAAATGGCTACTTCTTATTGTTATATTTTCAACCCAGTTCAGTTTTTCTTTCTTATCTCAAAGACATCAAATATTAAGCTATTTAACACTGAGTTGAAAGTTTCCCTCTTATTATGTCTTGATATTCTGCTCGGTGTGAAATCGTGCGATGAGTGTTCGCGGTAATACACATTGGACGATTTGCGCTACTTTATTTCTCGGTTCCTGAATTTGTGTTAGATCACGTATTACTCTACTGGGTCGCTGAAATCATTTTTCATATTATTAAATACGCAACCGTCACTCCTTGCTTGTGGACCAGCGAGCAACTCAGTAAGTCATATGATAGTCGCATAACATTAAACTAATTAGCATCATCCTCATATAAATATTTTTAAATAATTAGAAGAAGTCCCTCAAGATATCCAACATTTGCATCACTAACAGTATTTTATACAAAATATAGTTTTGCCCGTTTAGATGGGATATTTCATACCATTTACAAATTTAATTTAACTAACGTTGCTTTGGAAAACGAGTTGCAAATAAAAGGTTTCTGAAACTGTGTGCTAGTGCACTGTTTAAAATATTCCACGGTTAACTATCTAAAGTCTCTTAATAGGCAAGGTACTCAAACTCAACAAACAGTTAAAAGATTCCGTTCAGCTTTCTTTGCTATTTGTAATGCTGTGTTAATCCATATGCTTCCAGTATTATTGTAGATAATTTTGCTTATGTATGGACACTTTTAATTATTATATCCAACCAGCATCTTGGTTAACATTAACAAGAGTCTCGTGCATTTTACCCTTCCTAATTAGCAAATGGTAGTTTCATCCGCATCTGGCGTTGCTGGAATTTAGTCGCATTAATTAAAAAAGGTAAAAATAAAATGTTTTAATGGGATCACAGAAATAAATATATGGATAATAATAGCCTAAAGCCGGTATGTTACCTGGCAGGGACTACACATCAAGTTACCTTCTATAGCAGAATATGAGCCCGCCCATAAATTAGTCGAAGTAATAACTATGCAAAATCAAGAGGAATTTGCAAGGCGGTGGTAATTCAGGCTAGGCAGCTTATCTTGATTTGAATCATGATTCACGCAAAGTTAGTACATTAAGGCGAACAAAAGTTACTTCTGGCAACACTTCAGTCGGAATTAGCAATGGAGACCGGTACCTAGAAAACACGCCGTTTCATCATTCGTCAATCTCTGCAGTTGATTTTAACGACATCAGATTGAATGAACATGAGCAACTGTTGAAAAACACTGGAGAAGTATTAAAACAGAGGAACAAATTATCAAACTTCACCCATTAATTTTTAGATATCAAACCATCTGATGAGTGACAAGCTCAAACGGATAATTTAGATTAGTGAAACTACACCCGTAATACAATCTCCTTCAAAAAATTGATGGCAAACTCAAAGTCAACTATGGCTGTCCCAAAATAGAATGGTCAGGTTCTAAGTGTAATGAAAGATATGCTTCATTCTAAACAAATGATCGAAACTTTTAGAGGTTGGCAACGATTGCACATTGAACCACTAGCAAAAACATGTTTGTCAGCCTTTGGAGACAACCCGTTACAGGAAAAGTAAGTGGTACATTAGCAAAAGTTATTGTAAACCCAGCTGTTTACAGTTCCTATGAGGAAGGCAGTCAACTTTTAGAACCATATAAACAGTAATTGTCATCACGCCACACTCCTGCAATGTGCAGAATTACGAAAGATTACAGGACGATAAGTGAGAAATGCATGCAAAACCGATTGTTATCCCGCCACACATGAGTCCGCTGAAATCTACAGGACATACTTATGTGTTTTATATCTGCTGCTGGCAATCATAGCTCTCAAGTATTGATGTTCAAACGCAGAGGCGCCTTCAGTGGTTAGGCGCAGCTTTATTTGACTCAAGTGGCAATATCATGTGCCGCTTTAAGATAAACAAGACATAGCTGGATAACATGACTACCGATTCTGATGGCGCATTAACTGGCACGTCACTCATGCGCAACTACCAACCGACAAAGTTATGCTGTGTAATTATGTTCCACCATTCTGAATTACAGGTCTATAGCATTAACGAAATGGGGTTGTTTCCTTCTACTCGTTAATGTGCTGCATACACAAGTGGCAGCAGAAAATATGGTTCGGTGATAGTGGATAACTATAATAATATCCACTTTAGCATTTTACCAGGTTAAAGCATTTGTTAAGAATAGCTTGCTTTTAAGGTCATACATCCAGCTACTGCTGGTTGAGATTTCAACCAGCACGACCTAGAAGCATCAGCTGTTCTCGGTGGGAAATTCAAGACAAAACTGCACGCACAACTGTACTCACATGACAATGTTCCAATGCTTTTCAGGACAGAAACCATACCGGCTGTAATACAACTCGTGTTTGTCAACGAGGGATCCAATAGAACGCTAACAAACTACAGCGATCATGCAACACTAATATTCTGCTAATTGTCCCACACGGAAATAAAGCATGCCGCACATAAACAACTTAAATGCTTATAAAATCCTACTAGCATATCTGATCTCATTTGCACAGCTAAATTTTCTCTGGGATACCCTAGTAGGATTTGTATACTGAATCGGTATATTAAGAGAAGGTATATCACAACATGATTCTACCTACTAGCGAAAGATAAAGCTCATTTTTACTCGGCATTAATCGGAAATGAATGGTCATTCGCGACTTGTGTACGGGCGCCAACATACACTTATCCAGCGAGGAAACTTGGGCTCTCTACACTACCAGAATCGCCGACTACATCATATTCTTCTGTAAGAGCTAATAATCAACTATAAATTATAATATTATTTTGCGCAAAATCTAAGCTGTTTAATTATGCGAGAACAAACTGGGTAGTTAAACGCGAAACGCTCACTCAGCACACGGCATAAATGTTTGCGAAAACGCCACAAAAGACGCCCAACCTTCATCTATTAGAACTCAGTGGTTATTTTGCGGATTCTCGAGTGAGTTTCAAACATGCTTCGTTCACAGAAATATAATGGCATCTCACACTAGAACGCGGATAATTGAGGCATAACATGTACATGAATATGCAATAAAAACTTTAAACTAATAACTTTTGCCTTTGCACTACTCAAGCAAACCTTCACTTGCGGCGCTGCAAAGCTTTCGTATTCCAATACAAAACATGAAAATAATTTGTAGTTGTGATACGATTTTATTGTTTGCTCATCGGGGATGCGGGTGAAAGAAGAGGAGAGGTGGCCAAGCGATGACTTGGTCCAGAGGAATGAAGTCCAACACTTCGGAGCTAGCCTCGGTTGGAGCTTCACCGCTCCCTGGTTGGGGTCCAAAAAACGGTGAACACGTTTGGCTGGATGCACTTGCTGACATGGCAAGGAGCCGACCTCAGTGGCGTTCCTGTTGTGAGTTTCTTTGTCCCTCCCCATCCCTTTTAGTCTCCCCTCCATCTACGATCTCATTTCCTAGGGTAAAACATCATTAAAAATTCTTTTTTCTTCTTTTTGCCTAGTAGCTGGCTGGAAGCTTACCGGAACGATGCCTATCCGTTGCTGGTAGCTCAGCTGGCATGCAACTGTTGCACATATTTTTCCTTTGTGTATTGAGTTATATGTATGTATGTATTTCAAGTATTGCGGCACAATAGCGGAGGTGTTTTCCCACCTCTAGCTGATGTGTATAATGATGATGATGTTACGATTTTATGCGCTAAAATGCACTCATATATTTAAAGCAGGTATCATAGAGAAGGGATATTTTCTTACGTATTCTTACATATGGTGAAAATGGTTGTCTAACCCACTTAATGATAATTTATCACATGCAACATAAGGCTTGGTAATGCAATAAATGGTCGAGTTGCGACATTGTTGGTTATCCAATATATTTGGAAGCGTCTCTAACAATTATTGATTCAGCATAGGTAATATAGCACGAAGCTACCGATAACCTGCGCATTTTGCCGGAGTAACTCGATGCTGGTGTAAAGTATGCACCGCCTACATAAATTTTTCGAAGACGTTGCATATATGAAATCAGGACATTCTACTTTACAAATTTCGAAAGTGTGGAATGAGGGAATGGGTTGAATAGAAAACTATACCGTTCGAAGTCGTCTAGTATTAAGGTTATAGGCACTCTCTCCTGACCAGTTGATTTGCAGTGCAGCATACTCATATGCACGGGCCACACCTGCTCCTGGTATCCATAAATGCTCTCTCCATGATGAGCTCCACCGACTTTCAACCACTTGCCATTGAGTTAAATTTTTGACTTCTCTTAACTACAACGGAGAAGCACACAGCACTGAAGATCCATCTGGGTAAATCCTAGGCGTCGTCAAATAGAATGTGCCTGGATAAATGCCTGTTATTAGCATACATTAAAAATGCAGACATGAATACCACAAAGTGTACAACGCAACCCACAGGGGAGCGCCTTTGACCTGCTCGTACACAATAAACTTGGTTGTCTGAAGCAGAAGTAAATACCAAATGAAAAGAGAAATCTATATTTTTCCTCCAGTAAAGTAGTTCTAAACCTTGATGCTTTTTGCACACTTGAGGCCAAATTTGTTATGCAATGTATCTGCGTGGATTCCCAAGCAGAGAAACAGATCCGTTTTGCATTTGACTGCACTACACAAGGCGACATACAACTTACAGATTTATTGAATTTCCAACACCTGAAACTGAAGTGCTGATACATTTACACTAAGCGTTAATTGATTCTGCGATGCTATATTGTAATGTTTTTTTTCAAATCCTACAAGCCCCAAATATTCTTACCACCATTAGCTAACATTCTGCTACAACTAATCTCTGCGGGGCCATTTTTAAAGCTGGGTCCGCAATACATAATATTTTCATGTGGAAGAAACTTCTGTCCATAGCGTTAAAGCCCCGGAACTTTCCATCAGCGTAGGTTCTTATTATTACTACAATAAACGGTTAAATATTTTAGGAACACTGCACACTGACCCGCTACATCCTTGGTGTTACCAGCCGCGCTTACCAAATAATGACAAAAGCGCCGTACCAAAAAGTGGGCTCTATGAGACCACCCTTGAAATTCAGACAGGAAAGCGCATATGTTCTACTGCAAGCTTCTTGGTGCGATATGCAGCTAGCATTTTATCTGTAACAAGCTTACGGAATTGCGAGCTGTTTCATTTTTTGTTCGCTACAAAACATTGATGAAATTATCTACTTCACCATAGCTCTAAGGCTTAAAACCAATGTCTATATACACCATCGCGTAGGAGCGGCAACATTTAGGATATGCATCGTTCTGGATTGACTGAAGTTGCTTCGGTCATATACAAATCAACTCACTACTTAAATACTGAAAATCTTCCTACTCGGATGTAAAACGCATAAATGGACTTCAATTGCCGCTCTCAAATTTGCATCAAAGTTAACCATATTGTAGAGAAAAATGCTTAACATGCATTTAAATATTAATATGCAAATAGCATGCTATGTATAACGAAGTAAATGCGGCATTATAGCTTACCCAAAAATGATGATATAATATATGACGACTTAGTACATTCGCTCTACCGGAATACGCGCTTTATAGCTCATATGCATTACTGGTAAAAATAGCTCTTTATTTTGCACTTATAATGGAAGACCCATAGTTTTAAAGCTTATGAATACGCACTTGCCTGTGTTGTGCCGACTGTTGATTTACATTTGGACCTTGCTTGATATATCTCTGGGATTTATGTGCAAAATCACGGTGTATCCGGATACTTTTACGACAAAACATAGAGGTTTCCATGTGTAAAACATATGCGTAAGCTTTTGTGTCCTGTATACTTGTTACTTACTTAATCGAATGGTCATATTTTCTTGGGGTGGTCGTGTTTTGAGTATAAAACCGGAAAATAGAGGGATATCCGTTTCGTTAGACAAAACTGATCTTAAAGGCCCTCATTGTGGGGCTAGTATCATGCTCAGAAGAGAAGACTGGATCAAAGGTACATAACTTATAAAGTAAATAAACCTCTAATGTTTTAAATATGGATGATTTCGTCTAACTTAACAAATATACGCGACACGGATTGTGTTTTAGAAAGCGGGACAACCATTCCTCGAAATTTTTCTTTAGTGAAAATTGAAAATATACTGTGTTACAATGGAAAACACGCTGAGCTGTGCACGATATTATTCTATATAAACTGATCTCCATTGTTTGGAGATGGTAATAGCTAAAATCCTATGCTCTACGGATCAGACCTTATTGGTTACCACCGTTAATTATTTGCCCATTGAATCTGTCTGTAGTGCAAGCCGATCTACAAAGTGTATTCTCGTAGCAATCTGCGCTCAGATTGGAAAACGGCTTATGGAGCATCTTTTTAAGCAGCAGATGAGAATGTTTTGAATCAGTGCATCAAGTGGCCTGTAGCTGGACTGCTTTCAAATGTATTACAAGAGGATATATGGAGGAAGCATCAAACTTTGTTAAACCGTTTACAATTCCATCTGGTCAAGGTGAATACAACTCTCATTTGACTTGCTCATTTCAGAAGGCAAGATCATTATCATCACCAGGAAATTAGTACTCCTATTTCCTTCAGAGTTACCGGGTACGTGTTTTCTAGGACGTAAATATTGTATCACATTATGTTATAAATTTGGCTTAGGACTGCATTGGCTTCAAGAAGCCTCAATGCGAAATAAGTTCGTCTAGCGAATATGAGTATTATCGATAATAAACTTCTGGTGGCGATTGTTAGATTCCGCTGTTGAATACATTCTGTAAGGATGGTCATATCTATCAACAAACCAGTACAATTAGCCACCGATGAAGCACATCCGCAGCGCTGGCCCGACAATAATTAATAGCGGATCCACGCCGACTACAGTGACAAGAACGGTACAACTGTTACTTTTGCCTACTGATGTCCATTACAGGTGTGTTGAAGCATGCTGCGTTGCGCAATAAACGTCCGAAGCCACCATTCTTACATATCACCCATCTTTGGAGAAATTCCCTATTCCGGAGACCATACGCACGTAACATTGCTCCCATTTGGCAAGTCCTTATTTCCATCCATTCGTCACAATCAACGGAAATCAGCATTTAAATCGGCCTCCAATCACTCCGCGTCCACGGGGTAGTGGGGCCATCTGTGTAGTCATTGAAGCGGAGACTGCTGATAATGCGGGAAGAGAAGCTGAAGACATATCTGAATCTGCTCTTATCTACCTATCGTTCCATATCAAATGATAAAAATGTACAAGTCTTCTTTGCGCTGTTGTTTTGCAAAAACCTCAGGACAACGCTAAGTAAACGTTTAACTTATTCACAGGTGGGTATAGAAAAGCCACTGATAAGTTTAGTGCCTGCAGTTGGAATGAGAGATGATGTACTTCCCAGGGGAAATCCCTTTATTCACGCCAAATTGCCTTAAGTTACACGTTAGCAGACTGTCAGCGTACCATTTTCCTCAGGAAACAAAAACTACGTATACTTTCCAGACGGCGGTCGTATTTGCCTGCATTCAGACCACGATCGCACGCAGTTTTGATACACCTAAAAAAGGACAAACCGACTTTCACGCAGGCAAATAACCAGCCACTTAAGATGAACGTGTGGACAACCTTTGAGACGCTACGAAGGCGCTTGACGTGCGTTAACAAACTAGACGATCGTTTCTAGTCGCGACTGTGAGGGATGTCGCATGTTCAACAATGGTCAAGCCCTAATCCACATGCGCAAACGCACGCACTCATGCACCCACGCACTCATGCACCCACGCAATAACGCACACCAATATTCTCGTCCTGCTATTGAATGGACAGGAATGTCCGGTCGAGAATTATATACAATGTTGACTATAGGGTTGGACTGGTAGCTCAGGTTGTTCTGGTGACGGTTTAACTGTTCGCTATAGCCTACTCTTTCAAGAGTCAAGCGGTTGCACGAGGAGCACCGTAGATACCTGGAATTAGTTTCTTCCTAGTAGATGCTATATGAATCAGTTCAGCGTTTGCTAAAAAATATCTACTATTACTACCCCATCTGCGGTAAGGTATTGATGACAATTAGAGTAAGCTGCAAATAGGTTCCTTCTAGTCATCGTAGGTGTGCATCATTGTCGCGTCCTGAACATCATTCTCATCCTTCAGTTATATGCACAACATTCAGGCCTCCATGAACATGTTTGCGATAATTTCAGCATTTAACTACGCTACTCGACCTGAACTGCAACAACGTACCAAATATAATTTAATTTCGTTTCTCTCACTTTACATTTAGTAACTTACTTCAAAACCCAAACGTGAAGAGCAAATAATCTAAGGAAAATTTAACGGGTTTATTTTCGCTTCTTCAAAGCAGACTATATCAATTTTTGTAATTTACTTCATTACTGGTCTTAAATGTATTAGCTGTGTATTGCTACCAAGCTTTCGACTAAATACTAGAAGCCTTTAAGTACATTTTATCCAAAATGAAATAGTCAATAACAGTATGACAAGGCACTCACCTAAGCATATATTACATAGTGGGGTTTACTAAAACAGTGTAAAAGGCTATATCAATAACTGTGTTTTTTTCTGAAAGCTTGAAACAATCTTCCACCCAGTTTATTTTCTCGAAGATGAACGGAGCTTAAATATTATTAAACCATCGTACATTGGAGCCTTGGTCAACACTAAATTTGCTCCAATAATGATAAGCTGAGAGGTGTGATTTATTAGCACTTCCCGACGTGATTTGCAACAGATTTGATTGACATCCGGCTAGTTCGAGGGAGCTTAATGAAACAGGCTGAATTGAACGCCAACTGAACTAACTGGTGTTCTTAAGATGAGTAGATTCCCGTGATAGGCTGTGCCATAAAAGTTGACGGCTTGAACATGGATTATTTGAGTACTATTGTCAAGTCCTGAAACAAAATATTTTTTAAAGTAAACCAGGCGCAGCCAGAAAAGCGTCTGGGTTGCCCAAAAGTTATCCCGATAAATTGATAAATGTAAATAAGCATTGTTCACACCGCTGTGCGTAATTACTCGTAGTTTAGTGCTATAAATATTCTTGCGTGAATCACATTCATAAACAGATTTCAACATCCAGGAAAATGAATATTGCATCAGCAACATGTGTCGCGTTAGTGGCGCTAATTGGGTGTAGTAGTGCGGAATTGACGTAAATGGAAACCGCATTTCGGTAGTTAAATTAAAACTAAAGGATGTTTATCCATCTGGCTTAGATGTCTTCACAATAGCAATACGTCGGGTAGTATGCAATATATCGAAACTTGTGTTGGCCGACATTTTGTTTGAAGTGACTCTCATCAGTATTACCTCTTAACTCTATGTCAAGCAAGAACCATACGAGATAATCGTGGCGCCAGAGCTTTATGTTAAGGATAGATGACTGATCGCATTAAACCATGAGTCAAACTAGTGGTACTGAATTCTGGCTTTCCATTAAAACCTTTGCGTCACATTGCAGTTACTTTGTAGCTAACGACAGCGTGCTGTCATAGCCGAATTCCATGCTTTAGTGGTTGGTATACAATAATTGATGTACGTCCCAATTTGGTGACTTTCACATAATCCTAATAAGATAAGGTAAGAGAATTTGTAGGCATAGCGCAGTTGGCGAGATCTTTGCATTTAAAAATGGTGTTTCATGAAATGACAAAAACAAATACCTTTGGCGTTGATAGCCCATACGGATATATCCATAAGTGGAAATGGAAGGTGAGCTCACCTATACAAGTATGTTACAGTACGCATTGAGTATAGGAACTAATTCCCATATGTTCCGAATTGCGGTATAATACTTACATCATCATGTTCTCAGAACATAAATCTCATGTGCTGTAGCAGCTTGATTCGCTTCTATTCCTTAAAGCCCGTTATAGATTCTAAACGTATGGAATATAATAACAAAATTTTAGTAAAAGCTTAATATTATGCCATGTCAACGTCGTGTTTGTCAGCTTTGCTTTTCACAACAAACAAAAATAAATTACAGTTATGACGAAAAGCAGATGTCCCATGGATATATTGTTTGAGGAACCATGCGAAAATCGCGGCTTATCAAACAAAGTTCTAAATAATCATCACGCTTATTCAACATTCTTGAACCCAGCCATCTCGTGACATGAAGGATACGAAATGAACATCCCTTTGTAATGTAAAACACCTAGCACTGCCTGCCTGTTTTCAGACACGCTGTGTGTGCTCAAGGTTTATAACTGTATTTGACCAGTTCATATCGTTACTCCAGCCGATTGGTTTTGTTGCTTGCTTATGTCCATGTTGTGCCTCGTGCAGTTTAATAACCTAATGTACAAGCTTTAATAAATGGGCTAAATTTGTATATAGATGGAGGAAGTGAAATGCATACTCGGTACGTCACTCATAGCTGAACATTAGTCGGCGGATTACGGCGATAACTTCAAACGTTTTGGTGTGGAAAGTATAGGACAAACATCCGCTCAGTAGGAAAAGTATATGCCTTCACATTATTAGCATGCTTATTAACTGAATGTATCCCCGCAATTATAATGGTATTATATCCTACTGTGACTGCAACCGATGGAGAGAGGAGAGCAATCAAAGCCCGGTGTGGATATCCATTTCTGACGTCCGGACAACTTCCTCGAGGTTTTGAAACCTATGAATTATTCTTTCTTGTGACAGATGGTAAAGAGTTGTTATATGCTCATAAAGTGTTCCAACACAAAGGTAGAATCGACTGACTGCAGCGCTAAGCATGACATCATCTGATACTTTATACAATTTGCTTGGCCTTGAACAATGAGTATAAATTCCAAAAAAATTACCGGCGACTCGCTGCCTCCGTGCCTTGAACAGTTAGGGAAATCCACTGAAAATATATCCAGTAGACAGCTTAGGGCAATTTTCTTTGCCTTTGCCTTCCATCCGGAGTGAATAGGCAAATTGGATCTTAAAACTTCGTAGTGGGTGATGAGAAGCGTATGTAAGTTAACGTTTTGTAGTTGTATGCAAGTTTAGCGATAATTAAGGATGACATTTATGGTAAACTCCATCTATCTTTCGTAGAATAAATAACAAAAATTTCGTCAAAGTTAGTGGAATGGCATTTGCACTTACTCATGCTGTTGAGCCTCAGTTTCGGTGCAGTCATGGAATGAATGCATTGGCAGATGCGCAAAGTATTCTTTGCTTTTAAAGATGTAAGACTATCTTATAATGAATAATACTGAAACATATTTCAGTGCCTTTAGAAGATG
Organism: Dicrocoelium dendriticum; assembly: GCA_944474145.2. Lineage (NCBI taxonomy): Eukaryota > Metazoa > Platyhelminthes > Trematoda > Plagiorchiida > Dicrocoeliidae > Dicrocoelium > Dicrocoelium dendriticum. The sequence goes on along the minus strand of OX104070.1, from coordinate 71,111,268 downwards.
ACCAACGATGGGGCGCCAGCAACGAGCAACACAGCTTTCGGATTCTTGTCGTGATTTTCTACCGCTGAATACATTTGAAATCAGAGTCAAATGTCGGTATAATGGGGAGTGATTATGAGTAATTCAGTAGAGATCCTGGGACCTACGCTGAACACTTGTTAATGACACGTCGAAAAATCTGTGAAACGAACAGCTGTGCTCCTCTTCACAATATCCGCAAACACCCGAGAAATGACTGGAATCGGAATAGAAATACCCTATTCAATAGACCAACCAGCAGTAATCATAGCACAAGTAGCACTGACGGCCACATATAACACATGATCCTGCTCGTCGTATAAGGCGTCCATCTGTCGAAACACTATGTTGACCTGGAATCCACATGCCTCAGATAGTAATAGCATCATTCGCTGGAAACTAATACGAGATGTATCAATAAAATCTCCATACTGCATTTTACAAAGGAAAGTTTTTCATTGCCTCTGTCTCAAGATGAAGCAAAAACAGACGGAACATAGTTTTGAAACTTGTTCTTGGAAAGTCGCTTGTAAGGCAATCAGACGCCAGTGTAATACACCTTTTTCCCCACATAGAGTTCCGGAAGTAATGTGCACTCTTCCCGTTATGAGTCTGCTGGAGCGATCATTTTGCCGCTATTTGCAAAAGCTGCCTCCTTATGATCAAATAGGAAGGACTCAGTATTGTCCCTAATTATTGCCAACAATCTTGAATCGCCGAAGTAGTGTTCCTCTGAGCGCCTAGGTTTAATGCCCACATCCGTCTGATGTACAGGCTCCTTAAAATAAAATATGTCATGCGACCGTGAAATTAACAACTACACAGTGTGATCTAAGTAAACGCAAATGTTACGAAGCGTGATATATTTTACATGATAAATAATCCGAGGTACAGCTTTACGTGATGATGGCATGCACTTTCTGGTGCATCTGAAATAACAAAGTGCAAACCAAGTGGATATGTTTTCTTCCCCTTCCCCCAATTAGATGGACGCCATGTTCGATTACACCGCGAAGCGCAGAGGTTCATCATCATCATCATTATACATGTCAGCTAGAGATGGTAAAATACCTCCGCTATTGTAATGCAATACATAAAGGAAATACATACATACATACAATACATAAAGGAAAAATAAATACAACATTTGAATGCCAGCTGAGCTACCAGCAACGTATACGCATCGTTCGGTAAGCTACTAGGCCGGCTACTAGGGCAGAAAACAAAGAAACTTAATTACGTTTTACCCTACGAACTAAGATTCGTAGATGGGCGGGGGATGATTTAAAGGGGATGGGGAGGGAAAAAAGAAAACTCACAGCAGGAACGCCACTGGGGTTCGGCTCTCCTGCCAAGCTGCTAAGTGTCTTCCAGCCTAACGTGTGTTCACCGTCTTTTGGACTCCCAACCACGGATACCGAGACGGTTCCTACTGAGGTCAGCTCCGGAAGTGAGGGACCCTCATTCCTCTGGACCAAGTCATCGGTCGTGGCCACCTCTCTCCTCTTCTTTCCACCCACATCCCCGGTGAGGGCTAAACATCGCACGTCGAGGGGAGTTCGGGGGGCTGGCATGCGCAAAACACGTGGGCCCCAGCCATCGGAGCCTGGTGAGTGGAAATGACCGGTGTGCTGAGCGGTTCATTTCCCTTTTCCTAGGCCGTAAAACCAAGGGCGTCTCGAACACGCCTCGTTACTCACGCGGTTGTTCCCATGTTCCAGATGTGAGCCAAACTGCGAAGGCACCGCATGGTTCGAACGTAAGTTGCTCTCTTCACGTCCGCCGATCTTAGGGGCCAGGGTGTGCGACGAACGCCGTTCTGTACCGGTCGAACCGTACCGCTGCATTGTACACTCTTTACCCTTCAGGCGCAGAGTAGTTAATGTCGCGCCGTATCGCCGATAGGGCTGGCGGAAGGTTAGCAAAAGCACTCGAGCTTTCGCCTATGCCTCGGGTTCGTGATTCGCGTCTTCGATCCCAATGGCGCTGACAACTTTCTCAGTGTAATTTGATAGTTCTGAACGTCTTCCAGCTGATCCCCCCCCAAGGGTTCCGCCACCGGGGACGAACCCTGCCACAATCCTGGGAGGACAACGGCTTTGGCACTTCGGTGGTGCAAAGCAAAGCCCGATGCGGACTGTACAAGCCGTTTTGCTAATCTGTCCAGCGGGCGGGCTTGTCACTTCTGGGAGCTGTCACTGATCGAGGGAACAATGTCGTTCTGCAGACTCTAAGGTCAATGAAGTCGTTCTCCTGGGAGTAGCTCCACACCTTCTCCAAGTCATGTCCCGTAAATGCAATCACCAGGTTGTTGATGCAATTAAACTGCTTTAGGACCAAATGTGTTCTAAAGTTCGTTGGTAAAGCTCCCACAAGAAAACGTGTTTAACACGCTACCAAAATTTCCTTTGGCGTAGGCCACAGCTACCAACGTAAAAAGAGAATAACGTCATACTATCTATATGGATCACTAACTTAACATGGTAGGCAGGTCCAAGTCAGAATACGTATAAATATCATCCGGGAATGCCGTTCTGTAAACCAGGGTTGACGTGACGACCAATTTCGAGGGATTATTGGTAAGGAGTGAGTGCCAGAGTGCTTGATCCCGAAGTGTATTCCGAGATAACGAGCCTGGTGGCGCAACATGATGTTGCTTTTCGTACAACATTAGTGTGCGGATCGCATTGTGAACTCTTATAGGCAAAGCAGATGCTACCCTGTAACAACCTTGGTTTTTCGTTTGAGCGAGAGGCAGATGATGAATATATGTACGACCAATCTTGTATCACTAACAGCGAGATCACCACGGTGTCGTCAGAGAAATTACGAGCGCAAACGACGTTGGTCATTTAATGAAAGTTTGACGACAAATGTGAGAAATCCTCGTGGGGCCGGCCCGCGCGAATAATAGGAATTACTTTGGAGAGGCTAAATTGTGATGATTTCAAAAATATTCTCAATTCCCCTACTTCAACGGTTAACTGCAAACAGGGGCGCATTGTAGCTTCGACCTGAAAATATGAGCAAACAGTTTCACTCTAAAGCTTTGCGATGCTAGGCATACTGGCAGAGGTGGTAAAGCATCATTAACAATCTCTAACTGTTGAACATCTGACCTCTAGTTA
>OX104070.1:71009191-71107624 GCA_944474145.2 Dicrocoelium dendriticum | reverse complement strand
AAGTGCATCTATGACCTATCATTTAAAGCAAATCTGATCAGCATTTGGAAGCCACACATTTTCACGGAGGATGATAATCCTTATTTCAAAGAAACAAGCAAGATTATTAAGGTTTGCAAAATAGCATTTAATACAAAAATGTTTGTGTTAGTAATTTGCAAATCAACTTGTTTCTTGGTGTAGTAAAAAAGCGTAACATAGACAGACGAAAAATGGTAATTTGCATTATATTTTGGTGTAGCTACCATGGAAACTGTGGTTGAACCCTAATAAACCTAGATTACGGTATTTTGAACATATCCAGCTAGATAACTTCAATAATTTATGTGGTGAAACTAGTTATTTTATCGACTACACTTGAACTAACAGTTAGCTGCCTCATTGTTGTGTGTGCATTAATTATGTCATAAATTTGAAATTGGGAGTTGAATCACTTATTATTCCAGTAACGCCTTACAAACTATTCATTATGTAGTACTTGCTTTAATATAGTTCAGAAGCTGACTTAGATATACAATAAAAAGCCTACCTTAGAAGACAGTTTTGTACTTAACATGAGACTCAGTTGTCGCTCAAATTGTTTCCTCTCTCAGCCAAGGAATTACAAATAAAGAACCCACATGCTCGTTGAAATAATGGTGAATATTATTTTGTTTTATTATATAGACGGTAAACCAAGCTTTTCAGGGAATTTGTAGCTTATGCAATTTAATATAGATGCAGAAACTCTAATTTCAAACAAGGGCTAACCTCAACCTTGGATTTGGAGAACATGCAGTGAGTTTGGATTGTGACACTCACCCTCTATTCATAATTGGGTTTAATTTGATGTAGACCTCGGTTATTCTAATCTCAGGGACGGTATCCCAAAAGGAAGTCTTTCATTCCTGCTCCTCCTAACGCAGACACACTGCGATGTTTGTTGCCTCCTGGTTTGGACTCATCAGGTGTAGGTAGCCCGAGTTGGGTTTGGAGCCCAGAGCCTACTGGTTCACGGCTGACGTCCTGATCATTATGCCAATGTTCCTTGTGCTACACAGCCCAGTGGGAAGGAGTTCAAATTTTGATTTGGGAACGTTGTACCAACCGTTGCTCGCGGATATCAGTGGAATATTGATCAGGGGGTCAGTGTGAACCACTAGGCTCTGAGATCCAAAACAGTTCGGCATATCTCTATCTGATGAGTCCGATTCAGGAAGAAAGCTGGGTCGTGGCGTGGCTGTTTTGGAGAGGAGCAAAACCAAGGCACTATTGCAGGGTAACTTATTGCTTCTGAAAAATTGTTTCATTTTTAATTTCACATTTCAGCGAAAGCCATTCCACACTAATTACATCGTTAGTTACTTACAAGCTCAAATTTGCACAACAAATTTTATTCCTGTTAATTTTTCTTAAGTACGAATACGTGTACCTTAATGCACAAACTTTAAAATACTTATGTTAACAATATTCTCTCCCGTTTTATTTTCGACAGCTCTATGATCATCTATCATACAGATAAAATGCACCATTCATTAAAACGCTTATCGTAATGATAACGTGATGATTATTTTGCAATTGTTATTTTATTAAAAGCAAATGAAAGCTATCAGAACACGTCTTTAGAAAAAACTAGCATTTGCAATACAACTGCGTTTTCAAAATACTATTAATATGCAAATCCTCATGAGGCACGAAGTAGTCACATTCCGCAAATGGGATCCATTATTCTTTTATTCGAATTTAGTTAGATTATTCATTTTAGTAAAACAACTTTGTAAGTTTAATGGTACGCCACTGTTTTTTAGTTACTTTCATAACCCATATACTCTATATGTGTTGACAGTAAAACCTAAGTTTATTGACAGCATATTTTTGACATCAGAGCAAGTAATCCGATAAAATCTGGCTTTTCCATGATAGCCTCTAAAAATTTGCTTCTTCCGATGCTTGCTGTTCCATTAAAACCTGCCAAGTACTTTCGCTGGATTGCGCTTACGCACTGCTTTGAGATACAAATTAATAAACATATAAATAGGTCACTTTTGAATCTAACTTAACTAAATAGCTATGCTTATGTTTATGTCTGATACCAATACAATTTATATTCGGTAAAGTATAATACTAAATATGAGGCCAGGCTATAACTAATGAAATAAAGCTTGTTGAAATTTGTTAACGGGTGAGTATACAATTCACAAGGTATGCCTATGATTTAGTTACATTAAATTAAAACAGTCCATACATAAACAGTTCGTCTGGACACATATTTTACCAGGGATTAATAAAAAAAATGATTCACTCAGCGATAACTTCGGTCTGGCAGGATATTCACTTGATTTTGACGGTCATTTCTGCCTCTGTGGTGTAGTAATTTTGAGTAAAAATGCTAGTCAAACATCACCAACAGTGGTTCAAACGTAACTAAGTAACCCGTAGATTGTTTAGATAAAATATACGCGCTTGTTTGCAATTAAAATGCAGAATGTGTATGTGTTTATGTGCGCATAGAAATATAGCCATCATACGCGTGCAAGTGCAAATCCGGTTATTGGGCATGGTGGAAACATATGCTAATTTATGAGAGGAAAATGAGTTTTGTCCCAATAAAAAACCATAATACGGATGCTGGGTAGTATTTTAAGCACACAAATTAATAGGGATATTTAAGAATGCCTTCGACATACAATATATAGCGTGTAGAATAAATCCGTTTAGATATTTGGTACAAGCGCTCCAGACCTATGATATCGTATTTTTTATTCTTTGTAAGTATGTATTGGCTCCTTTCCAATAGACGCACAATTTGCTGTTTGAAAAAATTTAGTATGTGTGTGCTTAATTCAACTCGAAACCCTGTCCCGGAAACTCGCAATATTTAGATCCCGCGTTTTACCCTACAGCTTATAACTTATTGCTCCCAAATATAGCATATATATCTGGTATTTATTAGACACGGTACAAATGAGCTATAACGTAGCCGGATATTTTGCTTGCCAAATATTATTTGTGCTCATAATATAACGACTACTATTGCGCGGCTATTATCAATCATCGTGTATTGTGGCTGTCGACCGCCTGTGTGTCGCGTTCCGATTAATCATCTTCCGTCAGCATACTTTGATATTGTTTGATCACATTTTTTGATCACACAGTTTATCCACAACACTAATGAATAACTATTAGGCATACTGAGCATAATCCAAAAAGAAAACTCAGTATATGTCATTATACTGATTTAGGCAACCAAGCTAAACCGACTCACATATGCGAAAATGCTGAACTATAAATATTTCCGATGCAGTTCACCAAGTGCGAAGCGGAGATCTGAAAACACTTTTGGTTTGCAGCATTTACGGTATTGGCTTAACTGGAGTTTTGTGAATAAATAAGCTAGCGCCCCAAGGTGACCTAATTTTCGAGTAAGGTTTTAAGGATTTAAAAGTGGTATAAGCTATATAGACAATATATGTCTGTTTCTGAACTCTTCTTCAATATAAATATCCATTTGAATACTCCTGGTGGTAAAGTAGGGCAAATTGCTGTCAGCGGAGGATTAAGTTCATTATAACTAGACGAATGCAAAATTTAGTAAAAATGACAGATGTTAAGGACAGATAGAATTGTTTCCTAAAATTTCCGTTAGCTACGCTTGAAAGTATTCACTTTCATCATCAGTAATATTTTACATTTTCCTGGATATTAGTTGAATTGAAACGAGCGATTTAGATGATTCGTCATTCTACCTCAAATTCACTGTGCTGCGGTGTGCGTCTATATTTATGATAGGGTGTTGATACCGCTGAATTGCGACTGATCTTATGATTAACTTGTTAGATTAATATTGACCTGACAAAAATGTATAGCATTGATTTTTCAGGTTGTTCTTTTGTTAGATGAAGCGTTCTCTAGGCTGGACAATTATTTTGTAAACATTTTTTCCTAGTGGCGTTGATATTATCATAACTTTTGTGCGCAGCTAGGGTATTGTAGAGATTCTTATGTGTGAACCGTGCAGTAAAGTGTGCGCGTTATTTTAGGTATTATCAATGCTCCCGCCTCCCGACCATGTCCTGACTTTTGCCGCTGCTGAGGCTACTGATGAGCTGGTTGTATGATGTCATTTGACTGAGCTGGTGGCATTTTTCTCTTAGGTTTTCGTAGATAGTGTCCAACTGAATGTGACGAATGACCGGTTACTTCGCGGAGTACTGTGTGTCTAAAAAATATCTGGCCTACTTCTTATCCTCATATGCAGGGATGTGTAAGCTTTCCAATCAGAATAATAGCCCTACATTTATCCCTGTTTATTTAAACCAAATAATAGGTTTCACAACAATTTATGAATGTCGTATGTAATGTAAGCCGGTTTGAAAGTTTCTTTTCCTTTTTCTAATACAGCGTTTACCACAGTCTCTGTATTTTAACCCGCAGCTCACAAGATTTTGACTCCGTTGCTTTATTTTCGCCTTTGATCGTGAAATTCAACTCCCAGATACTAGTGTCGCTAGTTCAGAAACCATATTGATGTAGGAGAAGACAACCCCTCTATTTATTTACGTAACCTCTGTTGTTCACGCTCATCCTAATAGACTGGATTTCATTTTTGTAGTGCACCTTATGAATAATTCTTATCGTTTATTCTTTAGTAATTTGAGGCGCAGTTTCTACATTTCGGAGTAGAGTTTGGATACTGCTCCCCTTATGTTTTGTCGCGTATTTACTGTTGTATTCCGGTGTTTGTCATGTATGCTTCTACTTCCGATATACACACGTGTAAACTGTTTCATCCATGTCCCTGTGAATCAATCTATACAGGTATGATAAATTTTTTTTAACTACATTGTGAATTTGATTTACTAAGATGTGTTGTTGACCAAAAAGCATGTACAATTTACTGAATTTCGTTCCATTGGGACAAATGCAAAGTAAAATCCTCAGATGAACAATGATTGAACAATGATTTATCACGGGATAAAAGCAAGTGCTTGATATATCCCGTAGGATGGTTGGGATAAATAAGATGAAATCGCGATATATCTGGGTCACCTAACGAACGTCTGCAGAGAAGAATACATTGATAAATTACACCAGGGTAAAATTAAAATTTCGAGTGTAAAGGTTCATAAATATACTAGGGAGCAACCACCATTAATATAAGGCGTGCGAAAATTAAAATATGGTCGCTCAATTGTTTCCTTTTGATACATAAATCCTATAGGAAAACATGCCCGGCGTAATCCTCAATAGAGTTATTTAGGTAACAAGATCCTTGGAGCTAAGAGCAACAGCTAATGGTTTATTGAAAAAGTCTATTGTAGAGGAGGATACAACTGAGACTAGGAGTACGTTCGGGGCATGGAAAACCAGAAGGGAAAAGTAATTACGACGAGCCTCTGGAAGGCTATATTTTTCCTACAAATTTAAACCCTTACCCCTGAGCTGTGTGTTGTGGCTAATGTTCAGCAAATTGCGGCATACGTGGTTGGGGTCACACAATATATGATACGCTAAAATGAGATCGCCGCGCAGCCTTCGATAGCCTACGCTGAAAATTCCCAGCAACTTCGGCCTTCGTTGGTCAGTAATAGGTCAGGCCCTATACCTTCACCGTTGCTCTTCGTTGTGGTGCCACTAAATCATCTAGATCGCTCTTCAACCAAGGTTGGAATGCTTGGACATGGTATTCAACATGCGGGAGCACGTAGGAATTGTGTATCATTTTAAAAATTGATGGGTCAAATCACCTGAATGCCTTTCGCAGCATGTCAACGTATTTGTTGCCTATTTTTTGGTATAGCATTTTATACTGACTAGTTCCACACTGTGTTAAGTTCCCACTAGAGTCGTTCGTGGACCTCTGGTCCTCTGATCCTTCGACATGTCTGGATATCACCCGCAAAAATAGGAAATCGGAAGCAATGCATCTCGTGAAATTGTTACTGAACACCAAGCATATATGAGGTCCAAAAACTGAGCCTCGTGTTTTACCACGCACTGTATTGATTGCATAAAACAATTATTCACGCACCCTCACCATTTCTGTCGTTCGTGTAGAAAATTGCTAATCCAACTCAGGATTGGGTCATCCTTGTCGTAGTTCCGAAGATTCTAAAGGAGAATTCGGTGGTCTAAGCGATCAAACGCTTTTCAGAAGTCTAGGTGAATGCCATGGAATTCTGCTCCATCATGAACAGCTTCAGTCCAGCTATTACTTGCAATTAATAGCTTAGTGTTACATGAACACTTTTGACGAAACCGTGTTTGCTCTGAGGATATTATATTGTGGCTTTGCAGACACAGCTTTAGCGCATATGCGACGATTGATTCCAATATTTGGGTAGAACAAGAATTAGTGTTATTGGACGGTAGTTGGTTGGGTCAGTGCGGCTACCTCTTTTATGTATATGAGTGATAAGCTCTAGTTTGCATATTTGAGGATATAGTTCTATTAAATACATCGCTGATAGAAAACAACCAGTGGTTCTGCTAGATCACAGGCTGCCGCCTGCACAGCCTTTGATCGGATGTTGTCGACTCCAAGAAAACAGTGAATACGCAAAGCTAACAACTAATTCTACACAGCCTCCACATTGAACGTGATTTTGTCTAACCACGACGTTAGAATAATAGAAACGGGGAGAATGTTTGGGCTCGTAACCAGCTAAAACCTTTGGGAGTAATGAACTCGTTGGGGACCAGCAGATGCCATTTCTGATCACGTGCACCCATCAGTCGTGAATAGTGCTAAAATCCCCTACTTCACCTTTCGAAAGCCTTTAACGCGTCTGTACAGAAGGTTGCGGTTCGTGATGAATCGCTTCATTAAATCCTGCTGATGCCTGACCTTGTCTTCTGGGATCAGTTTTACACAGTAGTTACCATGTATCACGTACGCAGTCCAGGTTTCCGCTTTCCAGCACTCCTGGTGATCTCGCCATTCTAACACCCTCTGGGACATACATTTACTTGTGTTGCTCCTCACGAATAACTTATGCTTGTTTTGGGTTGGAAGGACTTCTGTTCCGATTGGTGCACTACCATTGGGCTAAACGTACGTGTAAAGTTTCCCAGGCAACATAAGGGGAAATTCGAGTAACAAAATCCAAAATGTATCCTTAACAAGTGTAGATAACCCATTCTAGTGCTTGAAGGTATGCACTTTATCAACCTTCTTTTCAGGATACTCCGCATAGCATATATACTCAAAGAGTAGATAAGCAGGATCACTATGGCCCAGTGGATGTGCTTGCAACTATCCCGTCACCCATGGGTTATTCGTTAATGAGCACAAAACGGCTTGTTAACAGTTCGAAATCTTGTGGGAGAGGTTAGGTGGTCGTACAGAGGGTGCCTAGCAATTAGCTCTTGCAAGAAGGCTTTAAACTGAGTAATGTCGGTCGCTAGTGTTTCTATGTCGTGATGGTTAAATTCTCCAGCGATAAGAATATGTGTGTCGGACTTGGTCAAAGCAAACTCTAGAAGGTGGTTCAGTTTGGAGTCCATTTCCGACGCTGACTTTGGTGGGCGGTAAACCACGGCTACTAGACATGTGTCTTGTTCCAAAACAATCGGCGACACCAAAGAGAAATCTGAACTCGAATTTTGGTGTGATCGATAACTTGACATCGAAGGTTTGTATTATAACAAAGGATCACACCACCAACTTTTTCCGTTCTATATGTCCGAAGCAGCGACATACCGGGTAAATTGATCTCAGAATCTATTATCTCAAGATTTAACCAGGTCTCTGTAATCACGACGAGGTCCCGCGGTTGTGAGGCATAGAGAACATTAACTTCGGTTAATTTACTTGGAAAGCCTTAGGTGTGTGGTTACATGCAAGGTGGAACTTTTGTTTTTAGGAGCGCGTTGCTTGATGTCAACTATGTGTCAGTTTTTAAGCCGGCCGTTATGTGGCCAGCCAATAATCGTATTTGGTTTCTGAATTTCAATCAAGTTGTAGGGCGTTATTGAGCGTTCCAGAACGGATGTTTCCCTCGTGCTGTGCTTTTTCCTGTTGTGGTCCTTAGGAGATGTTGTGTTAGTCTCTTCGCAAGACTGTGCAGATAAAGAATTTGCAGCGTATTCAAGTTCCCTCGAATCGTTTCCGACTTTTGGTTGTTCGCCTGCTGCCTTTAGCCGGATCTCTCTCGGCAACCTAGCTGGAAAATTTAATCAGCTATCCAGCAGACGTTGCATCACTCCCTCTGCGTGTTATATTACTTTCATTATTGTTGGACCGCCGTCATTGTAATTCGGTGATGACGGAACTCTTCTCAAGGATTAGGCAATAACATTGTCAACGGAGAGTGCTACGCGGATGTAGCACCACTGCTCTCGGTCATGTGTTTGCACATCGTGGTCAGGAGAATGCAGAAGCTCGGGAACATCATGAACAAACGTTGTTTTCTTCCTATCCCTATTAGGAATGACGCTTTGGTCAACCTCTGATTTTGGGCTATCTTTCCAATGTAGATCATGTAATCTGCGAACTGCTGAGAGCAGGACATCCTCTGTCTCATCTGTTGAGTGTAGTGTTACTCGTGGAATTCGAGGTCGGGTGACGCGCTACGCGGTGCAGCATTGCAGGCTCAACCCGAATACCAATCGCCACGCAGATGGAACTCCATCTGTTGCGATCGTCTTGCAGCCTGAAATTTATTGTGCTAGATTTGTAGTCAGGAAAAGTGGCTCAATGTGGTTTGTCTGAAGGTTGTTGACTTTATTGTTTTGCCGACAACTTGTGTTGTTTAGAAGGAAGCACTGGAGTTGACGGTGGAAGCCGCTTTGCTCAAAACGCGCTCGTTACAGAAAATGGATGTGTGTCGCTTTCGGTGTGCTTTTCGTGGCAATACATGCGTAAGTTTCCTGCTTGTTATCTGCACCGGATTGCCTTCGGTTCTGAGCTGTCGGTGTCATGGCTGATTCTGCAATTGAAGTGTCCGTTGTTGGAGAAGTGGAAGTAGGCATTTTCGAGAATTCTCCACATATGGGAGTGTGGTGACCATTGAATTTAGAGTCAAAGACGCTGCACTGTGGTTTGAGCGTCTACCTCTCTTCTTTGGCATATATTAATAGCTTAATTTGGCCGGGTAAGTTATTATCGTGCCCATATTTGCGTGCGTGGGATCGATCTTAGTATATAAAAATTGCGCGATAATCTATCAGCCTATCACATATTTGTATGAGCGCGGATAAGCAGTTGACAACTGGAAGTACGACATGCTAGGCAAAAGCAAATTATGCCGGGAAACATGTTTGTCTGTCTCACTTCCTGGACGGTTTTGCCTACACATTGCGGACAGTACCATCTAAAGCGGCTAGAGGAGGTTACACTGACCTAAAAGACTTTATTGCAATTGTCTGCGCGGCTTATGCAAAGTTGAACCATAGGAATGCTAATCGTCCTGTAGTGTTTAAAGCAAATCTTATCTAAGCGCTATCCTAATGAGAATTCTTTGCGCCAGGCATGACGGACACACATCAATGATATGGTAATGCTCTCCAATATTTGCGCAAACGATTCCGTCGGTAGTGTTGATAAGTCTGACCCCATGGGTATTCCTTTCGGTTGTTCATAGAAAGCCCATCAAAGAAAAATAAACTAGCCATGATTTAGTCCAACAGTTCCGAAAATCTCACTTTTTAATTCCCTAATGCTCGATTAATTCCAGAGTAATTCCATTATCGTCTCCTTGACAAGAACGTAGTTTTTGGATGTGAAGAGAGCATTGAAATATTCTTACGTCCTGTGCAGTTGACTAAAGGCCGTACTAGTGAAATTATAATTAGAAAAAAGCAACATATGACAATTGGGACAAGTTAACTCGGGTTTGGTTTATTTTGCCTCTTCTATACATCCAAGACCCTGGTGTGAAAATAGGGATCATATTAATCTAAGCCGTATAAACATTAAGCCGGTTGGGCTTTACAATCTATTGCAGAGGATTTCCATTTAAGCAATCCTTTATATTGTTTAATGCCGCCACTCACCAGTCCAACAGGATTACTTAAAAAATTAAAATAGATATATAAAAAAGATTTTTGGCGAGGCGCTTTAGAAAATCATTTTTCACATTATTGTTGACCAGCACCGACGGATTTGTCTGAAATCTACTTTAGTGAAGACGGAAGCCAAGTAGTTATACATGCAATCCAGCGTACTAGCGACCCAACTCAACAATTCTGCTCTTTAGTAAACAATTTCTCATCAATCTGATGCACACAATTTCGATTATAATTACTAGACTAGGATTTTTCATCTGTGCAATGTACATAAGTTTATTCCGGATTATTCTCTCCGCTTTAACATGTGATTTACGTCCTCGTTTGTGACGGAATGGATTTGTTTAAGCTCAATTTTGCAATAAACAATTTGCAAGCAAGTCGTGAACCTTTACACTTGTTCGAAGAAACTCTCCTAATGCGATCGAACTGAACAAAATACTTTCTTCTCTAATGTCATTTACAGCTGTTACCTCGTATTTTATACTAAGTTGCTGCCCTACAAGTATTTGATTTAAATTAATCATTAACTCAGATACAAACGACACCCTCGTGACCTGGTCAACAGACAAGCGTACTTAAGTGATCACACAGACCTGCACAGCCGCATCCCCCGCTGTTCTCTAATATTTCTTATTAATCACAACCTTTCTCTTTGATGGTTTACACAACCAACAAAATTCATCAAATTAAATGATATCGCCCAATACAATGAAGTAGATAACAACACTGCATAGAGTAGCTCTAAGCCAGATCCTGCAAATCCAAAGGTTTTCAAGGCGAAGTGTACATATACATAGGCGGAATCTACTCGATAATTTACAGTTGGTTTTACTGTTTACAACCAGGCGAACGACCGCGAATGCCTTTAAGATATCCCTGGATTGTACTGAATTTTGGATGTACACCCTTTTTAAACGTATAATACACCTAGTTGAAAAGTTTGGGTGTTTTGGGAAAAAGTTCACATGCTGGCACACGTGCAACGAAACGAAGTTTCTATGGCCCTCAAGCCAGGTAAACTGAATTTACATGTTCAGAGGATGGGTAATAGAAAGTGTAGTGCCTCAATTACAGCAAGCTACGGCAAATGTGGTTTGGGTTCATCTGAATGTGGCAAACTTTTATTTGATCCTCTCATAAAAGACGATATCGACTGCTGCATATTCTTAGAGATTTTAGTCTAAATTAATAGATTATATGAAAGTAGACGCTGTCGTACTTGGTTTATCCTTCATTGAGGAGATTATATAGCAACGATATCATGTTCTCGTCACGGTTGCCATGCCTGGATAGCATACTCTACTTGCGGTTGCATGTAGGCCTTAAGCATTTGGGAGATATTGGTGATTCACACTAACCGAACGCTCTGCGAAAAAGCCCGAATTGTTGCTTGTAGTTTCTAATCGCATTCTCTGCTCGTTTTGAATACCTGAGAATTTTCTATAGCTGTACACTAAGGTCATGCTTCTGAGAGTCATCCTGCAAACTCTGGTCTCCAGTCTAACAAACGCTCACGCAAATGGATCGCTTGTTTAACTAAAACAGTTTCTTATGACCCGTCAAAAAATGCAAAATAGGTCATGTAGGAGTAGATTTAATAGTCAGTTTTACTAATCGCTTGTAATATCCAGACATCATTGTCGGAAATCTGGGCATTTGAAGAGCTTTCTCATGCTAGTTGGTTGATAAACACCAGGAATAAGCGAGATACCATCACTGAGCCATGTGACAAACAGCATTCCACCGCAGTCGCATGAGAGAGTGACACCCTAACACGCGCTTGAAGCTTCCGTTGGTAAAGCATGTTGCCAATTTAAAAAAAGAACATGATATACGATTCCGTAACTCTGTAAACTGTGAAGTGGTATGCTAAAATTCATGCGGTTGAAAGATTTAGAGAAGTCCAAATATATAACGTCAAATCAGACCGTATCATGCGCCACTTTCGTCCAACAAAATCGTGCTGTTTATAGGTTAGTGGTGCATTTCCGGATACGAACGAAGCCATATTGCACCTGCGTTAAGCTGTTGCATGTTTCCAGGTAGTCCATTAGAGCCTCTGCGAAGATGGCTTCCATCCTATTCGCGAGCACTGGCAGGAAATGTCCTAGGGCGATAGTTTGCAGGCCATGAACAGCCACCGCCTTTAAAACTGAGGTGTTAATGCCGAGCTTCTATATAGAGGGGATTTTTCTTTATCAGATCACAAGTAGAAGAACATGGATAGTGGTACAGCTAGCTAAGTAACCCTAGACTTCCGTGGGGATGTTGTCGGCTCCCGGAGTGCTGTGTTCACGCCGGAAGAGAAAATCTCTTAGCAAGTTCAATGCTTTTAAAACTACATGTTAAAAAATGGAGTTAGTAATGTGCACGATATTATGAAGCAGGTAGAGGCTGAGAGTTCAAAATTGAGGTAAACGGTAGTTGCAGAAAATTAGCTGCTTCTTTGACGCAACATACTCTGTCACCTCTCACGAAGAGGGTAAGGATGTTCAGCTTCAGTTTACGACGCTTATAGTCATGCATATACAGCAGTTTAATTTTTACAAAGATGTTCTTGGCTAGGCACTACACAAGTTAATTTGTCTCAATAAAATGCAGTGCAATGGTTGCGATGGATCATGAAATTATCCCAAGTATTTGAGACGAGGTTAAACTTATAGGCAATCTTCGGTACATCCCATATTGCCAGATATTTTCGAGCCCTGCTACATAGAATTAGGTATTTCTTTCGTCAATAATCTTCGTAAATGAAGCAGATAATATCATTAATTTGGAATCGTAATGATTCATCTCGAACATTTATAGGAGCAGCAAACTCCTTCAGATTCATTTTGTTCCCATATTTAAACGGCCTTTACCATTAGCCGATAGACTATCCTTTGCTTTTTATATCATGTATCTCCCGCGTCTCTATTGCTTTAATACATAAGCTGAATATACTGCGTAACGTAAGTCCCTAGGAGTCATGCGATCCTCCAAGAGCAACTGAGAGCAGCAGCAAGAAAACCAGCTAAACATTTAGTGATGCTTTCAGCGTCGCTTAGAGCATAAGCGGTTTCCTGTGACTGGGATCCTTAAAAAATAAATCCAATGCATAAGTGCGGAAATGGAGGTAAATCCAGAATCTACCGCCCATTATCACCCGTATAATACTATCAAAGTAAACGGAATTCTTCGTTGCCCATGCTTATTTGGGTTTCCCTAAAATATTGTAATATCATTGCTACGGAATAACACGGCTTAACGTAATTTATTTATTTATTAATCGTTAGGCGTTACTGGACGGAGGCGAATTCACTAGAGAGACTAATGATGTGATCGTTTGATTTTTACAAGGAAGCATATCGTTTGGGTCGTATCATTATTTATCTCTGTTCTCACTTTACGGATGATTTACTCCATCATAAGCCGGTTCGCCAACCTTTTATAGCGTTTCTATCAATAACCTTAGTCCGTAAATAATTACCTGGCCTTATACGAGTCAAGACTGATGTCCCGTTGCTCAGTTCAACGGCTTCAATCGTTTTATGAAATTATTATTTGCCTAACACGTATAATTGATTTAACTGTCTTACTACTAACTGGGGTTATCAAGATGTGGCGCATGATTCAGGTGGATGCAAATTTTAACACAACCCAGTGTGCTCTACCTATGTTGCATCACTAGTCGACCAAAAATTTACCGCAGTTCCACATAAAATAATGTGTAGCTCTATACATACTAAAATTCATTATTCACTCCTACATAGCAGGAAGAAATATCCGTCGGACGCGAAGGAAGTGTACTAGTTCAGGATAACGTGGGTTGTTTCAGGCATTTCGAAAACGCATCAAACTTTCATTAGCAACATGTCGGCCTATTGTACAGAACTTTAGTACAAATACGCCCTTCTTTATTTAGACAGATATGCAATGCGCATGTCTGCCCTGATGGTAATTACACAATTTATTATTTTCATCTACGTCTGCAGCAAGGCCTGTGTACTCTTGACCAATCTCAACTTCGGGCAACCAAATACATAATTAGAATCCACCATCTACCATTGGTGATAAAACTGATGCATTTTTGATTAGTCAATCGACAATATTGCCATCTTTATTGGGGAATACATAATTTTAAACGCTCCAAGTCAAATATGCTGCTATTCAAAGCACATTGCTAGTGACACCAATTTAGGGGTCACTGCTAAATATTAGAAGGATTTCCGTCTAAATTTCTTTCGCGCGTGTCAAAAAAGGAACGCGTCTCCTAAAATCTATTTTTGCATATGCATTGTGCATATTTAATTGTCAGTTTGATGAAACACACTTACACTTCCATTTTCAGCTGATCCTACTCTCTATCCTGTTCCCAGTAAACAACAGGTAGATGAGATTTTGCTATTGAAACTGAGAAAATACTCAGGGTGCAGAGCAAATGTATAAAATTCGATAACCAATCCTCTTTGACAAATCAATTTTAATTTTACTATTTTCTTTACCATTTATCGAGAGACCATCAGATAATTAAACGTGGTTTGTACAGCTAAGCATATTAAACCGCATAGGGTGATTGCTTTTATTCACAATAACAAAGCTTTATCTTCAAATGTCAACTTTGCGTAACTAATCTTCATCCATGAATATTTGCAGAAACTGAACCAGTTATCTTGGCTGACGCAATGTGCAAATATTTCCGCAAATCTGCTTAAAAGGCAGTGCTTTGGATCTTCTTCACACTGAGTAAAGCGGTTTAACGTGCTCCTTGCTTCAGAGGATCAAAAGCTTTTGTTTATTTTAATGTTAAGTAACCATTGAATACACTTTTAACGTACTAACATATTTTGCTTTGACGTACCCAATAGCCTAGTCGTTATATACGTTGATTGTTTACTAGCTGGAATGTGGAGAATGACGAATGTAGCATAGTTACAAAATTTAAAGCCCCTGAACTGATTAGTCTGCGGGAGTTGGCCTCGTTTTTTTTGATTGCCTAACCTCCAATGTATCATGAGAATAACCCATCTGTCGGAAACTGCCACTATAAATCCGTCCCTCAACAGTATTTAAGATTTCTCCTTTGGCAGGAAGTGCTTGAAAGCAGAAAAAACCGTACTGAAACATACTGAATGCCCCGAAGATTCTTAAACCTAATATATGCTACGATCCGCCTTTTGTTGTACAAATGCATATGCAGAAATTCCGGAAACCTGCTTTTGGCTTTACCTCGGTTTCGAACTTTAGGCGTCATTTAGGTACACTGTCTGGACTGCATTGAGTTATTTAAATACATAATATACACTACACGTTAAATTACAGAATCTATATTGTACTAATTAAATATATGATATTCTGCTTATCAAATTATCAAATTTGCTTTTGTCCTGTCCCATTATATTATTCTGCTTTTGAAAGCACTGTCAATACTGAAAAAGCGTTTCTAGTAATATTACAACGCAGTTTTACGAAAAGTTGCTAAGCTTCGTAATTTCAGCGAATGCGTTCATTTTGTATCATTGAAGCTAAGCAGTGATCGATGTCCAATTTTATATCCAATATAAATGCCGAATGTTTTAATCCCTGGCGGTGATTGTATGATTTTCAAAAGCAAAAGAAAACCAGTACAAAAATGAACATAGCTGTTCATTTTGATGTGAATATAACAAATTTTGTTTTATCGTACCTAAAGGCGTCGAATTGGTTCACCCAGTTTCAGGTCTACGTAAACTTTTACGGCAATTTTCCTAGTATTTTTAGTTAATTTGCTCATTGAAACGTCTAAGGTAATTAAGTTAACATTGCCCTTTTCCTTTGTATCAACATTGTTCGGGCAATTTGGAATCGAGAATAAGCTATGTGCTATTTCGCTAGTTTGGTGATGTCATCCAACTGGTTTTTACTACAGTGCACTCCACAAACGTGGATGGAAATGTTGACTTTTTATATTTCTCCCTGAGGCGTTAGGGTTTTATGAAAAGAAAATCATTCGTTGTTTCTGTAAATTGACGACACATTGCATAGGTCAATCGTTAAGTTTGTTAGTGTGTCACTAGCAAAAGCTACACATTTTGAAGTGCTTATGTTTTTGTAGTGCAAACTTCTGAAATAAATTTAAAGTACATTTAGATGAGAGGTATCCATGCAATTTTAATGACCAGTGAAATTCTGAAACAAAAAGTTGCCCCAGGCTCTGTTTATTAGCGTTAAGAGCGCACGTGTAGACAAACTGGGTAGTGCAAGTGTTCAAGGTAATTTCTTAATGAGAGCAGAACAAGGATTATGTTCATTTAGTGTGCCTACTAGCAGGTGCAAGTGACGTTTCTGGGAGTTTATTTGTGCTCCTATTTCCGTACGGGTCTTTGGCATTCCACAGAAAAGGCATATATCAACTAACGTGTAGAAATAAGTGATAGCACGTTTATAAGTATTTAACAGTAAGGTTGTTGCGTTAACCTTAAGCTAGCAATTCGTGTGTCTTTTAATATCCACGTAATGTATACAATAATTGACACCTCATTTGTTCTGCGAGTTTAGAAATAAAATGACAAGTATATTTTTCCGCAATTTTTAGCGCCATACATAATGACAACTTTTAAGTTGCAGCTTGATATAATGTACTCTGTTGAAAATACGCCATCTGCAGCGGAAATGATTCTTATTCGAAAGAACTTAAACGGAAATGCGGCAATTGAGCATATTTAAGCAGACAGCAAACAACCTTGCTTGTCATGTTAACACTACAAGCTGCTTTAAGTGAACATGTCTGATCCCGGAGGCGATAATGTGTGGACAACACTTGTTCCCCTAGCTTATTCCTCTGCAAGCGTACAAACCGTGCCAAATCAAATGAATCGTTTAACATATGTAAGCAATTTCAAGCATGTTTATATATTTCGCTATCAATGTTCTGCAAACTAAACATTATACCAAGGGTTTTACATTGCCGCAATAATTATGCGCACCAGCGTAATGAGAAAACTTGCACTTTGCCAGTTCAGACGCTATTGGCTATCGGAGAACGATAGAATGCTTTAGCCGGGGTAACATGGAAAATTAGCTCGAAGTAATTATATGTGGATATTGGGTGCCTTAACGATTTAAACAACATACTAAACATGTGTAACGCAAATAACGTAGCCATGTTGGAATTTGTTATTTCAGCTGATAAAATTGGAGTTTAATAAGCAATTTGCAATACGTCAGATTGTGATGTAAGGTTTTCACGTTACCTTTTTCACTAATACTAAATGTTTCATTTGAAGAGGCTTGCTTCAATTAAGATCCATTTTGAAATCTATTAAAATTATGGTGGTTAAAACAACAAATGCACCCTAGCTGCTATCTTTCCTATGTACATTTTTGATTCCATTCCATTTCTTGAGGTATCTTTTCACTCATACTGAAATTAGTTTAATTATTTACTGCAATATTGTGCCACATGAGAACGCGAGTTTGCAGAATCTTTGAACATCAGACTACACACTGTTGAACTGAAGATAGGTGGCTTGTGATCCTCGTAATTATTTATTACTTACAACGATTTTTCAAAACTAGCTTGCGCCTGAATAACAAGAAAAAAAGGATAATGTATTATACTTAGTTTAAATTCTAAGTGTTTTATACCTATTTTCTTATAGGAATGTAAGTAGAGCACATAGGTCTAATAATCTGATATTAGCGCCTAAGTGTGTACTGGTTGCAGATTTCCCATTGTGTTGCCATAAAGGTAATAATCATTAACTTGATTTTTCTAGCAATTTATATAATATAGTGCCACTTATTTATGTTCTACACTACACCGAGATAGTTCACAGAAAATACAGTTGAACAAATATAGTGTGACAGCAGTTGTCACCAACCATGGTACTCGTCAGTATCCGATAAATAACGTACGATTTCTTATTGTGAGATAGTAAACAAAATACTAATTTATGTTTCAAAGCTTTATTAATAGATGTCTGTGGATAACAACAATTAGGATTTATCCAACAGACTTACACTTTTCCTAATCAGAGTGCTTTTATCTTATAGCAACTAGAATGAAAAATATGGCTGATTATTTCTAGTGAAATGTAAACTTGTTTATACAAAATGGCAAACTGCTCGCTGAAAGATGTTTTAATTTCGACATAGCTTATCAAATTAACGAGAAGTAAAAAACATATATAAGAGATGCTATTTTAACAGGTTTAAAGATCAATTATGGAATAATTTAGAATTTTAGTCATTTACATGTAACTACCATTGGTCTGTTATGCTGTTGCAACCGACATTTTCACTGACTTCACTTAATCAAGCAAAACCTGTTGGCGTTATCATTCATAGGTAATTATGTATACTAAGCATTTTTTTGTTTTCAACTAATGTGTTAATTTTGAATTTCAAAATGTTCAGCGCACTAATAATCTTAGATTGCCTCACATTGGGAAGTGACAGGTGAGTGAGCCAAACTGCAACATCAGGACAGGTACTGTGAGCTCATTAACAATGCGTCGCGCACCAAGCAGAAGTCATGCGTTAAAATGTACGCACCTAATCGTCAGCCCTCTGTAGCTCAGTGGTAGAGCAGCGGACCGGAAATTCGTGGACCGGGGTTCGATTCCCCGTCGAGGCACATTATTGTGCGGGAAATTTAATCGCGACTTCTACTTTCTACAATCTTTAGCTTACTCACAAACATCCAAATTTAAGTAAACAATTGTTAATATTCATATTTTGATCTGTCCGTAATCAAACAAACTGTGTTTTTTCTGTTTTCGCATTCATTCCAATCCCTTGATTTTATTTGATAATCCAGCCTTATTCATACAGGTAAAATCTTTCATTATATTCATAATTCTCCCCAGTCCAAGTACAACCAGTTACAATTATAAATGTTTCGTTTGTCTGCACCTCATTAATAGGTTCCTGGCCCCGGATTCATGGGTCTATTGTACCAAATAAAAATAAGTCAAATAAATATGTTTGACTAGCACTTGTCGCTCACCTTCAACAGAGTCAAACATTTCGTTCTACATAAAAACGCTTTCTATCTACAATATCAACTATTTTTAGCCCCACTGACTTAAATATCATCTACACGTCAGAACAAAGTTTATAAAATAAGACGATATTCACTCTGATATTCAGTCTGACCTCAGTGGTTTATCGCAGAGTTCCGTGCTCTCTCCACTTTAGCTTATATCAGTGTACTGGTATCAAACTTGCCAGAACCCGGTGATAATATTTGCATTTGATGCTAAAATATGAACAGCAATTCGCTCAGAACCCAATAGAGCATATCTCAAGGACTTCCTGGATCGGATTAACCAATTGGCCGAAATAAAAGCAGTGAACCCTGCAAGGTGTTACATGCTAACAGTGAGTAACACCTTCATGAAGACATTCCTTCTGTGACAGCATGTGTTGCAATAACTGTCTTAAAACCTAAGCAATTTTGTTCCCGGAAGTCTTGGGAATTCGCATAAAAACCAAGTTGCTTTATCTTTAGGAAGTGGTAAATTTGTCGAACACAATATTTGTGTGTCTGTTGTGAACTTCGGGTACTTATGACCAGCATTCGGTACTACCATTCATTAACTCATATATTTTCCCTACTTAGTATATGCGTTGCAGGCCTTTTGCCAATGTTTAAACAATTCATTCGAAACTTAAAGGAGGCCGCAAATATGTAATAAACAATTGTGTATAGACAGGTGGAGGGAACTGCCATCACACACTTCGTAGCGTGCAATGGTGTTGGTTTCCATTCTTTGAATTTTTGTCATTTTCTCCTAAGCAGCCCAAACCAGCCTGGTTTATTACTTCAGTATCCTTCTCCGGGATGACTGCTTGAAGGATGTGGTAATAAAGCTTGTAGTTGATGCTTCGTTTGTGACCAATAATAAGCGAAACAGAAACGAGCGGAGAAAATCAGCTGATGAAGATCGTCATTGTACATAAGAAACGGACACGCTACCATATATGATTAATTATAAAAGTTACCTTCGAATTAACTAAGGTTAGAGATTGCCTTACGAACTGTAACAAGCAATTGCCGGGTAAGCAAATAACTTTTACACGCTACACAACTGGGTCCTCAGATATATGGCTTTCGGGCGTGTAAAACCGATAGTGGTGCATTTGGTCTCCTCCTTTAAAAATGACAAGAAAATAAGGACGGTTAAAATTCCTTTTTGATGTTTCTGTCCACTTAGTTCTTGTCACTATTAGTTTGGATGGGCACGAACAATTTTGGCGGAAATCACGCTGCTTATATCATTCTGCATTCTTAGTGCGTAAGCTGCTATTTTAATATCCGCTGCATCTCGGAGGTTGTATTAATCGAAGCATCCTTGCTTTAGTATCCGAATGGCGTTAAATAACTTGTATATAAACTCGCTTTTGTTGGCAACGTTACTACTTAAATAATATTTTTGAGTCAGTATTTTCTCCGGACAAACAACTTCAAATGTTTGCGCAGAGTTATGTATTCGCTCTAACTTTTGTGAGCAGAATGAACACCATATATATGTCAAGCTGCATTACTTTGTGATATGCAATTTCGAGTTCCAATACTAATATGAGGCGATGTATAGCTGTAGCTGTCTGACCCTGTTTCTGAAGCAGTTTTGATTAGATTGCTGAAGCGTTTAACAAATTAAATACAGGTGCTGTCAGCGAGGTTACTTTCTATGAATTATTTATCAGCTGTCCCAATTTGAACACGCAAGATGTTGTAGCGTGTTGGTTCAGTGTGTTCTTCCGAGTGTTCAGCGTAACACATAATTATAAGTATTTTGACATGAACAGTTAGACCCTGTTTTAAGTCTCTAAATGGTCTATCTAGCTTAAGTACCAGATTCATAAATACAAGTTTTAGTGCCGATTAGTTTTGCCGGCTCTCTATCTGATAGGTGAGGAGATGCGGGGGTATGACGTATGCCGTTGGTTCTTTGGCATGCACAATGTAAAGGCTTGCTATAAGAAGGTGGCTGCAAGTTGGGAGTGTACGTTCTATCAATGCTGATAGTAGGCAAGAATACATCTCTGGAGTCAACGATAAGAGAGATACCCGACTTTCACAAAGCTGTTACCACTATATCTGATACAAACTACACTCCAGCGTATCAGTGACACACTTTCCAAATAATCCGTTTGTTTGCATTGTACATCGCTTTTATAGTGTAGGATTATGTTATCCTCCTACTTGAACCATCGTTTCGGGACAGTAACATTCTCAGAATCGCCAACATTACATCCGTGACCATTAAAATTTACCGTCCTCGTTATGGAGATAAGCTCCTAAATGTGTGTTGCCATATGTAACCGGTTTTGCAAATTTGCTGGTATACCAGGACATTTTGGTAAATGCAGGTTCTTCTCAGCGATTTGAAAGACGTGTGATTTTTATAAGGTTTCTCCAATGGCTGTATGTTTTATTGCCAAAAGTTTTCGTAGTGTAATTGGCAAAGTTGCTTAAAGTTGAGTTCGGTGTCTTTTTACTGATTAGCTCTAGCAAAGTATTTTGCATCGTGCACACCGATTAAATATAAGATTGCTTGGAAAGGTTCTCATTTATCAGTATGAATTTTTGATAGGATCTTCATTCCCTTTGCTTACCTTGTTGGTGCCATAAGGTAAATACCGTTTAATTTGCCTTGTGCAAGAGCTCGGTTGGCAATCCGAACTGACTGCTTAGCCTCAGGTAGATATAGTGCCAACAGCCCATCTTTTGCACAATGTTAAATAATGGTAAAAAATGTTAATAATAATGTTAATTACTTTGCGAAAAAATCAAGGCTATTACTGTGGTGGCAACAGCCAAAGGTCGGCATGATTTCGCCGTGTTGTAATGCATGGTTTCATGAGCACATGAGCCAAAGTAAAATGTCGGTACAAGCGTTTCCGATTGAAAGTTGATGTACTGCTTGATATATTATTAACCGGAACAATAGTTATCCAGCAATACTTAAATAAAGAAAGAACTAAATATTTTGTTCTCGACAGTGAAAGACATGCCTGCAGAGTCATGATCATGTAGACACAACGAGGACTGGTTAATGTAAAAACGACACGAGTTTATAAGTAACATATGGATGCATGTGTTAAGTGTGCATGAATGTGTTGTGTTGTTGTGTTGCTTGAATTTGTGAACATGACGTCGTATTTGTGATTGTTTTCCATCAGGTGTAGGAAGAAGAGAATTGAACTCTGCGTATTGGATGACCTACATTCGTGGATTGAGTTAGATCATCCAGATATGTAAGATACAGTGAGTTTAGTGAGCGGTGATTCACATCCGCCACGTCACAGTGTTGTTAACTGGATATTTGTGGCGTTTTATAGAAAAAGTACCCTTGCCAGGCGAATACCCACCATGTCCGGAAACACTGCCGCCGAACTATTCACTGGAAGTGGGTAAACCCGAACCAACCAGCTAACATCACGAAGCGTTTGTTTGCCTAGCTAGATGAATGTATTTGTCGTAGTAGATCTGGGCGCTGCATTAGCATGTCGTGAAGTTATTCGCATGGATACACGACACTCTTTTCTTCAGAACAGCTTTTCACCATACGGATTGCATTCAGTGTTTAAAAGCTAAAAAGCGTTGCATAGAATATACTTCGACTTAGTTTGTTAAAGATGTATTGTCAATTGGATTACCGTAGGGCATGAAAACCATGTGGTTGACAACACTGTGACGTGGCGGATGTGAATCACCGCTCACTAAACTCACTGTATCTTACATATCTGGATGATCTAACTCAATCCACGAATGTAGGTCATCCAATACGCAGAGTTCAATTCTCTTCTTCCTACACCTGATGGAAAACAATCACAAATACGACGTCATGTTCACAAATTCAAGCAACACAACAACACAACACATTCATGCACACTTAACACATGCATCCATATGTTACTTATAAACTCGTGTCGTTTTTACATTAACCAGTCCTCGTTGTGTCTACATGATCATGACTCTGCAGGCATGTCTTTCACTGTCGAGAACAAAATATTTAGTTCTTTCTTTATTTAAGTATTGCTGGATAACTATTGTTCCGGTTAATAATATATCAAGCAGTACATCAACTTTCAATCGGAAACGCTTGTACCGACATTTTACTTTGGCTCATGTGCTCATGAAACCATGCATTACAACACGGCGAAATCATGCCGACCTTTGGCTGTTGCCACCACAGTAATAGCCTTGATGTTTTCGCAAATTAGCGCCAAAATGTTCCGGGATCCCACTATTAACCCGCCAATTTCTTAGGTTAGTAAACTACGAAATTTTAGTTGTGCTTTATTAAAAGCGCAAATTTTACGATATATTTAGTCGTGCCTTCAGTTGTATGCTTCCTTCTACTGGAAATACACCAGGTATTTATTTATTTAAAACTTCCGTATCGTAGCCATTGTACTGACTGATAACGCAAGTACTTTTTATTATGGCATTGAAGCCAGCTATGTAGATATTTATCATTTCAATGTATTGTGCGTTCAGCATATGCAGAAACAAACGGGGGTAGTTATTTTGTCTTGGTTTGCCGTGCAAGAAATCTGGAAGCGTCTCGGTTTGACTCATCAATAATCTGGTCATCATATATGCACCATACCTGACAGGTACGTCGCCACCGCTGAATCTCACAGTAGAGCATTATACATAGACATGGCATGCGCATCAGGTTTTCCAGCAGCGTTGCTTGGATTTCGCTCGCGGTATCTCCTATAAACACATATTCACAGTTATTGTGAAAACATTTGTGAACACCGTTAGTCATCTTATCTACGAAAAGTGTGCGTTTCCGGTACACCATTGTTGAACAGATCCCGAGTTTATTTCCTTGGTTATTGACGTCGGAAAGGAAAAGGAAATTCCTTCTACCTATAATATTCTTATCGTCCTAATCCATACCCCGGTATATTTTCAAATTGGTATTAGCATATTTTGAAACGTGTCTTTCAATACCAGTTTCGGGTGTCCACTATTCAAAAATTACCTTAATGTCTACTTCCTTCTATGTGCACATGGCCTTATCTGTGAAAAACATAGATCGGAATTGTAGTGATGTGTCCCATTTATGTCCGTCGGTTAACGATATATCTGTTCGGGAGCTAAACATTCTTGCAGACAGAGCAGTCAAGGAATGGCGACGTGCTACTCTATGGTGTTCTATTTCTGCTTCCTCACAAACTAGGTCTTATTTTACAATTTCGTGTTCAAAATGTGCCATCCAATTAATACCAACAACTTTTGGCCAATTACTGGAGTTTGCTAGTACCATGTACAACATAGTGGACATTAGCGATCTAATGAAAACACCATTTTTTGATTGCCTATTTCCGATTGAAACCTGAGCTAGAACAACATACCGCGCAATGTCTTACTCTCGGCTGTTTCAACCAACTTAATTTTCGGTCACTCCCTAGGTTAATCTCTTCAGTCAAACGGCGTTTCACAATACGAAGTGCGTCGCATTTCGGCATATTTGTGAGGAGTGCGCGAAAGTTAACATAGATCACCGTTTCAGCTTCGTTTCACATGAAATCATGGCGGTTCTTAACAAACGTATTCCTTCACCCTGGCAACGACAACATTAAACTAACGATTGCATATAGACCAGTAAGTGCGAACTTTTGCCAACTCGGTAACCTTATCACAATTAACGCGGTACTCTTCAGCAAAGCTCGGTGCAGTGCATCATGCATTGTTGTACAGATGATGATGCTATCCTCATCATTAATGCCGCTCATATGCAGTTAACAGATAATTCTGCCACACCCACCGATACCTTATGCATTTTTCTTGATAGCGCGTAGTGAAGCACCGCACGCATTAATTATACCACCTAGCCAATATTAACCACACCCGATCACACATAGACATCGCTAAGTCTAAGTCACTCCACATGAAATTAACGGACCTGCATGGTAGCATGCATGCAGCTAGTTTCAGTGAATGCAATCGATACTGTCTCATTGTAGAGTACATTTCACGACCGGTCGTCTGCGCGTAATAGTGAGCACTATGAACGCGGATGGCCGCCCAATTCTGTGTCGTGTGTCTTGATGCCGCGTAAGTGAGTTGGTGGAAGTAACAGTACTTCCTCAACCGTCCATAGATGCCGCGTGCTAGTTTGCACCTATCCTACATTGAATGAGCTCACGTGTTGTTTTTACCTATGCGTGTGCATCACGTTGTTTGTTGGCTGAGCGCAGTCTAACCGCTGCACCAACCGATGCAGATGTCCTGAGTATTCATGTACTGATTTGCAATTGGTCAAGACTGTGGGCACACATTGTGCTTTGGCGGCACTGGATGCAACTTGATGTGCTTACGAATTGAGTTGAATATTCTTAAGGAGGAGCTTGATTTTGTTATTGTTCGGCTTGAGTCGTATAAGGTATAATAGCTGCCTCCTCACTGACCGACTGATAGGTTCCGAACTGCGAGCTCGGTTGCCACAAATTTAAGATAGATTGCGAAATGCTGATGGTACTGAAAAATACAAAGCAGCCATACAATGCTGTTCCTGCTAGTTCTATGTGCTCGAATGAGTTTATATTAAACAAAATTCTACCCAAAACCTTGGTATATGTATACATTTACACAACATAATTCCACATAGCACCGCGACCTACTGAGATATATGTAGCAACTCAACTCAGGATAAAACGGATTCTAACTCAAATAAATTTTCGAATTTGTTCGAGTATCACTGTGCTTTGCTGCTTGGTACCTATCGCATTAACCTGAGTGAAAACCAATATTTTCCTTGTGTTTGCGCTTCTAGCATATCAGAAATAGTGGCTGTTAGAGCAGAGAAACTAACCTTTAGAAGTTTACATAATAGGAGCTGATTCCTCCGTATGTTGCGCAATCTACTTTGCCGAATATTTTGATAAGAAACAAGGGGTCTAATGAGAGGATATGTCATTTGTGGATTACATTATTTGAAAAGTATTTCAACTGAGTTGTGGGGTGCTGGGTATTCATATAATTAAATAACAGGGATAAATTATTTGGCTTTGTATATTTTGTTTCGCCTGAAGTTGATGTTCATATGTAGCTTTAATTTCGTTAGCAGATCTTTAGTAAACACAGTTAAATAATTTAGGACAAAGGTGTCCAGTTGAAAAGCGGTTCGATATGCCAGCAATCCAGCATTGACGATTGCCAATTGGCTTACCTGTTGTTTTTAATACCACCATGCCAATTGTTGGCTGACGATATTGGTGACTAACAGAAAACTAATTGGATGAAATGTTCATTTGAGGCGTTTTCCGTATGCACCTTGATTAAAGGCTGCTTAAATTGGCATGTACACTCTTCCCAACTTATTAGGTTAAACAAGGCATTGACAAATGTGCGCATATTATGATCACTTTCAGTAAGAATTGCTCGGTAGCATTCATAAAATAAACTTCCCAAGCGAAAATACATCAGTCGGTAGGTGGTGTGGTGAAATTGTTTATGACGCTAGCGCGTTTGTGTGCGACTATAATGAGAAAATAAGCATAATTTCAAAAAATAATGTTAACCGATAATGTCATATTTTCGACCTATCAGCGGCTGTTTTAATGAATTTCCACTAGTATTTTCTGCAGGTTAGATGGATGTAGCTGTAAAAGTTGACTTATGAGAATAAATTGGTACCATATTTTTTGAAGTGCAGGTTAAATAGAAGCCATAACAAATAGTTTGCTTTACTATTTAGTACGTATCATAACTACTTAAGAAATATAATTTGCTTGAAACTTCTTTAGGAGTTACAATTGATTACCACCTTATTCGGTTACTCTTACAGAAGCAAAAATGACAGAATATAATTCTTACTGCATATTGCCTTTTTGCTTCCCAGTACGAGTGAAAAGAAGACTTGCGCTGTACTACAGTCAACGCAATATAATTACCCTAATATTATTGGAACAAAGCAGCTGAGCGCAGTGCAGATTGCAACTGTAAATGCCTGTTTCTTCCATAAGTTGATTTACGACTTAGGAATAGTATTAAAGTATCTAAAAATCCCACATGCAATTTTCTCTTTAGGAATGACATTTTTATCTAATTATCCATATTTTGCAAAGTTATGCTAGAAAAAGTGTAAACAAAAGTATTGCGGTTCTTTAAACGCTATGATTTTGGAGCAGTTAATTTATAATATTCTAATATTCTTGCAGAGCGAAATGTAACTTTCGATCTGAGTCCTCAGTCTATTAACGACATCAATGAGAGTGTTGTTTAAATATATGTCTTATCTTTGGTTGTCCTCAATTTCCAACAATTTTAAGGAGTTGCTTCTAACGCTGTGCGGTTATATATAAATACAAGGACGCCAGACTAATATGTTTTTATTGCTTTTACGTATTTCGCTAGCTGAGCAACATGTTACGTCTGACATGAAGACAATGTATGGTTATTGGTCTGTAATATTAGGGATGATACCATGCTGTGACTACTGTAAGGTACGGTTATCTTTAGTATAGCTGAGATCGACAGAATATACTTCGAAGGTAAAATTATGGTTTATATTTTGCACCATTAAATTCGAAAGACAACCAAAATTTTATCTACTATCCTTTCGTTACAGGCAAACTGCTTACATATACTTCAGCAGGCGGTATCGATTATCTGGTCGCACAAACTCGCGCTTCTTAAACCTCATTTCTCGCAAATGTTTTCTTGTCGCAAGTGCATAGAGCAGCCGTGTAGGTTCTTTATGGAAAAAACTATATTCACCGGCTACACATTGCTATGCATTTATATAAAGCCTTTGAAGACTGGAGGCAAAATATATTAGTCCGGGTGACAAAAGCACCATTAAATCGCTACTTTGGAGCAACTGTTCCTGTAATCACGAATATCATCCACAATATACATGTGAAGTAGCCGTTGAAACACGTCGATCTTCAGAGTGGTTATGCCTACTTTATTCATAGAATCATCTGCACTATCATTAATAGTTAGTCGTTGTCCAAAAGAATCAGCCATACATTACGAGGAGCAAAATTCAATCATTTAATAAATTGTATATTTTACTTTCTTTATCTGAAAAGCCTCTATAATACAAGCCTACCGTTTTTAAACCGCTTAAATTGTTTTCACCCAGACATGTCAGTTATACCGTGCATGAATTATTCACCTTCAGCATGAGCAGATCGGTGGTGCGCATTTTGCGCACTCCAAATATACCTTATACTAATAGTCTGAATTCTAGCAATGTGCAGCTTACGTCAATTAATTGACACTCCAGTGTTGACTGTAATTTTATCCCAGTTTGTTTAAATATAATACGAAATACACATTTACGTTGTTCAAACAGGTCGACTAGTCCGCAACCAAATAGAGGAAAGCCACTTCCGCAGCTATTGATAAATTACTTAGTATCAATAATATATCCTGAATAATAAAATCCTGATGCGAAAGCAAACCATGTAATGTATCCAAGGAAACTAAACGGTTAGTTATGATTCACTAGCTCATGTTTACTTTCTTCCTTATACGTATAATTTTGGATAGAATGATTTTGTTAATCCGTGTGTGAACAACGGATTTTGGACAAATATATACCTACAAAGCATTGAACATTAATGGGATAAATATCAACTTTTGGAAGCCGCGTAAAGCACACAAAATATCCGGAGCCTTATTTAAGTTGCAGAAACCAAAAACAGGTTGAAACAAGTCTTCCGTGCTTACTGTGCAAACAAATATCTCATCATAGCCAGTTGTCGACTTGGCGTTCTTTATTCTGACGCAACGAAAAATAGAATATTTGAATGTCTTCCTTCTTTCTGTCAATATAAAACTAGAAAATTAAATGGTTATAAATTCACTGAATGGAAAAGTAACATGTTCCCGCTCAATATCGCCAGAAAAAACTTAACACTCATGATTTATTTGTATGCAGCCAGACTGCGGCCTGGCTTCTAGACACCCGAGGAGTCACATAATGTTAAAAAATTTTTACCAAATAATATCGATTAACAGATGCAACAAACAACAGAACACTTCAAAATAAATTACAAAATATGTTTTATTTGTTGTAATTTAAGAGAAATCTACGAGCATCAGTTATAAGTGAAAATAAATGCCAAGTAATACAACCCGCAAAATATAAACGGAAATTACTAAATTGTTCATGTGCTGACTGCAACTTTATGGATTATATACAAACATGTTTTAAAAATGACTATTTATGCGTTGGCTGGTACATGTTTGTTATTACAATGGTATTTTTTATGTGCAATTTTAAATTCAACTAGCAGACAATAGGAACAGTTTGAAACATATATAAATTGACGCATACGCGAAAAATGTGCAATTCACACAATCAGCAAAAACGCACAGCAAGTTAAAATAAACTCACTACTTTTCCAAGTACATAAAACCGGATACCATAGATAATTACTATTATGAATATGAACACAGTCACAATAACCTATGGTGCAAATAATCAATGTTTTTCTTTAATTTTCTTCTCACGCAGCTTATAAATAACCAGTGCATCTGCAGCAAATGCAAAAGGCATACGGTAGATTGACGGCTTTGGCAGCATGAACAACATGAATCTGGACAATTTTGTCTCACCTTTAACCGGATGGAATACAAATCTACCTGGTAAAGTTTTTGGATCCACATTTCCAGCTGCGCATATAAAACCTTTCGCCGTACTACCATAATTATACATATGATTAAGTCAACTGTTGGTTTCCATCAAAGTTATTCTATATTAGATAGAGTTAAAGAAAGTCTCCAAACGTTAACAAAGAAATAATCAATAGTTTCGCTTGTGGAATAAACGAATGATGTACCATGGAACGGTATAGAGATAAGTTTTCGTCGACATTTTAAAATCAGCACTATATTTTTCCCTAATATATTATTTCTAACACAAAAGCAATTATACTTTTAAATTCGATATTGACAACCATTAAGCAGTCGACCCTATTTTATATACTTACATATGGTCTATAATATGGTGCCGACATAAATCCTCAATAATACTGTATAGTAACTCATGACGCGCAATATACTGCCAATTACTATGCGTACAACGTAGAAAATCACGCTTGAAATAAAGATGTCATATATGACGGTATACGTATTTCGCTCAAAACCGGGACCCATACTACAAAATGCATCAGCTGAAAGAAATCCGTTAAAATTAAATTACTGTGACTGAAACTCTCTGCTGTAACCCTAAATTACCACGTAGAATGTGATTACGATTAAACAAAAAAGCATTACAACAGACGTTATGTGGTTCAGCATGAACAATCACGCAAAATCCGCAATAACATTTACATTGCTAGACGCTAACGGCTTGACCTTCTATCACACGAATACGATAGATCTACTCAATAAGTTAATCTAGCATTTTGCATTGGAGATTTGCATTAATCGAGACACCGTCATAATCTGAAACGTCATTAAATGCTTCCGCTTGTGAAGACTGCAATGATTTGAATGATTTTCTCATTAAAGGATAGACTGTGCAGAGGCGGAGGAATATATTTGTAATACAGATATCATTAGTTTATAAACGTAATTGATACTTCGTATAGTTAAAGTGTGGAGTATCTCTGGTGGCGTTTGCACTTGAAAGGTGGGGATAGATTAAGTAACGAGAGTTGTGCGGACTTCTTGATGCACACTGGAAATTGATAACAGCATGGAGATTGCTATGTGGCTGTTTCTTGTACAAACGTGCAGTCAAGTATTACTTTTGGGTACATTTATTGTTCAATGTCGAATTCATATGTTCCGAGAGCAAACTAATCGGATAGGACTTGCTTACAGTAATCGTCGATGTCCGACTCTGCAACTACGTACCTGACACCAAGATACTCGGAATCGGTAACGGACTAACTATCGTACCTTGGGTTCACTTTCACGCAATTTGTGCTAGATAACTAATTGTGTCGACTACTTCGATATTGAGGATCGTGAAAGGCTTCTCTTGCCTTCCATGTGCAATACATATTGCACACGTGAGACCAACGAGTATGCTCGGATCGTCATATTTTACGGCATACTTACTGGCATAACACCCGCCGAACTTTATCATAAATTTGACACGTGCTACCATTTTAGGTCAAATGAGCAGGAAAGGTAAACATTCACTAGTGAGGCATCCATGGCTATAAAGGATTCGGCTTGGCTTGCGAGTGGATCCACTTCTATACATCTTGCTGAGATTTTCTAAGTAGACAATCAGTGTTAACGCGACTAATGCAAATTAACCTTGCGAAAATACAGTGTATAATCGAACATTCACAGTTTGTTTTTGACAAGCAGCATCAAAGAAACTAAGGTTTTATTTGTAGAACAGGCACAAACTATAGGTAAAACAGTAGCGTTTTAAACCCGTGAATAGCGTAATCTGGAGTAAATGGAGGTAATCTACATGCAGTCACACTTTTGTATGCAACCGATCTATGTCTAGAGTCATATTCCTTTATGGCACTACAATTGGCTTTTTTATATAAACCCACAGAAAACTAGGCTACTCCTATACTTGCAATCAATTTTTAACATTTGCCAACGACTACAGTTAATTTTAACATATCGTGAATTTCTAGGTGTGTACAACCTAGTTAATAATTATCCATATATATAATTCTGTATATATGTATGCATATTTATACGAATTATTATAGTAAATTGTATATTAGCTATCGAAATTCTGTGCTAGCAAATTGATTTTATTCACAGAACATACACGCACGTTTGCTTATACGTGTATTGTGGTGTGATTTGCCTTTCAATTCCTAATAGTGTTTTGATATTTACATGGAATACATTCTTTGCAAATTCATCATAATAAGCTGTTAAAGTTTTGGTGTTAATAAAAATATTCTTAAATAAATATGAGGAGATTATACGAAAGCAAACATAGTCTGAGAATATGTGCAGGGCGTTCAAATATTGTACGCACATATTTTAACATGCAAAAATTAAATAAACTTTGATATTTTAAATTTTACTTATGAAGAAATTTTTTCGCTCATTTCATTGTTTTCGTCTGTTCTCAAACTGCCGTCCTTAATTCCTAAAGAATGCTGCCATTAGGGAGCGATGAAAAAGCACCCAGTAACAAACAGTTTTATTGGTAATCGAATGTATTCCGGTTATTTTCTTCTCACAAATAAGAGACTGTAGCGGTTTTTTTGTGTAGGTTTTGTCTTGTAAAAAACCTTAACATAACCTATAGTAGTTTGTGGTCTAGAGCTTGTTCAAAATTGTCCTGAATATATTTTTAATAGAACACCCTGCATAGGAAGTTTGATTTTAGGTCTAACTTCGGTTTTGCATAGAAGTGCACAAATTTGGCCGTTGATTTAGAAACCGTTTGAAGTTGGTTGGTCATTTCCCAAAATAAAATGCGTTTTTTTCGATTCGAAAGTTTCGTGTCATAAATATACAATTGCTCTGACTTAAAGGCTAAGGTATTGAATCTCGAAGAATAAAAAACTGCGATGAGCTACACATCTAGATTACTGTTAGGTATACTGCAAGCATTTAGCAATTTAGAAATGCATTTCCGTGAGAAAATCGTACATCTACAGACGAGCTATTGGTTTGGTTTGTCTTCAAATGTTTTACAAAAGGGCATGTTTACAAGAGTGTTTATCTATTAGCCTGTCTGGAAGCTTCTTGCTAGTATGTTTGCAGATTCCTACAAAATTCATCCTCGTGCGTAATTTGTTTAGTTAAGGATGAAGCCTAAATTCATGAAGTATTTAGCTAGGATAGATACTAAATTAAAGGAAAATAAGCGTTTTATCCTCTGTTTACATTTGTAGTTGTTGCGCTTAGGCCAAACATATAGGAAAAGAGGAATCAACAAGTCATATCTCCAGACATTTAAGCATTTTACTGCCATTATTTGCTGTCGTTGCAGGTGTGCATTACTTTCTTTTCAAGCCAATCATATCACTTAGGAGTAACATCGTATTTGCTAATTGCGAATTTTTCCTAACTTTTCCTTCATTTCAATTGCATAGTCTTGCAAATATTATAAACAACATAATGGTAAAAAATTGTATTAGGATTCAATAACAAACTTATAAGTAATGGTATTTTGGCGTCTTACATTAATTATAAATCATTTACTCAAATAAGGAAGCATTTGCCATTACCCTGTCTACCTATATTGGCTCATAATTCTAAACTAACTTAACTCAATATAATGCACCAAATGTGCATCAATTACCAGGAAGGTGCTAAACCTAACAATAAACTAGGTATCTTTTCTGGTAAGTGGCAAGTCCACTTCCGGTAATTCGGTCCCAAATAGTAATGGGTATAAGAAAAAAATAATGGTTCCCTTGTATCATACCTTTATGCTGTTAGCTGAATGTTTGAAATTATATTAAATTTTACTGCTGCTTACAGGTTGCTGCCATGCGTCATTCAGATGAGCGGCATATATTATTGACAACGGGTAAGTTACTGAAGCATCTTACTTTTAATAATCTGTTCTTTAAGGGCGTGGTTTTTCGAAAGAATTAGCAGCACATGTGCAGTTGCAACGGAATAAACCGGAAACAAGAACTACAAAAATGATTTTATCAAGTGTTTCTAGGCGTCCTAATCACTGTAATTTTTAGTATTTCGTTCAAAGCTTCCACGTTTATTATTTATTTAAGCGAAATCGTTTGCTAAATAGAACAATAAGTTTATAAATAATGCGGTTTTATATTATTAACAAGTAGCAGAAATTTGTTTGTAATTTTTAAGCGATTCATTCCAGTAGGTCGCAAGTCGAAACGCAAAGCCTAATCTGGAAATGCATCACACGCGTTTTCTATTATTGGGGCGAGTCATTGTTGCGCATTTGTTCTGTCTTCTACTGGGAATCAAACCCATGCATTTGTTTAGAACCTTGGATTACCTAGCCGATTAGTACATGTATGCATACAATCTTACTACGAACGATAAGATGCGGAGTTAATAAGTTCACATTGATAAAATGCGGTAGCGTTTTATTCATAAGGAAAGGTTTTGAATCTGGATTCGTATGCCTTGATTTCTCCTAAAATAAGGATGCTTAATTTTCCAAACTCCACCATACAAGGGGAACATGTTCAACAAACTACTAAAAGTTGTCCGGTTTTTATTCTGCGTGCGCAGTTACAATTTGCCAAGATTATACCTTAGCTATAAGTAGTGAATACATTAAGACATTTTATATTACCCGACTGTGAGAAATGCAGACCAAACTGATTGTCCAGGCCTTATATAAATCATACGTTAGTTGCAGAGAATTTGTTTCGCATTTTACAGTACATTTCCAAGAGAAGCTTGTGTTGTTGCACTATTTGAAAGTGATATAAATGTGAACAATTAAGCGTATGAATAAACGTATATATGACCAGTGTTTTGAGTGGAGTAATTCGGCTATTTAGGAGATCGTCTCCCGAGAACCTACTTCCATTTTGGATAGTGCTTCAATGAGATTTGTCCGCAATTCCACGTCTTATCTTACCTTGTGTTATTATATGTTTAAGGTTGTTGCGCTGCTGTTAGTTTGTCCTGGTATTTTGGCCACTCTTGAACAAGTAGGACATACTCATAAAGTTCCTTTTACATGGCTTGTGTTAGGTTATATAAAGAAAATACATAGACTCTTTATTTTGATTACTGCACTTAATTTTGCCATTGGGTTTGTGGCAATTTGCCTTGTGTATGTATTATTATTTATATTGGAAGCTTTAACCAATCGCTTCAGGAAAGCCACCCATGCCTGACCAGCCTATGAAAGAAAAGATAACGTGTAAACGAAAATAAGTTTAGTAAATGATTTACGCCTCGCTAAAATATGATGTGCGGCGGTAGTCTTTGTTGGTTTTTAATTTCAATAAATTCGGGTAGGTGAATAACTAACTATTTATCTTTGAGGTGCATTTGAAGCATTTATAATCAGTGTGGCTCTTGATGGATTTATGGTTATAATACCAAGTGAAGCCACTCGAAAAAGCTGAAGCTGTCAGTGAAGTAAATGCCGCAGAATAGGGTTAACTGCAGAGCAACAAACGTGTTTGTCCTCCAACAATAACTACCAGATAAGCAGAAGTGTTGAACTGATTTAATGAGAGATAATTAAATAAGACAGCAAAACTTGTGCGCTTTGGTAAGATGAAGTGTAATGTTTGGCCGAAAATTTTCCTTAATTAATAACGTATCCCAATGCATTTGTTATTCGTGCGCAAAGTAATGAAGTATGTGCAAAGGAGAAAGGGGGAAATAAATCATATTCTTCAAGTCCCGGTGTCATTAGCACAATCATTTGTCATATTTGCCTCAGCATATAAACGCTTGTTTTAGCGACTCTTAATGAATGCCTCAACATGCAAAATCGTGTCCTTGACTAAAATTCTATTATCCAAATGGATGCAAGTGCATTACGTGAAATATCTTCAAAGACAATTTGTTCGACTGGCTAGTTTTTACTCTTCTCATACTTTGTTGTTGTTCCTAATGCGTTGCATTACTGGCGCTGTTATCTGTAGTATGGGGTAAGATGTATTCATTTATATGATCACCGAAACAAATAGATGGAAAAGTTAAGCTTTATCCGAGAAGATGAGGACGGGGAAAGCTGAAAGTCTGATAAGTCTGATAAACTAGAGAAGCAACCCAATAAGTCTTTTCGTACATGATCCATACCCTTGCTATAATGCCATATATGCACTCGACTTTTAATTGCAATAGATTATGAGGCCATAAAATAAAAACGGTCAACTTCGACGTTTATAAATTTCGTTAATAATATTTTTGATGGCTTGTATCTTCCGAAAAGTAGCGCATTGCTTCAACGAGCATGAGCTGCATTGTGTCTAGCCTGCTTTACGAAGATAAGGGTTTTCGACTGACATTCCCTTAGGTAACTGATTGTTTGATAATGAGACGGAGGCTGACAGTAAATGTTAAGATAACCCGATGTTATTTCACATCTTTATGTGACCACCTGGCAAATGGCAACTAAGAATGACCTTTCAACTTTGAACCATATGAAGTAAGCGTGTGTAAATCATGTTTGGTAGCACTTAACAATCACGGACGTCAGTGGATTTAGACGTGTAAATAATATACATACCATAGGAAAATGAAACTCTTCCAATAAGAAATTGGTCAAATATTCATTTAAACATAGTAGGAAGAATATAGATCAAAGCGCACTGCGTTGAATTAATCCACCAGTAACTATCTTGAGCGGAATCGTTACATTATGATTCTGGACTTCCTTGGTTCTGTTCGTTAAATTGGAGTAAACACGTGATAGCAATTTTTTGTCGAAGCCATTTGCAGTTACTTTGTTTTAGAGACAATCGTGAAGTAAATGGTCAAATGCCTACTCTGTTTCAAGGTAGACTACTATACGTGATGAAACGCAGACACCCTAACTATTGAGGATATTCAGCATGTTGATCTGGCATATTGTGCAAAAGCTTGAACTTAGGAAGCCTTGTTGAGTGAATTTGATATCATTTTGCTTGTACAAAAGGCACTATGGCTTCAAAATACCGTAATTCTTAATAAGCCTTGTTATAGGTGCTAGGCAAACGGCTATGACGAAGAAAAAGTGAGATATGGTTTCAAAATACAAATGAACTACACTAATGGTATCCTAACAAGTACCGAACAAGCACAACGCTAAAGGAAATCACAATAACTATACCGAAATATCTATGGCAGTTTCAAATGAACATTGCATAACGCCGGTTTCCACTAGTGAAGGCTACGCTTGTAGAGTAAAGAATGATGTTGAACCCAGTGATAGAAAATTGCTATTCGTTTTACTGTAATCTTGTAACTATGAATTAAACCTAAGAACTCAAAATAAGTCGACATAATTGACAATAAAATCTAAAATTGTTTGGCGTTTACCTGGATTATATTTAAAAATGATTAAAGAATAAACGGTTCCAGTTAATTCAGCTAAAGAGACGAAAATGCAAGCACTTTGTCAGCACATCCACCCATCCAATTTTTTAGATATATTTCCTCTTGCTGTTAACAGGAAGTACCGACTTATTTCGCAAATTTATCACAACCGGTAGCTTACCTCTGATCTTTGACATATACGTGGTTCAGTCGGATGAATACATGCTTTCATAAATGCCTAATGCTCAACCTGTCGGCCCATATCTTAGAGATAAGGAGCTTGCCTTGTAATCGTGTGGTAAGAGTACGAATGGGCATAAGAGTGGGCGGGCTCGCCATTTACAAAACACATGGGCAACTGGTGGTGGTAACATGGAGGCAAAGCGCCGTTACAGCGCACAGCAGATTTATTATTTTTATTATTTACCCTGAGTAAACATTAAAATGCCGCTCATACGTGATATATATGATAGAGACCTGATACCGATGTACTCAAGCAATTGCCACGAGAAATAAGAAAGTAACCTAAG
Organism: Dicrocoelium dendriticum; assembly: GCA_944474145.2. Lineage (NCBI taxonomy): Eukaryota > Metazoa > Platyhelminthes > Trematoda > Plagiorchiida > Dicrocoeliidae > Dicrocoelium > Dicrocoelium dendriticum. Next base: position 71,070,244 of record OX104070.1, on the reverse strand, counting down.
GGCACGCGTCACCGTCTGCACCAAAGTAGAATCCTAATTAATGACATATAGCAGTCGCAATAGGTGCTTATACTGAAAAAGTGTTTAAAATTATTAAAATTCTGGCGAATCTAGTTCACTTGCTGCCGCGTTCTGAAAGGCGTTATTAACATGAATACACACAGTCATATACAGTTTGGGAATGCAACGTAGCTGCTTAGGGTTCGGAAAATGTTGTATTTTCACTTCTAGAACGCAAGTCATGGAGCAAACTTCCATCGCTGGTTGCGTTAATCTAGAACCCAATTATCTTTTTAAAACGTGTTTAAACCTCATCTCACTGTGTGTATGTCCTTGCGTATATCACGGTTGTCAGAAAAATGCATACAAAAGATAATTTTGTTTTCTCAAATTAAAAGCAATATGCTTTAAACTATAGCCTAACTCGCTTTATTACTAACCCTCTGGCTAACTCATTTGTTGGAAAAATTGAACTTAGGCTGATAACCAATGTTGCTATTTTTTCCAAAGAAACACAACCATGGAACTTTTGTGCAGGTATTTACTAGAATTATAAATCGCAAAGAATATAATATATATACTTGTAAATAAAGCCTACATGAAGTGGTTATGTTAAAAATTATTACATAAATCCTCTTACTTGGATGGCTACACAAACTGGCGTTACCGTACATATTTGCTGAGAAAGTAAAACAAATGTGGTTTTACACAATTTAAGCTGCTACTCTAACCAATTTTTCACATCTGAAGACCAATTTAACAAGAAATTGGCAATACAAAATATCCTAGTTATATAGATCCTCAAAGTTAGTTTTCCTTGAATGAGTCACACATGGATTGCTTTTACTCACGGAGATATAAGCTACGTCGTCCTTTCAGCCGCTGCCCCCTTTTTTATTGCAGTAACTTCTATTGTACTTATATGTATATATTTATATATCTTCGCTTCTCAAATCTGAGATGAATTCCACCTAATTTCACTGGAAACGAACTCTTTGCATTAACGACCGAGATCGTGCAAATATTCATCTCGTCCTCAGCGACGACAGCGTCAACGGAATGTGTATCTGATGTCAAACGACTGAAGCCAGCATGCCGAAAGCAAGGTTTTGTTGTTGAACCGGTAACCTGCCACCAACATTTTAAAGGAGCTAAATTGCATCGCGCACATAAATCGCTGCGTTAACATCTACCGCCAACAATGATCCAGATAAACTATCCCATATCATAAAAAGTCGGTCCAAAATTTGCTTCATTTAAGAGATTTTTAGATTCAGAATGAAAACTTTTTCCATGGGTTGAAGTATGCTGATCTTCTTTGCCGACAAAATTACATTTGAACGTTTTTCAGGCCTTATACCTGTGGATATTTTGTCCAATTATCCAAAGAAAACATAACTTTGTGGCTAATGTGGTTTAGACCATTATCTCAGTGGTGGACCTGGTCTATATTTCATCAACCACGACTATTTGTTAGCTCTCTTGGTTACGGAATTTCTCCAGGTTAACGTATTTTAATCATAGTGGTTTCTTACAATTTTTATTCAGAACCAGCTTTCCTTTGGCTATTGAATTAAAGACTGGTAGGTAAGGTTGTTCAGATGGTGGCTGAACTGTTCGCTGAGCCTGGCAATTTTGTTGCAACCTGTTCGTCACTAATGTCGATGACGTCTTCATTGCGTATATGAGTGGCATGCAGTAGCGTAGATTAATATAGGAGAGCCTCGGTTCGAGGCTCCTCTAGGTTATACACGCCACTCAAATACGCACTGATGATGTCATCACGATTAGTGACGAAACGTTTGCAACCAAATTGCTAAGCTCAGCGAACAGTTCGGTCGCTAGATTTCCGTTATGCGTGCCTGACCTATTTGCGCAGCACAGTAGTGTAATCGTATCCATGCCCTTATCGATATGCTGAGTTTGTCGGTAGAAAAGCACAACAGTCCTCCAGAGTAGCTCGGTAAAGGACCTTCTTCTTCCGCATTGAAAACGTTGTCGTCACTAATGCATTTAAATGCTCAGGCGGTTGATTTGTATGCCAATTAAATGTGTTTTCCTCCAGCGCTTCATAAGATGCAACTTGATTTATATTCTTCCATGTTTGCAACCTGCCTTACGTGGCAATGAAGAGTTTTACAATGGTTTGCCCTGATTCGGCTACCGTCTTCTTTAGAAGCAGGTCTATTGCCTTTGGTTATTCTCATTGACCGATATCATCCATTCTCCAATCGTTGGTGCTAATTCATCGTTTCTACATTGCTGTATTTTCTGAGAGTTTGCAGTGCCATGCAACATATAATGTAGGAGTTCATTTTCACTTACAATCAACCTAATTAGGATACCATCAGCACTATGCAGATTACACAAAAACGTGCCCTGCGAAGTTTTCTGTGCATGGGTCTTTGTTTTGTCCAAAAGAGTTCGCTTTTCTGTCATGAAGAAATCTTTTATTTACTGACCATCTTATGTGCAACCAATGGAGTACTGACAAATGTTGGACGGAAAGATTTCCCGAATTTACTAGTTCAGGAATTTGGTTGAGGACTGAGGGCATACCCACAGCAGTCTGTACATTTAGCTTGATCAAATGTTAATTGAATTAGGTAATCTTATATGATCTGTCAATAGCGCCACAGACGACTTCTCTGTTTGTGATTCGATCGCACTGGTCAGCAGATGGGTAACCTTAATAAATTGGGGTTAGATGGGAGCAAAATTGAAACTGGACAAGAGCGCCGCCCAAGCACCTGAGAAACGAGGCGATAGGACCAACCGTAAATGACAATACGACCTTCAGTATTTGGTATATTTATGAGATAATATCATATATTTTGAAAAAAAACTAGGCAAGGAATCGTGTGAGACGGTAATTTTTTAAATTACAGGTGTGCATACTCTAAAGAAATCTAATTTGACCAGCGGTGTCTTCGCTATAAGCATGCATCTATCGTGTTTGCTTAAATTGTATAATAAGGATTTCCGACAAGGAAAAAATGTAAAGTAATTTTCTATAATTTTCTAAGTAATAAGTTGAATATATATTTTCACAAATTTCCGCCTGTCTCATAAAATTACTAAAGCTAGTGATTAGCAACCAGAGAGCAAAAGCATTTCTCAGATATTGCGTATCATAATTTCATATATAAATGCATTGAAATCAATCCAAGTCAACTACAGTCTATATGGAGAACTCCATTTTAACTGCGTTCACAAAGAGAGTCCCAAAGTGACCAGTTAAGTGTAATATTTATCATCGCGCACGTTTAAAACCTAGCATAGATGTAATTGATTCGTTGACTAGATGTCACAGTGCAACGCGTCAGGGATTATAGGGTGGTTAGCTAGCAGCAAATAAATTGTTTCCCGCGTCTTTTTAAGAAATGTATGCAGTCGTATTTGTTTAATTTTGCCTTCCAGGTTTAGCATGTGGATTAGTTAATACAATTATGTAAACTTATAGTGTTATATTGTATACATATTTAACATTCAGGAATGATTTTAATATTGTGATGGTTATATTGCAGGTTATTTTCTGTGTTGGCATGAGAAACAAAGCACATTCATGCCACATCCCTTTGCATGGATGGGTCTGGGTAGTTCATCGCATAACACAAACTTACAGTTGGATAAATACCATAGCTCATTGATTAAAACGGACTGCCTTTGGAATATTTGATTTTAATTTGAAGCCGCTAGTAGAGCCATAACCTAGCGGCAAGGCGGCAACAATGAATAGATTTAAACAGGCTGAAGTTGCCTTATATACATACTTGCGCTCACTAGTCTGTCGGATTAGACAGCAATGAGGTTCTTCGTTAATCATAAGCAAGTTTTAAATATAGATAACATGTGCAAACCAAACCATAATATGCCACTATTTTCTCTAGTTGATACAAATTACTCACCCTAAACATAACAAATTCAGTGAACGTGTAACGTTTGCATAGCTACAGATTATACATTTTCTATATATTATTTGCAAATGTTATTTATTTCAGGTCGCAACAAAAGCAAAAGTAATCGAATAATTTGGAAATACGTAATGGAAATGTTTTGCCAACTTATTGTTAGATATTAATGTTGAAAAGCACGGAAAGAAGACGAAGGCTGGTAGATGCATGCATTTCGTATTGTCTCCTCAGTACCATTAACAATAACCGATAAGCATAGATGTAGCTAACATTGGGTGAAACCAGACAAGCTTAAGGTGCAAAATGAATGACGGAAGTTCACACCTACGTCCAAGGCAGCTTTAGGCTGACAAATAATTGTTTCTGAACACACAAGGCTGGCTTAATCCGGCTAATTGCGACAGCCTCAATAAACCAAATGAAGCGGGAATTAGTGTGACGTAACACAAGATTAAACGCTGAGCCCAGCTCTAATGGCTGACCCGAGTCTAATAGGTGATTGCCTATCGAGGAACCTGGCGGTCTACGCGAACATTGAATCGGACGAAGGTAGGCAATCTGAGCAACTTCACGTTGAACCCATCTTCGCATACGTTCCTTTATTCGGGAAGTCAGCGTTCTATTGGTTCTGCCTATGTAAATTTTGCACAGTTTAGAAAATCTGCTGACGAACAACCAGGAGGAGGAACCAATTGCTTGTGATCCCAGTAAGTACGTAATGAATTTATCAAACCTACAACTTGATGCATTGCAATTTGAAGCACTATCAATTGGGCTTGATTACAAAGTCCTCCTTAGAACGTTGAACGGCTTGTTTATAGAAACTCAGATTGAGAATCATTTGACCAGTTTAAGGAACTCCAACCCACCAACCAACTATATCTATGCTTATCGGCTATTGTAAATGGTAGTGAGGAGACAATACAAAATGCATGCATCTACCAGCCATCATCTTCTTTACGTGCTTTTCAACTTGTTGAAGGGAACTAACTGCTTTAGATTAATTTTTGTCAATTTTAAGCAATTGAAGATGCATTGTTCTATGCGGAAATAATTTAAACATTATGCTATCTTGCTTAAGGAATAAACTGTTTTGTTCATGCAACTGAACCCTTACAATATTGTTAAACAAGAAATATAGAGGCGAGTTCTGTTAATTAAAATATTGAACAAAAAGGAGTTATGTTGTTCATCCATATCCTTCAGGAAGAAGTATAATTTTAAACTATGGAGGACAAATATTAATTTAGGAAATATTTGCACAGATGCAAGTTTTATCATTATTCAAATTAAAGAAATTAAAGGAGCTATTTCTGAAATTTGTGGCGTGGTTGGCATAATTGCCAGTGGAAATAGCTCATTACTCAGTCATTTCCACGAAAGTGTGATAGTTTTCACTGCAGCTAATAAATGTTTCTGCAAAATTGAAATAACTATTTGTCTCTACATAACCCATATATTTATTACATATCTAGCAGTGCAATTTTAACCGGAAAGTGTTATCAGTGTGATATATAGAAGTATGATTTGCCCTGCAAATCCGTCTGAAAATATTTACCACATTCAATATATATTGTACAAGAGTAAATTCACAATGATATTCACGGCTATGAACGTTTACTTGGACTATGAAAATACAAAGTCATAGTAATTGAAGTGATATTTGCGCAAAATATATTTTATGTGCGCTGCATTTATTTTTTAACTCCCGTCACAAAGCATGATGAAAATGAGTAAGGTTTTATTGGCTAATGCTTATCTCTCTTCCAGCTGTTCAAACCACAAAGTTGAAGCAAATTGCAACCGATTTACAGCTGCGCTCCTCAACTAACTGGAACTCTTATTTTACTTATTTGCCGGTGCTGTTAACAGATCTGTCACAGGCTTCATTTAAAGATTCGGGTTGAAGAAAATTTTGCAATCTCCATCCAGTTCAGATGGAATAATTCACGTTCTATATGTCACCATTTTGAAATAATTTACTGCTTTTAATCGGGCACCAAATTCAAATCTATGATCGTGCCACAGTAAAATTATATCCCGTTATCTATAACAAGGCGAGCCATAAAGTGTGCATCATTGCAAACTTGAACGTTTTTTGGAGATTCCAAAACCAAAAACTTCAGAAAATGCACGAAGCAATTTTCTTAATTGATTTTATTATATATTACGATGCGGAAACATTTAGGTTTCGTGACTAATTAACTACTTAAGTAAAAATATTATTTGCCTGCTGCTGCTTGTGAAAAATATTCATCTGAGCAGACAGATTCTCCCATCCACATCTAAAGGTACTTCACATAAACAAATAAATACGTTTAAATACAAACAAACGAATAGAAGGGCAATCTCGATATATACATCAAATCAGTGGACAAACCATATCCACGTCCAAGCCATACATGAAAACGATAATCATCGTAAAATTTGATAAATGTTGTGACACTTAAGCGAGGTTTGCCTACAAGATTACGGTTTTAAATCCTGAGATGGATAAACTAAACCACCATTTTTGACAACTATAATACTTCGTTAGATGATAACAGCTCTGCTGCCATGCAGCTAGCAACAGAAAACCCTCATTGTGTGAACAGCCTAAAGTTACACAGATAATTATTTAGCTGAAAATGAACAAGTCGTCCGTATAAATAATCCCTTGTGGTTTTGAAGGATAGTGTAGATTACCTGGTGGAGCCCCTCGATGCCTTCGATAAACTGTGCTTCAAGCAATCAAATACAGCCCACAGTTAACAAAGCATAGGCATCATGCTTGTGCTGAGAAAGGAAGCTGCAAAGGTTGACCGAACGCAGGCACATCGGTTGCTAATAAGAGATTCGAGAGAAGCATTTTTCAAAGACTCTCAGCAAACACCAATATAGTTGACCCACATCCTGTTGCATATCGCAGCTCAAACCTAAATTAAAATGCATACTCATGTTCGTACATACTGTGCTCTCTCTCAGTAAAAACAAAATAATCCGCCACTGCTTCCTGTAATTTAGCGGCGCATTTGGTTGTAAGAACAATGAACTGCTGTTGAGCGATCTATTAGGTTCCAGAATACAAAACGCTGCTTCCCATATGTTGAAATATGTTTTACGAGGCTACCCAATTATGAAATATTATAAGTAAATACTCATCTTTAACCATCACGAACTCTATGTTTCAGGAAGCCACGTTTTACATTGTGGATTTCTGCTTAGATTATCTCAATCACTGTCCCCGAAAAAATTAACCAGCTGAACTATTTGCTTATGTAAACTTGACATTCGTCATCCAAGCATAGAGTCATCAGTCTAGATAGATAACTTTACAGCTCGTTTTAAATCCGGTTGCCTACCGCTGAACATCTCAGCTTGTATGGAGTTCCTTCGTACCCAATTCTAAGTAACTTCCTACCAGAAAATCATAACATACTTTTAACAAGTTTGCATTGCTTTTGAATGCTTGTCTTCTCCACTTCACTGAAACACCCAGCAGTGACACGTAGCAGAATACGTAAGTGTTCACTTCAAGTAAAACAGACATTTTTTAAAGTTAAAAGGCAACTTCTATATTACACTTTCCAGCCTTCCTTTCGTACCTGGAATTCGATTCACAACAACTCTTTTTACGCAATTGAACCGATGACTCTATGGTTATATTTCTTTAACTCCTGGGTACGAACCCTCCATCAATCGTCGGATAAGTAAAATACCTATCCAGGTGTAGTTGAGTTTTAATGATGGAATACGTAAATCTCATTGCTAAGCCATGTAAAAACCTGTTAAAATTGCGTCTAAAATATATTCATATGTGAGCCATTACCTTTACACTCCTTTGTCCTTATGCAATTCAAGTACCTCATCGACTAGAATTATATGCAGTTATCTACACCCGAACAAGGGCCATTTTTGCATCTGATTTTTCTTTCCAGTCACGCTCTTTGAAGGTTCAAAATTCAGTCAAGCAAAATGGATTAGTAAATTAATTTAACTATATTTGCTTTGTCAACTTTTTTCAATGATCGTGTTTTCCATTTATCCGCATATAATATATCATATAATTATTTATCTTATTCCGTGGCGGGTGTGTTAGAACTGGATGTTTATGACTTGAATTAAATGTAGGTTTCCACTCGCCATGTGGTATTGACAAATAAACATAATATAGATTACTTGCAATTGTCTTTAATCATGTAAGCCAATAAGCCTTAATAATAAAGGTGTTCCGCTAGTGAAGGTATTCGCCGAAGCAATTGCTTAGGGTTTTTCTTTTAATATTGAATGAGCCCAATGTATCTATGTGTGGGAATACAGCTGGTCAACTAATTTTTACAGGTGTAGACACATTCTCAGTAAACGACAATATTATAGCTACTATACGTATGGTTAGCCCTTTAATTTTGTACCTCAACAAATGTCAATGAACGTTCAAAAACGACAGTTTACATCATATTGGTTAGCAGACGTGTACTAATTTTAGCCGAGATGGTGCACGCACCCAACAAGTAGAAACATGTATATTGCGATACTTCTTTCTTAGTCCCACGTATTAGGAAGTTCTGCGGTAATCCGTTACGTAGTGATCAACTACATACACATTTATTTCAAGTGTATGTTGTCAGTATTTGATAGACAGAACATATGCACTGACAGTTAATTCCCTTATACAGTTAAGATCAACCTGTCCAATTCGAATAACAGTCGGCGAAGCTTACTCCATAAATATAAAAGTGACCAATTTCATTTGTTTGGTCTATGCAGCAGTAGAAGTATTTAGCTAATGGTGGAATTTTTTACCGAATGATTATTGGTCGCCAACCTGATTCTTATACTGCTGAAATATTTTAATATTCTTCCATAACTTGGTTTTGGTTTTCCTTTTTTACTATTAGAACTTGCAGTGTGACAAGACTAACCAGGCCATCTCCAGTAGGTTTTGTTTTTAACTAAGGTAAACCAAGTTTATTCCCATCAATAATAGCTTTAATGAAAAATATATTGTTTCTTGCTCATCTTTGACGAGATGTCCTCGTAATTTAGATAAGAAATAAATATTACTTGTGATGCAATACACTTTGTCAGAAGTATGGAGTAGTAATTCAAGTTGTACCGAACTTATGGTCAAGGCTAAATATCAAATGCAACCATTCCGCGGTTAATACAGAGTTAAACGCTGTATACCGCATGTTATAAGAATCAGTATTATGGCCAATGTGTGGGTAATATTAAACAAATGTGTATAGTAAAGTCGTTGGATGCTTGATTGCACCATTTAGCTATCCGATATTTTGTGTCATGTCATCAAGCTTCTCAATCTGCAGATTGCTTGCTTATTAGCCCAGCGGGTTTTCTTAAGCAGTAGGTATTTCATCGCGTACATTTTGAACTGCTGTGCACTAATAGACAATGTTAGTAATCGAATTCATCTTAACTATATTATTTATCATGTAACATTTTTAGATTTTAGTGTGAACTTTTAACTCCTTGTGTAACGTATAACAGCTGGTCCTTATACATATAGTTGCCGCCGTAATATGTGGTCTAATTTTCATACCAGGCTATAATATTTCAAGAAAGGGAAAATAATTAAATATATGGTAATGTGTCATTCCAACTAGGAAGTACATTTTGCCACAAAGAGTGACCGTACGTAATCTTCATAACATAAACTCTCGTGTTCGTCGAAAGATCTACAAAGTAAGTGTGTTAAATAAAACATTTTCGTGCCCAATGTAAATCTACGATTAAAATGGTAATCGACTGAAAATCTCGATTACGAAATTCACAATACCGCTATCAGTATTGTCTCAAATCCATACGCAGATTTTTACTACAGGACATTAAGGTTGCGTAGAATGTCCACACTTTGTTTATCAAATGATCAATTCCTTCGATAAGCAAATAGTACTTCGTTAGTTCGGAGGAGTTATTGAGCAATACAGCCATGTTTTACGAAGGAAATGTTATCTGTTTATTATGTTTGAATTATTAAAATTTATGCACGAATATTAAAGGTTACTTTAGCTCTATGGTATTTATATATTAAATTTAATCATCAGAGTAACCGAATGCTGTTTTGTAGGATGTTGTTAGGCGGTTTGAAATAAAGCAACCGATAATATATTTTGAAAAATCCAGCCATTCACAATTTATTCCCTTTGATAATACATGTGTGTAGACTGAAACTTGACGTTTAATTTGGGCTCACTTTACGTAAGCTCACCGATCCGATGCAAACAATCGAAACGAAGAAAGGTTTAGTTTACACTATCCGAATTAACAGTTTTCTTATCATTTAATTTAAGCAACATGTTAGCGCTGCTTTCAGATAGTGCTTACAATTCATACTTCTAGAATTAATTGGCCCTTACTCTTAAACGACCCTGATTTTGAGTGCCAATAAGATTGCAGTTAACGCCACACCGCTAAATATGTGATATTAATAAAAGATTGAACATTTAATATATAATAACTATTAGGAAATAGCTCAAACATTAAAGATGCAGTAAAGTTGCAATTGCGCGTAGCGTGGACAAAATCCGCCACATTAAACAGACATGCCAATAAAAACGGATGGTTACTGTTTGCGAATTCATTAAATAAAAGCACAATATATTGAAAAATACGAAGAGTAATCGTGAATGATAAAGCACTTAGTTAAAGGAATATATTGAAATTATCAATAGAGGTACTTAGCTATTAACTTATAATACAGAAGAGTAGTAGGGGGTGTTGAATGGTATAGGTAGAATGTCGACACATCTAGGCTCACTCAGACAGCCGCCACAAGCCCGGAATAGCACTGTACGCGCGTTTCATCCTTTCGGGAATCATCAGCAGTGCGCATTCCATCGGACCCTTGGTAGGGCTCGAAACCGCAACTCGACTGTTGCCAGTCCGTGGTTGAGACCACTGAGCTACGGGGGACGGCAACGACCATCGTGAATAAGTTACTAGAAGTGATATAGCGCCGCTCACTATCCACTGACTTACACGTTACTGCCGTGCAGAGGACAGGGTAGCCCCCTCACCAAGCGACGAGCTTAACAAACTTAAGCCGCCAATTATCTTATGGCATTATAAGCAGTTTGTTCTGTGTACTGATTACAGAAGAGTAGTAGGGGGAGTTGAATGGTATAGGTAGAATTTCGTCACATCTAGGCTCACTCAGACAGCCGCCACAAGCCCGGAAAAGCACTGTACGCGCGTTTCATCCTTTCGGGAATCATCAGCAGTGCGCATTCCATCGGACCCTTGGTAGGGCTCGAAACCGCAACTCGACTGTTGCCAGTCCGTGGTTGAGACCACTGAGCTACGGGGGACGGCAACGACCATCGTGAATAAGTTACTAGATGTGATATAGCGCCGCTCACTATCCACTGACTTACACGTTACTGCCGTGCAGAGGACAGGGTAGCCCCCTCACCAAGCGACGAGCTTAACAAACATAAGCCGCCAATTATGTTACGGCATTATAAGCATTATAAGAAAACAATCATAGATAAGTTAAAATTTGATAAAATGTAGTTATCTGACTTAGCAGTATGAGTTAGTTTATTCATATTATGAAACATTGTTATTGCTGCATAACCGTTTGCTGTCACTAAGTACGGAGCATACAAAACACCGCAAATTATTCCAACGGAGAAGCAATTCTTAATTGTGGTTATTATTACATTAGTATGAGTTTGCAATGCCCGGTAAATGAAGTGTAAATAACAATACATTATGTAAATGTAGATTTGAACCTACTCATGCAGTTGGCAAGTTAGTTGCAGCTTGATTACCAATGCAACCTAACATAACTTAAAAAATGCTAGATCGCTTCAAGGCATAGCAAGCTATATAAACAACTATATAAAAAGTCAGATGCAATGAAAGCAGCTATAAAAGCACTATGCAGTATTTTAGTAACAGACTACGCGCATTGGTTTATTTAAATGTTAGCATGCTTGTTTTAGGTGGAAATCTTTTACTGTAATCTACGGAATATTTTGAAGTTATCATTAAATTATACACTTTTAGACATTAGCGACTTTACAATATATGCTAGAGTGCATTATAATTAAATATAAGTGAACGAAACCCTTCTTTCTTTATTCCATCGAGTTTTAACAGGATAAAAGAAAACAGCTCTTTACATGTGTAGGACGCAAGGCACATTTCATTAATTGACGCATCAATCACCAAACGGTATAAAAAGTTTAGTTAGGAGGTAAAGTGAAATCATTAAGCATAAATAACGTCGCTCGCTTTCTATTGGTGGAAGTAGCTCAACTATTAGTAACCGTCTAGACCTCACAACATGAATTATTTAACCGCAATCGAATAGGAGTGGAAAAAGAATCATTACTGTCGTCCACCGCAATTAAGAGCGAAGGACGCAAGAAAAATTCCATAGATCCACTATGCAAGCGAAATGGATGAAGATTTCCCTTATGAGGATCTAGTACCATCCAGATACCCCGATGATTAGCAACCAAGACTGTAAACCATCCTTGTCAATCGATTTAAATGCAGCAAGTATAAAAAGGAACCTAGAAATAATAAACCGATGGAAAAGTAGCGGTTTGCTACGAAATGACGCGGCCTGAATATTTATCCACGAACCCAGGGTAAGGATGGAGAGAGGTTGCACTACAACTGACGCCGATCTATGAGTAGAATATAATTCACGAAGGCGTTGTGGTTGCCATTAACATGCCGAAAACAACAATAGCTTTATTCGCCAGTTTAATGAACAACTTGTGCAGGCAAATAGCTATAAAATCTGGACAATTAACTAATGTGTAGATAATATTCAGAAATCGCGATGACAATTACCCTATATATTCCTTTGCCCTGACAAACATTACGACTATGCTTCCAAATTTCTTCGTGAAGCTGCTTCTCCGTCTCGTTCCACTAGCTTCCCTAAAATTCTCATAAATTCTCATCAGTAAGATTCGAAATTGCTCTACACTTTTGTCTAACCTTGTTTATGATCGTCAACAACTTGCACTGCATATATTAAATAAGTTTGGTGACTTTTACGATTCATCGATTATACCTGCCTTCAGAACCCTTCATCTCAACGGACGAGCCCATCTGACCATTTCCTCCATTTCAATATGCATCAATGACGCAGCTGGTGAACCCACCGCCAGGCAAACTTTACAAAACCTTAACCAATCCGCATACCTTATTAGACCAGTGATCAAACCATCTCAACGCTATATCCGTCTCATATACAAGTCGCGTAAATTAGTAGTGTGATTTTGTACAGCGCGCATTAAAGCTGGACTTGTCAACTCGGACCAAACCATTGTCATTGTAATTGGCCTGAGTTTGGAAGTATACACATTAAGGTATTAATTGTATACGCAAATTTATAAGTTTATACAAGGTACCGACATCCAGTTTCGGATATGATGTTTCTTTGACCCCCGTGAAACCGAGTCACTCGAACATTCCAAGTAAATTTGCTGCTTACAACTTTGAAGAATTTGATAATTGTGTTTTTTCGGGGGAAATGATAGTAAATGGTTGATGCTAATTTTGTATCTATATTTCGATTGCTCAGTAGGAAGTAAATATCATGCTACAGTATTAAATCAATTCATGTGTAAATTTGCAAGGCAAACTTCTGCATTGCTAAGGGGATTAAGCGTGACTATCTACTACAGGCGGCGTTTGTTGTACAGCATACAAGTGAATAGTAAATGGTAATTGCATTGGGATTGCTACATTTCGCTAACCGATTTACCCGTATCTATTCTTATGCCATCGACAAATACATTGTAAAGGTTCCCAAATTCAAAGGATTCCTGGATATAATGGATATAATGGGTAAAGATAGCTTAAGGCTATTACAAGAGTGGGCAGCGTCCTCCAGTCTCGAAATATGCTTAGACCACTACCACGCAGCGGATTCGCGGTCAGTGCGTTAGCGTTTTTTTAGCTACGGAATGAATGAGTGGCTTAATTCTTTATTCCCAGACTTCGCTGGATTACTTCTGTAGCAGTCAAATAGCTCCACGGAGCGCGAGGAGAAGCAGGCTAAACAAGCGTACAGAGTAAGACCACGGACTAACAGCACAAAGATGGTCATGATTCTCTGCATGCAAATGTAATGCTCCTAAATGACTTGTGGTTAATCGCAGGTGAGTGCACTGGCCAGGAAAGATGGATAGCATTGCTTAACCAAGCGTGCAGTTGGCTTAGCTTGTGTACCGTACAGCGCTGCGTTTTCCAGGCTTTCCGAACGTTATGCAGACTTTTGCACGAAGAAGAACCTGTTATAATTCAAAAAATGAACGAGGAAAGTACCTGCAATACCTTTCTCAACCATGTCTTTTGAAACTGAATGAGATACAATTAATTAAATAACATAATTGAGTGTACAACGTGCTGCCTTATAGCGGAACATCATTTAGAGTTCCGGAAGCTCTTATCGAGAGAAACAAATAAAAACCTTGGGAAAGTAATTTGGTAAGTTGGCAGCAATTTTGTTGCAAACATTTGGTCAACGTGCGTAGTGATACCATCAGTACAAAAGATAGATGTAGTCTGATTACAGAAGCGCATACCGTTAAATCCAATAATATAACACATCATATATTGTACCTGTCCTTACATAGGTTGTCGTTGGCATTAAATGCACAGCGTACTTCTTGTCGGTTCATCCATGAACATTTTAGGATACTTTTCTACTGATGGACTACTGGTGTAGTGCTCTGGAAGGCTAAGATAATGGCAGCTAGTGTCTTTTTTTGTTTCTGTCATACTAATTAATGGTTCACTCTTGAGCAAGGGATTAAATTGATTCTGAATGGCTGCAAGTTTAGTGTTTTGGAATGCCCAGATACTCATTGTTATTTTCACTTTCTTCGGCGCTCCAGCCGGACTGGTTGTTTATTCATGAGCAATAGATACCGGAATGATTTCTGGTTGTCCCGAGTAATAATAGGTTCGCGTTTAAAGATTCTGGGCTCGCAGGAACTGCAAAAGCACCACGTTGACCTAACGGTAAGAAAATTGGCAACAATGCCACGAGGACAAAAAATAGAGTAGGAAAAACAGTAAACGTCTCCCCTGGTGTCGGTGCACATCGACAGATATGGACACAGCTTGGATTATGCCAAACCAGAAGTATAATCACTATGCGAGGCAATAAGGAATTGGTGCATTTAAGGGTCTTGCTTTCCATAAAAGCAAAGCAACATGTATATAGACATCGACCAATAAAATATCCGCTCTGACAAATAGAAATCCCACTAACCCCAGGAAGCTGCTAGAAAACAAAAAAATCCGACAACCAGGAATACGTCTAGCTCAGAAGTTCACAAATGTCGTCTAGACACTGCAACTCACAAATATTAAAAACGCAGGAATCTTTGCACTACTACACATTATTCAGACAACTAAACGAAAAGCCATTTACCACATTTAGCTCACCGATGGGGCACCAATTTGGATACAACGCCGAAGGAAAGCATATGAGCAACGAGGATCTGGGCAGATTGGAACATTTTACAATATACAATATGACTTATCAGGCTTATCTACTCCTTTGAGCTTATCGATGAATCACTAATAATATTGAGGTGATATGTGGAAACATAAGGAACTACGGGTAGTTCAAACATCTAAATAATGTAGCATAGTTAATTAGGATTAAGCAAAACCATTGTGCATATCAATGAACCGCCAATCGAACTTCAATATCTCAACAAGCCGGAACACTACAGCTGAAGTCAACAAAGAAGTAACCTTCCTTACTGAGTTCATAATTGTACCAATAAGCAGGACGATGCACATCTAATACGGCACACAACTAATGTAATGACAGGCACAGTAACGGGTGACGTTTATTCCCGGATTTACATGGTACACGCTTCTGCTACCAAGCTACATCCAGCTATGCACTGATGATGTCAAAACTCTGGGTGATGTAACTTTTGTAAAAATATTGAGAAGCTCGGACAAAATGGGAAATCAAATATTCGCACTGGAGGACGTTCGGTGTTATAACTCGCTAAGCAGACGCACGATAACCGGTTTCCTTATAACTTTCACTCATTATATGGTGATATCCTGTGTTGGGAGAACTCGGTGCCTAGTAGCTAAAGGCTGAATCGGTGATCACTATAGCTCTATCATTAGTGAGAACTATGTGGAATGTCCCTTGTGAACACATGTGCGGCTCTCATCCAGCAACAGTGAAAAACATGGTGTCATTCCTATGATGATTGACGATATAATGTGCGTTGCTATAACCAGCACCGAAATGAATGTCGATTCTGCAGGCACCTATAGATAGCTGGTGAAGTTTAGGATACAAATAGTCCTAGACCAAATAACAACTGCAGTCAACATAACGGAAACAGAGATAAAAACATATCGCATCACCCTATATGGCATCTCTTGACCGTGTATAATCTTTGAAGCCGGACGGCAAAAATCGGTAATTATTCGGAAAGTAATGCATAAGTGCGGCCATTGCTTTGCTAGTTGGAGCTACACCAAGGCCAGACGATACTGCGGCAGTTTCCTCAATGACTACAGATATACGTAAGCGAAGTTTCGCTCCGGTGTCAGCGGGCAATCTCTAATAAATCGCAGTACATGGAACTTACCGGCACATTTCGGAAAGTCAGTAAACACAAATGACATGGATTCAATGTCGCTTTCATAACTAGCCAGCTGCCAGATCTGCAGTAGCTTAGGTAAACTGAAACATGCCAAGCGGAATGCGAGTCAAAACGAAAAGTGGGCCACTAAGCCAGCTCTATGGACGACGACAAAACCATCGCGAGTATAATCGTGTAAACAGAAATCAAATGGTAACGCATACTCGGGAGTGTTAACAAGTAAGGTGGTAGCTTGCGAATGGGTGTGAATTGCAGGAGCAACTGCAGCTAAGGGCGTTTAATCATTTGAACAATAGTTATCTTATTTAGCATGTTACTTCCCAGTTGTCCCAGCCGGAAAAGAGTGTAAACTTTAGGTCACCACTCCGAGCATTTCGCTAAATATTCAAACACAGAGCAACTGAACGAATTCGCATGATCGCTGATCTTTGGCGTCGGTGAAAATTGTATGTCTTTTGCAAACCGTGACTAACCCACTCCATGATATCAACACAATTGCCGGAGTACCATGCTACACCGAGTTGAATTGACGGCAGTGACTATATATATATATATGCTATTTACATATGCATAACCGTGTTGTTAAACAAATGTGTGTGGATTATTATAGGAATAAAGCTTGTCAGAATTAAAGTATACTGTGTTCAGGTGCCCTGCAGCCGAACATGGGACAAAGCCTGGCTACCAAACTAGCACTACAAGGAGGATTTTGGTAAACTAGCTAGTTATATACAAGTAGTAAGAAAATGGAGTAGCGCGAGCTTGACATTTCTTTGCCATTTCGCAATAATTTATTGACATATATGCTCCTGCATTAATTCGATTTGAAGTTATCAGCTCTCAAATGTGCATATTATTCGCCTAGATTATTCCTATTTTTTAACGTATCATGCACGCCAGCATTTTTGACGGATTTTGTGGCAGTAACTCAAAAGTGCATTGTTTTAGTATCAAGTCATTTGTGAATATTTTACACTTATTCCGAAAATCATCCTTGTAACGTATTTGTCGACGAAATATCGTTCTCGTTCAGCACATTTTGGCAACTTATTTGTATTTCTCAGAACATTTTACTTACCAAGACTTCCACTAGTATTGCTTGATTGCCCTAATTCAATCGACACTCTCTTGACCTTGGCAAGTAGTGCGCTGTCGCAATCATCATACCGATTAACAGAGCATCTCCTTAGCGAATCCGCTCCGTTGGCCCTTCTAATCGCCACTCTTCCGACGTGTGTAAGCAACCAATCAAAGTCACGACAAACGCTGACACCTTAACTCCGCCGGAAAACAGATATATTAAATCTGCGAGTTTTAACGTAGATGTGCGTTAAGTGCCCACCAGTCAATAATCACACTTCAAACGGGAGCGGATTTAGCAAAGCGACGGCTTAACTAGAACACCCTGCAAAAGACATCAACACCTTGAGCCTTCTCATTTTAAGATTAGGCCGCGTAGACCCTTCAAAGAATTGTGGTGAAGTATGTATAATTGAAACAAACTGTTCTGGTTGCATCAAATTGTATCATTTGCAATGCTGAAGAAAATCGTTAAAGAAGCGGTGCAAATAAACAAATTTGTTAAAAAATTTTGCTTATATCCAACTTGTTAGTTCGTAACATTTGTCAAAATTTATGTTCTTGCATGAATACGTGTGATACTTAATTAAGATAAATGCTCCCTCAGAAGTAAATATGGCCATGCCAATACCTCAACAAGCCTAATGAAACCTCGACAATGAGCGGAATTGGAGAGATATACAATCCAATAATACTGCAGTATATGTGTCTCTAAATCCTCTGGCTTATCTCCTTTACAAAATCGGACACGCTGCAAACATACTTTGGTCACTCTTTATTACGATGCAATCCACATGAATATAATGATGAGTGTGTTAGCTTCTAGCATGAGTTGGTCGACCATAGTAAAACCTAGCATCATACGCTTCAATTAGCCAATTGCAAACGACGGTTATCTATCACAAAATACTTTCATTGTGAGCTCATGGATTAACTTTAAACGTCTGTTACCTATCACTATTTTTGTGCAAACTGTAGTTGAGAGACGGTGACACAAGCCTAATGTTCTTAATTTACTAACCAAACCAATCCACCTCTGAAATTGATCACAGACGCATAAATACATTTCGCCCTGTTGTAAAGCGGAATTACACCAGTATCCTTAGTACAGGAGATTAGAACATCCATGGTTTTGAAACTACTTTAACCGCCGTGGTACAATTCAAGACATATTTACAACAGCTAATATATGGTACACCCTATTCATTCATGTCGCTAATGTGACGAGGCACAAAACAGCGATGAATCCATCAATTATTTGTCTAGTGTTTACCTACAAACAGGTCCTTGTTGTTGGGCCAAATGTTGGCATCCCTATGGGTCGATATGCTTACGTTTATTTACTAATCGATTATATTTCCTACGTCGAAAAGCCTGATACACAGTCCGAAAATATGCAAGTTCTTTTCATTATCAAGTTTGGTCCGCATTCCTTAAAAAATGCCAGTTGTACCGTCATGCTTAAGTGCAGCGCAGCGGGGATCTGTGCTATATTCTTAAAAACCTTCACGTTTCTAGGCATCAAAGCTTCAGGGCAAAAGCTCTTTAATGTCCATCAAACCCAGGTCCGTCACGTGCAGCCGGACACGAAAAATACTTGCCATGAGAGAATTGACAATGTTTTTTTACAAAACATTCTCAGCAGAAAATATTAGACAGCGTATGTAGCTCAGTGTAAATAATTCCTACGGTTGGTTTGTAAAGATGATGTATCATTCCAACGGGACCCCACGAAATGCTGCTGCTGGAAACACAAGCTTTATTTCAGACATGTGAATTAACGTCGAGAAATGCATTGCAGAATTTTACAAGTTATTTCGTTTGGTGAGCATACGCACACAGATCGGAGCATTCAGCACCTATTACCTATTTACTTTCCATGAGGTATCATACCGAACACTGCACTTGCTTGTTACAACACCATAATTGTCATCCAGCATAATAGGTGCAGCAAAATCAGTGCGGAACTGTCTGCTATCATTGCCTTAACACAGCTATCTTGCAGTAGATAACATTTACTCGAATACAATTCAGGTATGAGACAAACAACTAGCCCGTTCACGTGCGCATTCTTTTAGGGTTATCTAAACCATAAACATGGTTCGTCAACCTGGAAACCAGCAGAAAATATTTCGCGGTTGCGTATTCCACCACTGGCACAACACCATCTCGGTTTCGTCCTGGTTTGGACTCTTCAGACGGAAATAGCCTCAACTGGCTAGAAATCAATGCCTTGTACCTTACGGCTGAGGCCCTGAGCACTAAGCAAATGAGATCCGCGAGCAGCGTTTGAGTGGCAACGAGTTACTATAACATGGGTTCATAACGGAAGAAGTCCAACTCATCCTGTCAATTACTGTCCAGCAAAGCATCTCCCAGACCCCGCGAAATTCAGGAAAGCCAACATTGTGGACGTAATCCTTGGCTAGTTGAAAAGGTGCAGACTCAGTGCCGGAGATTTACGTCAAAGGTAATGCACTACAAATCGGTAAATATCTCGCGTTAACTGGAAGAATACAGTCAACAAGTGTACGTAAACCGTCGTTATTTACATGGACCATACAAAAGCTTTGAAAGCTATATTCAACCAATACTTCCACACAAACTGCAGCTACGGCATCATAGATTCAATATTAGGATGAATTGGTAAATTTCTCAGCAAACGGTATTTTGATGCTATCGTCGTAACATAAATTTCCGCACCGATACGATTGGAGTGCGGCGCACCGCAGAGTTTTTGTACATAGGTAATGAGTGTACAAAGTTTTCATCAACAATGTCGCGAGGGCTTTTACCTTCAAATTATTTCACTTTTCGCGAATAGTTAAAACTTGCAAGTGATCAAGGGGATAAAAGACCTCCAGATTTTCAAGCGCGAATTTGTTGAGGCAAGCATATTTCAGTAAATTACGCACTGTCTTTAAATGTAGACAAGCGCGGCGTTGACGACATTTGCCACCGACAAGCCCATACATACAATTCCGGGCGCACGATTTACAGACCGTCCTCCATATGTGATAACGCAGTGTGCTGGTATAGCAGACGTCGTTGTATCCATAATGGAAGTACCCGTAGCAAAAATAGGTATGCAGCTTTTTGGTCACTTACGTAGGGCATTCCGGAATATAGATACATCTATCTACTCTATGATGCTCTGCAAGTAGTAGTCTCTAGATGTCAAATACTCAATTGAAGCCTGGCACCCTTGGTTTGACCGTGAGTTTGCAGAGCTGGAAGATTCTCAACCTGGAGCAAAAGTTTTGCCAACGGATTGGGATAATATCTGTACAAGAGACGACTGCAGAAACCCGGAGTGTTAAGTGGACGCTAAATGCGGCTGCGTGAAGAATTAATATAATCTGAAATTTTATAAGCGATCACATTCACGAAAAGCGCCATAGCATAGAATTCTTCCAGATAACAACATCATAGGTATTGGGCTTAAACTGAGTCAAAAGCACAGTCGCCCAGATTGTCTATAAAATTACTTCATCCTTTTGTTGGCCAAACCCGGAACGCCCTTTCAACCCAAGTGTATGTGCCCCCACGTTGACTACTTTCAACAAACCATAGAATATTGAATATCACGCTAGGCCCATTGCCATGTGTATCGATAATTGTGAATTATCCCGAATAACCAGCAGGTCTGGAATCATAAACCCCTGGGACGTAAGTAGCGGGTTGCGGATGGGTCAGAATTAAGCCTTTTTAGGACTATAAAAATTAATCTGGAAAAGTAAAGTCTCTTTTGCCTGTACTATTATATTTCAAAAACCATCCTTCCTCACCTAAATACTGCATAGCTCTGCCTATGATTATTGCGTTTATTCCAAATATCTACTATTTCAAATTTTTTAAGGTACTGTAACTCCCTGCTGCGTAAATATTTATTTTCGTGTAAATTCACTCACGACTAATTGTAAACTATATTTTCTTGTTTTCATCTCTTTTCCGTTACGTCCATTTTGACTTACATATGGCCAGTCAATTGACCGTCCTGTAGTTTTGCGCGTTAACATGTTACTCCCGTCTCGTTTTATCCATCCTCCTCAATTGTAGCCCATAGAATACAGCCCGCTCTGCCTTCTAATACTCGCCCTTGATTACATGCATTTTATTGGACTAGTATTTAATATTCTACGAATTGTTGACTTCGATTCGCACACAGAAATATCAATTTCTTTCTTCGGTGTTTGCTCTTCCTTCGTTTTGCTCTATTAGGCACGTATATTTTTTTGTTTCTTGCTTACTGTCAGCAGTTTCAGCGTGCTTATGTTCATCATTGATCTTTTTGATTCACATTTTGAAATGAGCATCTGCATCGTTTCACATTGCAAACATACTTTATTTGGTTGTGCAAGGTTTCATTGAGTACAGACAAAAGATTTGGTTTGCGATATTCAAGATAAAAATGACAAATAATGGCGTTCTAGGGATATGTCTGAGGTACAAGCAGCTCGTTCAACGCCTTACTTCATCGGCTGTGACGCTAGTTGAGGATATTTTACTCTGGTTATTAAATAAGGCAAATTATGAAACGATGAAGCAAGCGCATATAATCGGGTAACAGCCTGGCGCTCGAGCTCCATTTGAACAGCTCAGTGGTCTCAAACGGAAAGATTGCATGCAGGATACGTTGCTACGTGACATTCACAACATTGGTGGTCCCTTATTTTTGAGCGAAATGCTGTGGATTGCACGACTCCTAGAAATATGGCCGGTATTATTTTGTCAGGATTCCAAAGTACGCGCCTGAATTAAACCGTAGGTACTTTGCCGCCTTCGGAGGGCTCTGTAAATCTACTAACCTCCGTCAATCAGTTCACTAGATGGCTGTAATATATACTCATACTAAAAGACTCTTTGGATACCGTAGCGAGAGCTTTTCTGAAGCGCTGGATAGATTAATACGGCTATCCCGCCATGATGACCACCGATCTAGGGTCACAGTCTTCGTCCACGTTTGCCAGTTTAAGTAGTTAGGCTGTCGCCACGTTTAGAAGACGACGTTTTATCCGGCCAGTAAAGGCATGGTGGAGCGTTTCCTCGACTTTTGAAGGTATCCCTACTTACGCACCTTGATCCTTCATTGTCTGAAATATTTAGTCTCGTCCTCCTGGGCTTAAGAAACATGGTTAAAACGAATACAACACAACCGCAGCGCAGTTTGTCTACTGCTGCACGCTCTGTTTGCTTGACAAATTGTGGCAAACGCACTTTTTACTTCCTTCATTCAGTGCGAAAGTTAAACCAACCGAGTGCACACCACAAGCGTGAGCTAGATCCATCCTCTCCATGAGCGCACAAGGCACCACTCTACGTGTTGGGGAAGCTGTCTAAGAGTTCCCACATGCTCACCCGCTCTTACGGTGTTAGGCAGCATCTATAGTCGCCGTACGTATGACCATTCAAAGTGCGACATTGAAAGAATAAAACGCGGTGATTTATATATTGTCGGTCTTTATTATCGGCCAATAAGTACTTTTGAAGTCGTGCAATCACGATCTAACAACTCGCCGAAATGCACTCTGCCCTCTACAAAAAATACGAAATAACAAATCAAACACAGGACTACCACTTCTGAGGAACCCCCATTTAAGTAAACACTCACTGAAGCACCCAAGCGGTACCATTTTGCCCAGCCAACTTCTATTTACCGGTCGTTTTCGAAATCAATGTATTCTTCACTTTAACCATCTAGATGAGACCTGTAGCGCTCAAAAAGGCAAATATTAAGATTTTTGTACAACTTTACTCTTGGCCAATTGTACATTATTCTTTGTTGTTTCCATCTCCCTTAAATTAGGTCCATGTTGAACTATATCCGGCTCGTCAATTCACCGTCGTTTATGTTCTCGCTCTGCTTCTGTCTCGCTTCATCCGTCCACGACTATTTAGTCCATTGAAAAACAGTCTGCTGCGTCCGAATCCAATTGACTTCTGAGATTTGCGTTTTATTAAGTGCACTGACACGGACTAGTGTTAACTAGTTCTACAATACTAACTAAAGGAAAATGGCATGCCTGTTCTTTTTTAGCCGGTATAAACCGTTGTTACGCGATAAAAGAGTTGCTGATATCTGATTGGGTTTGTCGGTTCTGACAGAAATTGTACGCAGATCGATTCAGGATTAAATTAACATAGAGAATGATCTATTTATATATATGCTTATTTTAATGCATTAACAAATGTTTTCATCGGAAACTAATGTACTAGGTTTCTCTTACAATAAAACATGTTGTCATAAATGCCGAAGAATGCCGCATACTTAGTTATAAGCTTTGGAGTATGCCCTAAATGGCACCAATACAGCGAAATGTTTAGCACCAGATTGCACAGCCATACCGTGTATTGCATAAACAGGCTGCAATGGTAACTTTGAGTATTTATTTTAATTAAATTTAAACCTGTTTTTATAGCGCACAATATTTTTCTTGTCTATTTTATCCCGATGCCATTAATTGACGAATAAAAGAGCACAGTACTTTCGAAACGACTGTGTTTGCGTTTCGTGAAACATAAGCGTAAGTCTGGAAAGATAAATTAAATTAAATTATTTTAACAGTTGTAATTTCGCGTAAAGTTCTTATTTCTTGGTTCCGTTCTGTTAAGGTTTTCGATAAAGTAAAAACAGATTTGAGCACTTTCTGAAGGTAAAACACTGCCCCTTCTATTTTTGTGTGTCATCAATGAATAATCCTTATATACCGTATATGGTAAACAATGTTAGCGCTTGTGCTTTTGCTACATTCGCATCATAAAATAGCAACTATTGACCCATAAATTACGAGTTTAATCCAGTTAAAGTTGAATTAACGTATAGTATGCTGTTACAGTGTTCCAAGCGGTTAGCGCACCACTGTATTCAGAAAACAGTATATATGTTTTATGTTAATGATGGTTTTCATCACGCATCAATGAAACTAATTGATATTAGCAAAATTTGTTATGGCGTTTGCTGGGCAGCATCTTCTGTTGTCCTGTTTAAATAGCCAATTAATGGAGGACAACTTGTGTGGCTAAGTATTTGGCCACTGCATGAATTTTATATCCATATATTTATTAAATAATAATTTGTTTATACCTTGAGGATGCGGGAATAAATTCCCTAGAATAAACAGATCAGATAAGGACATAAACCTTTCATGACATTGCATTTATACGTTTTTCAGAAATAAATTTGTGCGCCAATGCAAACAAGGTAATAAAAGTAATCAGAAACATTCCGGTATTTTTCCTGTAATTAGACCACTTTTCCCTACTATCACATGACAAATGCTTGGGCCAACAAAAACTGAACTGCTATCGATCGTAGTCGTTAGCTTCCTTTGAACCTTCGATGATCGCTCCCAGGAAATGCATTTAGCAGATTAAGACGGATTTCAAGTACTCCCAATAAAAACAATGAGATCCAGTATATATAATATCTGGTAGCTTGTGAGAGGTGTTGCCTCCATCCATTCACTTGGATAAATATAAGCTATTGGATTTTCGAAAGAGCGTTTCCCATGAGCCATGAACATATAAATATATAAACTGATGACTAATAGATGACCCAGCTTGATATTTGCAAAGAATCTCAAGCCATTCTTCGTAACAACATAAATCACTCGTAACATTATTTTCGGTTGTAATTCTCATCAACAAACGTACCCTAAAAATTACATCAGTCAGATTGTTCTACAGAAAGTTAGATAAATAGTTTAATCTTCTTGAATAAGCTATGCAGAGCGACTGATTGATTTCATATATGCACACTTTCTAAACCTATACTGCAATGCACCTGACCTTGTAAATAGAATAATAAGCTGCATCCCTTAAAACTAGAAGAAAAGGACTGGTAGATATAGGAAGTTTGCGTCACAGTCAGATACAATGTTTGGTATCCTAATAAATTATATCAACATTAATATATTATGATCTGCGTACAATTCCTTCGTAAATATTGTGTTGAGAAAACTTCCTGACCGCAGAGTCAGATGAACGCACTTAGCATTATCAATCTACTAGTTTATTACAAGATGTCACGCCTTTTATGGTACGCATAAACTTTTTCATGTTCAACAAAAAACTGAAACCTTAGTTGCTGCGAAAATTTTCTAGTTATTAGCTGCTGCAATGATTTAGACTCGGTACACTTCTACTCTAATTTCGCTTATTGTTGAATTATTCTTAAGTCAGAAGGATAATAGTTGGGATTGACTGTATTAATAACCGTAAGGTGGATGCATTTTCGCTTTTATTCAATGTATTTTAATAAAAGACAAATAATAGAAAGCATTTTCTCTAGCATCCAACCAGCTACGGCCGTAAAATCAGCATATAATTTAAAATAACAACGTGTGACCAGGACTAAGGAAAATTAATTGTACAATATGCATTATTGTGTTTACCGGAAGCAAATATTTCCTTTAGTGACCATTTGCTACCTATACCAAATAAATAAAGTGTGAGTCACAGACCAGTTGAGTGGTCCAAACAATTTTACAACGTGATCGCTTATTATAGTAATTTTGCGTGTTTGTACAATGGTTCTCCTATTGGTATTTTGAAGTACTTAACAGTTTGAGAGTATTCAAGATATAAAAGACTGGAAACATAACAAGTGTAGATTTCACTGAAAGTTCAAGTAAAATAATACAGCCATCCATGGAACTGTTCCCAGCGGGCCAGCCTGAAGGGTATTCCTTCGATGAGTTTCAACAACACTTCTATTATCCATCTAAATATGTGCTGGTGTGCAAAAAAGTAAATAGGCCATAAGCTTGGTATCAAATGTTTTCTAATAAGCATTGTATTATGCATACATTATGCGCGATGAAGCCTTAGCTCGTTCCGTCATACGGATCAATTAAGCATGGCACTTCTTTGTTTTAATCCAGCTGGTCAGTAGCAATAAGATTTGCATGGGTATAATGTTTTTAGTTTGAAAGCTGTAATTCGCCACCACAAGTGATCTACCCAGGCATGGTCAACCATGAAACAAAGAAAAAAGGATAAAGGATAAGGAAATAAATACCTTATTAATGAATAAAATCGTTTGCCGATAAGCCGATCACAATTGCATGGAACATCTTGGCGAGTGCAAATGATGGTACAGAGATTTCATTTTGAAAAAACGTAGTGCATCTTCGGAACAGTGCATCGAAAAAGGAAATACAATTGGTTGTCCGCGTGATAGGAGTAAGATCATTTAGATATATATACTCAAGATTTTAACTATATGAAGGTAAAATTATATTATTAAGACAGCTAGAGAAAAAACGACTTTCTATTGTATCCAGGGCATTTCTCAGACAAATCATCTGGAGTCATGTTTTGGCTGTGTTGACTGAAACTTTTGAAACAGTCAGATGAATATTTATCATGCTTTTGAATTGCAAATAGGGGTGGAGTTTCTAACACTCCTTGCAAGTTTTGTCCGTATTAACTTATATCACAGAAATCAAATATTTGAGCGGATCTAGGTGCGAGAATCTTACATGCGCAATGTGCGCTCGCCGATTCATAGATCATATTGCCTACGAGTCTGAAACTCGAGTTGTGGCTAAACAGTGAAGGCTAATCCCAACAGTAAGCTTTATAAAAGGCACAAATCCGACTGAATACGGACTAGATTAGGACTTTTTGCCTAGGAGATAAACAATACACAACATTAATATCATCACAAGGAGGAAGTGCTTCTGTACAAGGTTTCTTAAAGGATATCGTCCAAATAGATAAGGAATAAAAGCGGGACTAGCAAGCTACTTTGATTCAATCCACTAAAGATTGTGTTGGCTTCAGAGGTGTAGGTAACAATTGTGATGGCTTAGTTTCTACCCTTTAGGTAGAAAGACCACTTCGCTTGAACCGAACTCGTGATAACATAAGACATAAACTTCGACAACAATAAGTTGTGTGGGACATGGTCAAAATCCCTTTGGATATCAAGATATATCACAATAATGACATTTCGGTGTTTCCCCCTCTTATCACGTTATAAAGATAATCTTACTGAGAAGTAGTACATAAAATTCCTTTAAAAAATTCGTGATCATTTTTGCTTTAAAGACTCAAAGTACACAAATACACCATTATGTGTTGTTTAACTAACCTCTTCATTGTTCTGTAGATAATAGATATGGGGTGGGTTAAGCGATAATTTATTACATCTTTCGTAGATCCACATTATTTTCCTTGGATTATATTTGTCCATTTCCAGTGCATAGAATACTCCCCATTAAGCTTGGAAAGTTTAACTATATAAAGAAAAAGAAGAAGATTTCAGAACCTCCGTGTTTGTCTAGAAGTATTCAGATGTTGTAAGGACCTGTTAAGCGTAATGGCCGAACTAATCTGAGTTGGTGATATATGTCACAGTGTGAATTCAACAGTCTGTAGCAGATTTATATCTCTGTGTATCAGCCTGATTTTAAGGTCCCCTTACGCATGAGGGCTATAAGTATACATGAAGTAGTCATCGAAGATCGAACGTAATATTCGTGATTGGCTATGGTAGTTCCACCTGTGGTTGCAATCGAGTTTATACAACCTGAATTTCTATTATACCTATGGTCCAAATGTTTTAGATGTAGCCTACCACTTTGGCGCCGTTCAGTACCAATAACTAATCAGAGCATGGCAATTTATGGTGATTTTGTTAGTACGCTGTATGCATCCTGGTGTGAAGCATCAGCAGAGTAGAATCATTTGTTTTCCTACCATTTTTCGTCATTTGTTTGATTTTAGCAACTACCAATTTTGACATGCGTGAAGGTATGGCATTCCTATTCAACTTCTTAGTTGCTTCTGGAGCCACAGCTTCAACACACAGCTAAATACCTTAGTAGAATTCATCAAAGGCAATCTGAACATTCTGTGCTGAAAAATGGAGCCCAAATTGCATTCCTTATATGATTCGAGAAAATTGTGCAATTCACATACTTTAATGGAAGGTAACTGCTCACCAATTCTGTCGGTTTATGAAGAATATTATAGAAAAACCAACATTGTTATGAACAGTATCCGGCACTCTGTCACTTATGTATGTAAACACATGTAAACATAGCATAGTATATATTAGACCAAGTGTGTTACCAAACGGATTATGAATCTTGGTGGTGTCGTACCAATCCAAGTCGACCAAGATAAGACATAAACGATTGTTTTTTTTTGGTTTACCTTTAAGGGACTATGGGATTTCGAGCATATTGACATCCCTAGCGAATATATTATTCGTGTTGCGCGGTCAGCCATAAAAAAAGCATCCATTATGACATCGGTTGCGATGAGTGCAGACGATGGGGTCTGTAAATACAACGTACTAAAATATTTGTTGGATTAATAGAAATGGTAATCCTCACCGAATCAGGACGCTTGCCTATGAATGGTTTATCCTGAGGAAGAACTAATATTTGTCTTTGACGTATATTATACATCCACCAACTCTACCATAGAGGCGGTCATTTCGAAAGATGTTATAACGCAGTATCCTGAATAATGTTTCTGGCATCTCCGATAAACACCACGTTTCGGTTAATAGTGTTATATCAGGAGAAGAAAGGTGAAGCATATTACGCAGGAAATGCATTTTGTTCAATCCATTGTTTATCCGTTGGGTTGTCTACAGGAATCCAATACAGTATTCCAACGAAGTGATATTTGGTGAGACTAAGGTTAGAAGCAGTGATATTTTGCGGAATTAGTGTCATTTGTTGGGGAAGCAGGTAAAACGCCACTGAACTCTAAATACCGTCGGAATAGCGGGATACTGGGACAGTTTCCACCCATTATGAGATTACATTTGGTTGGCTGTTGCATATGACCTACCTGACTGTTAAGCTTATTTACATGTTGAGGATGTTTGCGAAGATTTCGATTTTGCCAATATCTCTCAGCTACATTTATTTCACCATCAACTGGTTCCCGAGTAATGGAGCACACAGTTTGCATATTCATATGCTGCATGGTTGGTAATATGTTGATTTTCTGCAGGATTCCACTGGTGAGAGTGTGTTAGTGGAACGTTTAATATAACGGTTTTTATTGCGCTTAGGAACACCTGTATAGTTGCAATGTGAGGTTTAGCCATCAATGTTCTTTACAACAAGGCTATTCTGCAGTGACTTTTCAATTAGAGTGATACATATTTTGAGGGGTTTTCGGTTTCTTACTAGACTATCTATGCTCCTGGTTGATGAAGGACACAGAGTAATTAAAAATGGTCGTTTGCGCAATAGCACTTTCTGGTATATTCGGGGGCGAGTTGCACAGTATTGTTGAGATATTGTGATACTGAATGGAGTGAGAAGAGGTAATTTTACTAGATTTGCTATTTGATTGCAGCGTTAGAGTAGATTCATTTGTGGTCAAAATATCATCTAGGTCGACTAAGTGGGAAAGTTCCTGAGTTTCTGTGGTTTTCGAGACATTATGATCACAAGCATTATGGCTGGAAAGCGTGTTTACGCGCTCCATTTGCAGTACTGTTAAAGTTGGTTTCAGCACCATGGACATGTAACCATTCCTAAGGCATAATACACTCCTGCTACAAATGAACATTTCAGCAAATGTTTCATTTAAAAGGTTAGACGTATTGGAAACGCCTGCTTCGATGACCGCTTTTACAGCCTCACGCATGAAAACTGCAGTCTTTTAAATGACGATTCTTCGCCTCTGCAGAGATGATAGCCACAACTTTTCCAATAAATTAAATCACTTTGCATTTTTGTAGCGTTTAATGCAATATATTGTATATAATGTTCAACGGGTCGAAAAGGTAACATTTTTGATATATCTGGTGTGTTAAAGTGACACATAAATTGACACTGCTCTAGGATCTGGTTCAGAATTTCAAAACTTTTGCTTCAAAGCCGTCAGCTCTAGTTAAAACACGTCAATCATTTGAATCGCTTTAGAGGACCATTCTACATTAACTGCCATATGCTCGTATAGAGAAATATTATGAGAACTACCATTAGACTGTTTTTTACTCTTATGCGCGATTTTGGATTATTCTTTATCTCAGTTAAAGAGCCTTTCATTTGTTCTGTGCTAGCGTACGGGTTGTAAGCAAATTGTTTGCCATCGTTTCAGTGGCTTCCTGTCTCAACTTGTGTTTCATGTTTGGACCGAGGTAACGACAATTTTACTGATTAGTCACTCGGTGTTAGGGCTTGTAAAAGCTATTTTATGTGAACAAGAATTACATAATAAAGAAAATTTTTTACCGTTTCAGTTAACTGATAGACAAAAATCAAACGGCTATCGATAAGCCGCAGAGTAAATAGATGAGGACTTTATGGCTTATATGAATACAAAATAGCCACTGTTCCAGCTGCAACAATTGATACAAACCGACCAGATGTATAAGCCCACATTTGCCCAGATTCCGTCAAGGGTATATTTTCCTTCATTAATCCACCGCACTGTGCACATGTAGCTCTAACTACGTGCGTTTCGCGTCACGTGCCGCCATAAGTTCCAATAAGTGCACACGCACAAATATCGCCAGAAAAACAGATTTGCGTGCGTTCGATAGAAAGCGATTCGCAATGCGGATTGATATCACTTGATTAACAAAGTTAGTTTAAGAAAGCGTAATTGCTTTTAGCCGCGTTATGCAGCTATGCTTGGGTTGGATTAGGTCTGTTAAAGTAGACCTCGCCATGAGCATTCCGATCTGATTTTTATGTACAAAAATATCGTGTCGGTTTGACAACTGAACTATATGACACTTATTTCAATTTATAGATATGGCCTTTTACGTGCCCGGTATACGAAACAAATATAACAAGTCAAGTGTAACCGAAGCGATCACTTTTGTCTAGGGGTTGAACATCAATGGATAATGTTGCGAATAGACCCATGGTCATACTCGGTGAAGCCTATGATGTTAAAACTATGAAGTTAATGCATTTTAGCAATTACCTAGCTGTGTTTTGAACAGCATGGTTAGAAATTCATAAAAAATATTCAACTAAGCATTTTACCTCGAGGCAAATTATTTTATTTTTTATGAGCATTCGCTGAACTTAGAGACAAATGTTGTGTGGAGCGCAGACACATATTTTATCATGCAAACTAGGCTTTACGTTTTGGACTTGCCTTCCAGAGAAGATGCAAATAAATCGTTGACAGATATGCGCTACCACATCCGAGGTTTTCTTGATCAGCCAGGTTAAAAAATTTTGACACAATGCAAAAAATTGCAAATTTGCATGTATTTTGCGAGACAAATTTGTTTTGACGGTCATATAAACGTGATCGGACAGACCAAATTATCGGGCCAGATGTCCATTGGGAGACAGACAGATTTCCTTACCAGATATGGATTTACCTACGTGCAATTGAGTCAATTACCTTTTTTATTAACTGAGTGAGATGAAGGAACCCGGTGACTCACGAACCTGTCGTTAATTATAGACCTATGCGAGTAATTTATAGCGTATTTAGCTTCTCCACTGGGTTATAACTTTTGTTACTTTGACTATGCCTAGGGAAATATTTCCTGGAAGTACAATTTTCCGCAACATGGTACCAGTGAATATTAACAAAAGCCTCATTGACTTCATGCAGATGCTGATGTGATCACCATCAATTGAGTAAATGTTTTCCGCGTTGAACATGGATGAACAAAAGTTGGTAAGTGTTAGTCATTTATAGAAAAGCAAGAGGATAGGTTTCTGCACCCTGGTTGGTTTAGACGAAAACCCGATGGCGTACCGCACGTCCATGTTTTGACAAGCATCTCCGGATGACATATACTGCGTGCTAGAGAAATTGCGCTATGACTAAGCAAAGGTTAGTAATGCCTAATGGTGTTTTCATAGAATTGTTCAGTGGATTTTGCAAATGTCAAACCAATGAGAATTCGTAGCGTTACAAATATTATTCCGAAAAATAGTTCAAGTATATCTATCCACGCGTACATCACTTACGTCACCATTTCTGTGCATGCAGAGTCAACATTCTCATGCAATACAGGAAGGTTCTGGAAATGCATGGTGACGTTTCGAAAATCGGCTTTCGTGAAGACGCTAGTTTTTGCTGTAGCAATGCGTTCATATTGTCAATAGGGAGTAAGCAAAAGCGTATTACTGCCAACAAATGAAATTTGAAACTAGCGACATTTACTGCATCATTTCCAGGAGCGAACCTAATTTGACTACAAAGTTAAGAAAAATAGGTCTATAAAATTTTCTAAACTTGGCACCCGTCCTGCCAAAAAATGTTCCGGCGTGGGGACGGAGAAAGCAGCTATATTGAGCGTCGCTACCAATCAGCTAATATGAAGGCGCACGGTAGTGACAAGTAGCTAGCAGATACAGAAGATCCACTTGGAAAGTTTTCCTAAAGTCCTCATAAAATTGTGTGTTTTATTTGCTCAGGTATATTTAAAAGACTATTGGTTTAGGGATATTACATTGTTCTTTACGTAGGAAAAAGTAGAATGATTTTCAAACCAAAGGGTTGTTTTAGCTTATCGAATTAAAAAAATATATAAAATATTTCTGAATTAGCCATTAAAACATGTTTGAAATTTGCATCACATCTGCTTCCTGCATTTCCGAGAAAACCACAACATTGTGGTATGTTTGTCATAATTAAGCTTTTATGTATATTCTTGTAATCTAACATATGTAGTCAGTACGTATGCTCTGTATTAAGATTGTTTCTTGTGTATGCTAATACACTACATATGAGGAAATTTAAGGTTCGTTCGATTGACCAAATATACATTTTATATCAACTCCGGGATTATTTCAATTCCATACATGCTTTTATTACACTCTGACAGGACAGTGCATTAGAGACAAAGCTGAAACTAAGATTTAAATGAGTGTAAAGTGAAATCACTAATTGTAATACCAAAATATAACTGGCAACAATTGTTTAAATTTAAAACTTGGACCCTGAAAAGTAACCTAAGTCCCTAACTAAATGTTGCCAAAATATTTAAATGACATCATTTTATACATTGATATATATATATGTATGTATAAAATATCTGCTAATACGGTTACTTACCAGACAAAATTATGAGTCCCCGAAACTTAATGTATCCGAAAGCGTAGAAACAGTATTTCGATTAAACAATGTATCGATGCACCTTGTAATGATTTTTCAAATATAATGATTATTAAATTTCGTTTTAATGTGTATTAAAATTTCAAATATTTTTTCACAGCTGGTTTATGTCAAAGTTTATTTTATTATTTAATCAGGACAGTTAGTTTCGGAACTCTAAAGAAAACGTTTGGCAGTATCAGCTTTTTAAAAAAATATATCTCAATGATGTTTCTTTAGAGGATAATATAGTTTCCATATGGAAAATTCCGAAGATGTTGTCATTTCACCCATCGTTGTCTAAGGTGGATTTATTTGTATACCCACTGATTTCATTAGACAGCATTCAATTTAAGGCTAAGTAGGAACCAACCATCTTAAGCAGACAAAGAATGCATTCGACAATTAAGTTTAACAACAACAGCAATTGGTACCACAGTATATGTCGCGGCTTTATGTTTGTTTGATCCGTCCAAATACGTAGCAGTGAGAACTATATATTTTTCGTTTAATCAATGCTTTCCAAAATTTTGTAAACAACAAAGATAAATTGGTAATACCAAAATATATGTTGTGCCAGAAACAGTTAAACCGTCGCTTCCGGTTTAATGTTAGGACCTTTTTAATTAAATATCTGCGGTAATAACAAGGTTGCCGATAACTTAAAGAAACCTATTTCATACTACATATCATCAGTCTGCCATGCAAATGAATTGCACCGGAGTGTGTAGACTGAGGGATAGTTTTTAATTCGGATAAATGCGGACATTAGTGTTTCAAATGATTTGCGGCTGAATTGAAATAGCCGTATGCCGCTTAATTGCTTTTTAAAAGAAAAATGGACGAAAGCTTCAGTTTCACTACACAGCGTGGACAGTAGTTAAATATAGAGGCAGTACATTCTACCCAAATTAGATGTGTTTGCTAAAATGTCAGTTCGTCTGCATAGCACTGTCAGTTCTGTCTCCTGAAATATTAGGCTCTGGTATAAAACAATGAAACTTAGAAACTGCATGGGCAACTGGTAACTTACCCGGGAAATTCACTGAAAGTATTTTAGAGGTTGAATATGGGGGTTTTAACTATGTTGTTTTGGGACCAAGTATCATACAAATTGTACACACGGACAATCTTCAGCGTTACTCCTGCAACAAACTAACATGATAGGGATCAGCATAGTGGCAAAGTAACTGACCAGTTCAATTATCCAAGATTAACCTCAGTGTCAGGATGGCAGGCACATGATTCGCACCAGAGCTTCATTCTAGTGATATATCAATAAACAATTGGTGTAACCTTTTAATACATCCAATGGCTGCCTTGGAACACAGAAAGCATCCGCAGTCAGTATCTGTGTATTCTGCCCACTGACACCAAAAATATGGTGAGCATGCGTAGTTCCTTAAAAGGTGTATGGGGTTGGTAATGAAAATCTGGGTGATGTTACTCAATAAATATCTTCCATAGGCTTATGAACACTGATACAGTTGTGTTTATATATGGAGGCTAAATTCAGTACGCCATGTAGAGGATGCGATTAGGGCGATTAGGTTCTGAACTCGTCTATGAAGCCAGTTATTCTTCTAAAGTCAACCCTGCTTACTAAAAGAAATATTGCAACAGGGTTGTTTTGCTGTATATAACAAAGTGATATTTTTAACGAAACTCATCAGAAGATGAATATTAATACACCAGTTTTATATAATAACGCGCACAAAAAAATGATTAGTCGAACTTAGCTCTAAAGTCGAGGATCAACAAATCCTTACGTGGTAATAATTTTCGCCACATACATTCCCAGGTCAAATGTATAAATGCTCAAACCGCACATCTAAAACTATATTTAGCTTTCGCTTTGTATCTATAGTGATTTTAATCCACGCATTTTTAATATATGACATACTTTAATGTTATTATTTTTAAAATAGTTTGTGCAATTGATCTCAAAAATAATCATTAGACTTATTCTCACTTATCCTATAAAATACGCCTTTTCACTTCAGTCATTTGTAACATTCACTTGACTATGATAGCCTAATAAAAACGCAATACATTTTCCTTGCTTTATCTATCTGTAAACGTCATAATCTTAATCAACATAGTTTAAACAGTACATAAACCGTTTAAACTTGTGTTCCCCTGTCATACAAACATATTCGGTTAGAGGACGAAAAATAATAAGTGGGAGCCATGGGGATATTAAAAGAAAAGCTTCCTTTGATAAGCATATCTTTATGGTTATATGACAAACGTTTTATCATCAGCATGCCATCACAAACAGTCAGCTGTCGTGCAAAGATAAGGCGGTGTCGGAGAAACGGCCTTCCTGCGGCTTTAACTCCGCGCTTCATAATTAGCCATTAACCCGCAGATAACTCAGTAAGACACACAATTTTAACAGGCAGGGCGGTAGGGGGACGACAGCAGAAGCGCCGATAGTACCGACCGCCAGCCATGTCCTCTAACTTCTCGACTCAAGCACATATTATTTTAGATGAACTCGAGAATGGAAGTTGAGGCGGACCGTCGGCACCAAGTTTGGTTGACCGAAAAGTCAGATTTTATCCATCTCGAGCCTTGCGGAAATCTACATTTGATAAGCAAAACAGGGCTTACCATGTTTGTGGAGTCCGGCCGTATATGATAGTTGCGTAAGACATAGCAATTTGATCACTCTGGTCTATTATCCTAAAGATCTATCTTAGTTTCCAATGCCAGTATTTGTCTACACATCATTTTGCGGATACATTGGGAAAATTCTACGCCAGCAGTGCCCCGCAAACAGCGATGATCAAAGACTTGAAAGCGCTTCAGAACTTCAGATCAAAACTCTAAACCCACAAGCCCCTCGAATCGGATGAATCAAACCGTGGCTTTATAAACACGGTCTTTCAGACGAAGGAAACATCCGTCCAGAGACAAACAAGTCACTGTTTCGAAAAGGCAATCCCGGCTTCATTAAACGTTAAACGTCTTTCATTGCTGTGTGTCCAAATTTGCTGATACAATTGCGAAGTTAAGTTAATTGTGCTAATAATTCTGGTTGCTCGTATTCAAAGGCCAATGGAACATCAAGTGGCTGGTGTACCTGTAGCAACGCTTTGCATTTTGAAGGTGCAAACCGAATGTCAAATATTCGGATCACTATTGAATGTGCCTTCAGTTAATTGAGTCGACCTAACAACGTTAAAAGCAAGCCGAAATTGTTTGCTCAATCAAAATTAACTTGTCTTTCAATCTACAGTAACTCAACGACTGCATCAAGAAATTCCGAAAAGCTTCCCTACAATTCATCATTGACTTTACGTGACCTATGCTATCTAAGAACAAAGGAGTTACAATTATCACAATTTATATATAAAACCGTTCCGTATAAATACTTTGGACAGAAAGCAACGTACGTTATATTATGTTAGGGAGGACGTTTACTGGTTTGCAACAAGTTACCGGCAGATAAACGGATGTGAGTTAATTTGCAGAATGTTGAACCTTTTGAATTTAATTAATGAACCCGGGCACATGCAATAAGCGACATTTCGACAAATTGCTTTACTAATGACAGAGTTTTATCACTTCAGCACCCTTAACTACCTGTGTGGTAAAAACAATGTTGACGTCGGCGATGCGTTAACAGTTTTTCACCCGATATCATGCTTAAATCTAGAATTTAATCAACCATGACATTGCTCTATTTCGTTGTTCTCTTTCCCGGACCGGAAGCAAGTGGTGCGAATCGTCGATTATCGGAGTACCGGAAGCACTAACACTTTTGGGCAATTATCATAACAGCGACAGAAGGCTGCAGTGAACTGCACTTCACATTGATCAATGGTTACATTGTTTATCCACTAAAAGTGATAACACTTATTTGTATGGCGAAGTTGCTGTTCTGTGTGCGAAGCATTTACAGCATTGCTAAAAACCAAAAATGTAAAAATACGTATCGAACACATTTGACATGTAGCAGTGTGCCATGAAACAAGCAATGTATTTAATTACTTTTATAAGATGCCCGCATTGGCATTGTCTCGAAAATGCATATATATATATATGTATATATATATTTATATCCCATGCCCATTTGTTGTAAAATCCTTGGCTTTATTAGACTTGTGTTGGTAGGACCCGTTCAGATCGTCGTACTACTGCTCCCAGTGTTTGCGTTGAACCCATCTACTGGGCGCCTCATCATAAGGACCGCCAAGTGGAAGTTGGTTGACCTTAATTTTAAGCTACGAGCCAGAACACAATTTCACTTGAGCCGTTTAACTAAATCCTGTCGAAATAACCAATAACTTTCTGGAGATCATTATGTTTAATCTCCTGTTCAGGTGTGAAGGCTCTGGCAGTATTCCAATCAAAAACTGGCCATGAAAAACGTCAATAATAATCTATTACTTCATCCGCCGCCTCGCAATAGCACCAAAAATTTCGCCGCAGGTTCTGAATAGAGCTTGTTTGATAAGTGAACAGCTACAGCGGATGCCTCCATCCTTTCATTTTAATCTGCACATACTCTTCTCATCACATTTGCTTAACACACTACTCGCCCCTATCCAGTTTAGCACGAGTGCGCTTGCAAGTTGCCATAATCGTATGCCTACGCTCGCGCGTGATCCCCGTGTGATTCCCTAAATACAGCGTGCTTGGGTTTGCCTGCGAAGGAGTGTGGGCCGGCTCCGTTGATGAAACGTGGCTCCCATCTGCATGCCTCCCGGTCTTATTCCTTCGGGTTTACACTGGATATGGTGTGTGTGGTTGGAGCTGTGGGTGGTGCAAAGCAATCCATCCATGGTCCCTCTGTAGGCTTCCTGTGTCTGACAACAGAGACAGGCAAATCCGAAACCGGATGCTGCCAACCATGTATGTATGTGTGCCCCATGCTGAGGCTAATTTTGCATTCTTGATTCTTCTTCACCGCAGTTGGGCTAAACCAACTTACACTTAAACTAGGTCTTTTTAAGCTGGATAAATTTGATTCCACTTTATTTGGTTTGTTCTGCCTACCTGAATAATGTTCTATTAACTGGCTAGGTTGCTCCCGCTAATTGCGCTTATCTTCGGTAATGTTGTTGCTTTTGTAACATTTGTAAATAACTTGCGGACATTTCTTACTTATCGCGGATTCGTTGCTAACCAACTTACTTCATATGGTAATTTAGGGAAGACTTCCGCCACCGTATATGTAGGCATTATTGGATTTAGTTTATTTCAGCTTGTTGTTTAATGTGAATGGCTGCTGCTTTATATCCAAGGTGTGGCTGCTCTTGTTGTGCATGTCGACAAGGTGCCTACCTTTCTATTACCCACTACCTCGTCCGTACTGGCTCCAGGAGGCAGTTGGTCGTTGCTGGAGGGGAGGGGGTGCACGGTCCTTGTGGCCTTGCTAGGCTCAAAAAACGGTTCCATGCAATTAGAGTGGAGCGGACTACGGTCCAGCCACCGCCTTGTGTGCGCGTAATTTCCCAAATACAGTGTGCTTGTGTTTGTCTGTGAAGGAGTGTGGGCCGGCTCCGTTGATGAAACGTGGCTCCCATCCACATGCCTCCCGGTCTTATTCCTTCGGTTTTACACTGAATATGGCGTGTGTGATTGGAGCTG
Organism: Dicrocoelium dendriticum; assembly: GCA_944474145.2. Lineage (NCBI taxonomy): Eukaryota > Metazoa > Platyhelminthes > Trematoda > Plagiorchiida > Dicrocoeliidae > Dicrocoelium > Dicrocoelium dendriticum. The sequence continues at coordinate 71,030,982 of OX104070.1, read as the reverse complement.
TGGGTGGTGCAGCGCAAGCCACCCATGGTCCCTCTGTAGGCGCAGGCGTCCTGTGGCTGACCACAGTGACAGGCAAATCCGAAACCGGATGCTGCCAACCATGCCCACGCTCAAATTGCTCAAAACCAGTTGCTGAAGCATGCGCACACAACACGACCGGAACTCCAGTGTGCATCCCGAGCGTCGCTCAACAATTTTGACGATAGAACTTGCGCTTTGGTGATCGATACTGCGGCACTCCACTGGCTGCACTCAACTGGCTGACAAAATAAAACCGCATGGAGCTGGTGTGAGCAATACGTTTAATTGGTTAATAAAGTTCATAACATGAAGATGGGTTGGAATTTTCACTGTCCGATTGCCTATATAACCCGCTGGTGAGAGAGCCGATTAACATTAAACAAAGACTGATGAATGTTCGCCAATGACTACAAAATTGATAAATATGTGTTCATAAACACGTATGCTCACACAGTGTGTTTTGCCCACACACGCTGTCAATTGTAAATTCATCCACCGCGATAGGTTTTGTGCCGAAGTGTGTCCGGCCAATTTTAATAGCTGTATTTATGTGCGCGTTAGAAGTAATGCCACAATTTCGACAGTCCTCTTTGGTCCATATGACATTCGCACAGGCAATGGTACCTGTGACTGTCTTGTCTTAGGGCGCACCAATGAAAGCCACATCATTATGAACACCCATGGCATGGTAGCGCTAGCCGGCTCGATTAGGTCAGCATACGCCAGCGTGACATGCGTGAATTGCACTTGAGACGTATATAGCTTTGCGCTGTATGCCATGGATTAAAAGATTTTGCGGACTAAGCGGTACACATATTTTTCTTACTCTATATATTGCAAGGCTGTAATGAAGTGGCAGAGGTTTAATGTTTTTTCACTAGACACTGCTGAGAAGACGACGGTACTAGAGATGATGATGGCTAAGAGCCATGGCGATGTCGACAGTACCACATGACGGAGAGCAGTGTTGTCACATATCAAAAAATGTAACGGATACTACAGATGACAAGATCAGGTGTAAGAAACGTAAAGCTGCAAGATTTGTTTGCGTAAACCAATGTGAGCGTTGGCGCGTTGAATTATTAAAGTATGAAGATTTCGTTGCTTTATGGTGGACCTTGCTTCGTCGGAGAAGTGCAGTCGTTTTTCAATTATAATCGATTATTAAATCGTCAGCTTTGTCGCTTAAACATTTTGAGTTGAAGGAAAATGCACAACGACCGGAATGTTTTACTGAACAAAGCCAACATACTTATTTAGTTTGCTCATTAAAAGCGGTGTATAAACCCTCTTTTAGACGCTGAGGGCTCTGGTACCTGCAAATTTGATAGTTGACTGCTTGCAGGCAACAGAGATCACGCAGATATAACGCAAGCATTTTGTCTATCTCTTGATTAACCGTTCAGATAATGATAGGCCTTGATTACACTGGTTGCAAAATCAAGCGATAAATATGGTTTCAGCTGACATAATCACGGTGCAATTTATGTGCAACTTACATGCTAAGCTGTGAAAAGGCCAGTGCGCCGCAGTCGGAGAGATACCGCCTGAATTGTTGAAACATGGCGGAACCAAGTTAAAACATGGGTTGCACACTTGATGCAACGCGTGTTTTTTGAAGAAGGGTAACATTTGATTTAAAGAAAGCGGTTGCACAGCCACCAAGGTGATCAACCAAGGTGACACGAATTCCTTTCGATGACAACTTGTTGAGCTTGTTAGTTAAGGTAATGCAGTGTATCTGCCTTGTTACCTAGGTAATTGGATCGCACGTGATACGACTGCAATGCGTATGCCGTAGGATTCGAAGCACTATATACATGCTATTCCCAGATCATATGTTATAGGAGGAACGCCGAGAGAGATGCCGATACTTGTACTTGAGTTTCGCATTTTTATTCAAAAAAAATTGACTCGGTAAACCACGAGACAATGTGGCTGGGGTTGAGTAAGTTAGTTTGTTTGTGTAGTTTTCTAACCCCAATGAAATCTATGAATTATGTTAGGCAGGAAATTTTTCAGCTGCATGGACACACCTCAGATGCCTTTGATATTCACAATATAAAAATCTGAAATAACTGGAGTCGCTACTATTTAAACCAAATAAAGGATGAGTATTCTAACTAAATCTAGTTCTTAAAATATTAGGTCAATCATTAAAAAACAATTGTGATTCGTGGCGTAATAAATTTTTACCTTAATAACTTCTTGTTTTTTGAACATAGGGCTATATGATGCTTCAGATGCCATTTGGGTACTTATCCAGTTTCAAGTTGCTCATCTGTTTCCAGTACGGCTTATCCCTTGTAAATGATTGAATATAACGCTTCCGATTTACTTTCATGCACTGCCGGATCGTTTAACATACCTGACTCTCATTCATTTCTATGGATATTCGAACCATGTTTTAGAGGAACTTCTATTTGTCAGCTTTTCCGCGGAAGAGCTAACACGAAAATCCCTCCACAGCCGCAGGGAACTCTCAGTAATCGATATTACTCTTTTATTAGAAAAAGCTAGGTTACTTGAAAATTTTTATAAACGTTAAGGTATTCTACGCCGTGGTTTACAAACTACACAGCTCAGCCTAGTTCAGAATAGCACCAGACGCTTTTCGCCTTGTTGGGGCTCGTCAGTGATGCGCATTTCCTCGGTAACCCACTGGGGATCGATATCACCGTGGGCCCAGGTATGTACGCCTATTGGCCTCTTATCATCGAACGGGTGCTTCTGACTAAATACACGGTGTACATGCTGCCAAAGTGTTTTTGATACCTTTGCTCAATCCATATCCGATCTCGGGTATCTACCAGGCCATCTTCCTGGATGCCAGATAAGTGGGGCCCTTGATGTGTCAACTGACCGTTAGTGTTATTTACAGTACGTAATATCGCCTGAATCAAACAGTAGGTGCATGTCACTCTAAGATACGAGGCTAGGCACTCAAGAGAAATTTGGCCCCTCAAGTTCCCTAGGAATCGAGTTCACCCCCGGTCTACAGGGTTATTGAGGAGGGGGTAACCTCCACGCATGCCTTCAATATAAGGTTTGCTTAAATATGGGTGATATCCGACCCAGTATGCATTAAGTTATACGTTTCAATGGAAATTACTGACCACCCAAACGCACCAGCACGACGCCTAAATAGAGTCGGTTAGAGGGTAACCCTAGCGCAGCTGCTCAACCATTCATTCAGTGAAGGATTAGGGGCCTTGTCGCCATAAAATAACGGATGCCGCTGCCACTAATATGTAAGTAGATTGCGCTTCATACGGTTTCGCTAATTTTCGGGACAGTGACCAGAGCTTAGACAGTTGTAACAGTTGACCTTCACTCTAATAAGTTTCCGAAGGCTAGGTACATCAATGGATAGGAATTCCGTGCAATATATTTCGTCAACTTCACAGTCGCAAATAATGCGAGTCCTTATGTTGGCCATGTTTGAGGCAGTGTATTAATCATCGTTTTTATTTTTACTGTTAAGCTTACTGTTTAATCGGCTAACTGAGGCAATGCCTTATCAAGTTGAGTTCATGAAACACAGTCATGTTCTGCCTGGTCAAATCTGCTACGAGTAAACTTAGCCTACGAGAAAACGAATTTTTGCGATATCTCGAAATCGGATTTCCTGCGAATCCTACACGATAGAATCAGCTACCTTTGTAAATCGAGGTTGCTGAGATCTGGGTACATTGATAAACTACCGTTCACTGTCGGTGAAAGAGTCCAGATCCTTTATGTAGTGTATCAGAGTGAGCCACATAACAGTTTTCCATCTTGATGGATAATCAAGGGTTGCAAATCAGTAATCAAACATTCACCTAATGACAGTGTTACTACATGACTTTGGCCAAAGTTTTCTCTTGGAATTCTGCAAGCCCTATTGTTAGTTTGCACAGGCGGCAGCACCGTAACACTCATGAATGTTTTCATTAGATCATCCTATGCAATAATATACAATATGTATCAACCGTTGACCAATCACTGGTTCATGACAAGCTATTAAATTGATCGAAAAACCTTAAATAAATAGTTGGGTCAGCGCCAAGGAATGCTTACTCGACCTTCGGTAGATGTGCGATGGATAGCCTGCCAGATTAAAACGGGGACACGATGCAGGAGCTGTTGGGGAAGTAAAACCTCTTGAAAATCCCTGAGGAACCGACTCATTTCATCCCACGTGACAGTGGGTTAGTTACACTATCCTTCATTTCCAAAAAAAGCTTAGCTAATTATAACTCATTATCTGCTTGTTTGTTCTTATGCTTGACAGATCTTGAGGAAGCAGGAACATTACAAGAAGACTGAGCTAGATTATTAGTAATAAAAATATGGATGGAGGACATAAAATAGGTTTATTACCAACATGTAATTGTTTGATCTGCCGTGATTCAAGCGCTAAATCCTCGAAATTCGCGATATACATTCTTCTATTTTTAATTGAGCAGTCTAAGTATTTCTCTTTAAACCAGTAATCATAGAACAAGGTAAGCGCCAACAATGTTTAGAATAGCTGAATGAACGTGTAACTCGTAAGTTGCAGGGGAGAAAAGCGAAATGAGCATAACCTCAGCAGACACAAAGCGATATTAAACGGTATTTCGCTCACCTTAACATTCGCCGCGATATTATAACTTTATTTATAAATAATATTCCAAGTTTTGTACTACCGTAATTGTAGTGTCGTTTTGCATGTTACACTAATAAATTTATTATCAAAGAATTGTTTGCTAAAGGTGCAAGACAGTCTGTAAAACGTAGTCGGATAATAGCGCAAATTTTGCCAAACTAAATATTTGTAACTAAATATGCGTTCGGCTCTCTATATATTACATGTGAAATGGCTATTAGTTCAGAGAATGGAATATGTTCTTCCGTGACAACGTTCCTTGTGGGCTATTCTCCAAACTGGGTGGTCACTCGTGAATTTTCCTTTATAAATACACGTCTCGTTTGGCCTTTTCTTTATGTAGCTTCAAACCAATAAAGTTCTCATCATGTTGACTTATTTCTTCAGGTCGAGGTTTAGGACATGTAAGCAGCTAATTCGCAACCTCAGTAGACGGCACACCGTCCGAAGCTTTATTAAATAAATTCAGGGATTTTGCTATATGTAGGGAGATACGCGATCAGTCATTTAGCTTCTTCCATCAGCTGAATCATTTGAGTCCAGCTTATTTATTCGTCAGACATTTATGTCGGCGGACATGCGCCTCTCCTACGTGTTCATGTATAGCTTAGCTGATTGTGTAAATCAGTTGAAAGAACATCAAAAATTGGCAAAATAAAGCAAAATACACCAAGATACTAATATCCGCTTTTATAAATCTAAACCTACTACAACAAATCTCAAATTTATTTGTCAAACTTATCAAACAGAGCAGGTAGGAGTTTGAATTAATATACAAAATGCCGCTCCTGGATGATTTACAGTTGTTCCTATATTGTAAATCTGAACGTGGGTTACATGCTCAAAAATCGAATCGGTTGTCAGGTCGCACAAAATATCGGCAGTTTGTGCCTACTCTGCTACCTCCAGCAGCCAGTATATCCTAGTACAGACTATATATAAACACAAAAATCTGAAATATGTTACACCGTTTTTCGTTAGCAATGTTTTATTTTATGATACGTACAAAAATGTTGTCACAAGAAATCATATAGTATGGTCATTATTAAAAGATCAAGAAAAAATCGATTCGGAATTTAACCACATAGGCCGAGCCACCGAATTATATTAAGCTTGCTCCGACTCAATTATTTTAATGGGTCCCCATAGGCCATTATCTGTTGTAACCAAAAATGAAGTCTTAAACATTTGATACTATATCTCTGGCGTTAAATCACGCGTCCCGCATGATATTTACATTTTTCAAAAGCACAATTTAAGGAATAATATAGGCAAATAGATTTTTAGGGGAAGACACCCGTATGTAATTATATTGTTTAATTATATATATATATATTTATATAATGTTTGGTGTACCGTTTAAAAAGTATACCCATTACAGCTACCGTAAGGTATATTTAAATTTACTTTACGTATGTGTTATCTGGCTATCAAAATATTTAGTTGCATTAACGTTTACTTCCTTCATTGCGAGTGAAATGTATGTGGGTTTCTTGGAATCAATTTTACCCTTGTGTCCAAAAATATGTAAATAAGACGAACTACATGTTGCGGTATAGATCTGAAGTGAAATTTTCACACCAGCACTATGTTAAATTCTAGATATTCAGGCCATTAATCACTCTAATTCACCTCGCAAATATTAAATGTAGCATGTAATGATTTTCACAAAATGCTGCAAATGATGGACATGAATCCAGACACGATAATTGAAAGTAGAACATGCTGGATGAAAGCAGAATAAAACAGTCAACATGCGTTCACAAGTGATCATGTTTTATCCCAGGAAATCTGATGGTTGCATGTTGCTATTTCGACCATCAACTTCCAGTTCAAGTGATCGCACAGAATTTCGATGGCATATTCTATTGCTTATTCAATCCACCTCGTTCAGTTACTGAATAGCCAAGGAGAGGAAAGAAAATAACACCAATAAACGCAAGCATACTACACTGAGCAAATGTTATATGCCGTGCCAGACTTTTAACTTGGATGTCGCCGTTATCGTTATACATCTCATTTACATTATATGTGTCAGATATATTAGTTTTGCAAGAATACTCTCTTACGTGATAGTTTTTATACAACGTCCAATTTCAACAAGATCAAACACGTTATATTTTGCGAAACATAGATACCCCTCATCCAATATTGCCACCACTTCAAATGCAGCTCTAAATGCAGCCCAACTTTTCAACTTATGTTACCTGCACAACTTCAAGTATCAAAACGGGTTCATGTGTACGCCAAACCTGGAATTGGACTATGCATTTCGATGGGGTGAATTTTGTCATGTTTTGTAGTTTATATCCCTAAGATATGTAGAACTTCCTATATGATATGTTGGATGTCACGGATCAAACCAAAATCATAAGCGTAGTTCAAGTCATTTGCGCAATTGCCAGGAATATGTTCAAAAAACGGTCAATAAAACCATCCGGAGCACTTAAAGAGACATTTTTAATCAGAAAGTTGACGAGAAACGGTGGTATGTAGCGTCCCTGTTGTAAGCCACTACTGAAGTCGAAAGTTGAATTGGACTTACAGTTTGCTCCCACTCTGCCAGATACATGTTTTATAGAGCCAACGAGATGGCGGTAAATCTAAGTGATACCCGATTTATTTGCATATGACGACAAAAAGCAGGCCCGTACACGGAGTCTAACGCAGCTCGGATGCTCTTAAATGCAATAATGGTAGGGATGTAATAGTCGTAGTGCAGCTCGAGGCGTTAGCGGTGGGTAAAAGCGGTTTAAATACTTCCTCGACTGAAAGGGAAATCACTCTTTTCCTCCTGGGAGTGTAGTATTCACATGGGTGTTGGCTTGCGCAGTAAACTGGTTGTTAGCAATTTGAATTCGACGGATATTTGTCTAATACATCTGTCGTAGTTGTATGAGATACGAGCATCATTTTTATGATCGTTATGGTAATATACACACTTGCATTAGATGTAACATTTTCTATACTGTAAATCGTGGAGGACATACCTGTTAACTAGTGGTCAGTTACACTTTCACTGTACTCGAATACTTCCGGAAGAAGTTGGTTCTAGCCACCAGCTTCTAATCACTAACAATGACTAATTTCAAGGCAGAACTCCGCTTTGGCGGATGATAGTGAAACCTTCCAAGGTTCGCTAGTTAGCCTGCCTGCCAAACAGGTGTAAGGACGAGACCACTTGAATTGATATCGAAATTGCTCAGGCTAGCTTCTGTGCGCCTAAGCAGAAGGGTGATTAGTGCTTCTTCTAGCTCTGAAAGAATCTCATTAACCCCAGTTTTTCTGTGAGCAGTGTTATTAATGGGCAGGAAGAGCATGCAAATATTTTCAGTGTGAGCTGCTAGCTCCATTAACGAAGCACGCTGAGGTCATCAAGTTGCGGTTTGTTTGCGTTGTTGTTTGAGGTTGTGGCGGATATCAGCACAGCTTAAATGAGCTGGTGTATATCGGCGTCATCCAAACAAGTTCCCAAAGCAAGCAGAAACCCAGTATAATTAACAATTAGAAACCAAAGCCTACTGCAAAAGGTTTCTTTGATGTTCGACATTTGTGGGTGGAGTATTAACAAGTGCGTCTGATAAAGAAGATTTATAGGCCAGTAGAGTGTAGGTGTTATCTAGCCTGCTGGTACGTATCGTAAGTTGCTTTGTTTTCTAGGAGCTATCAAAGGGCATGCATACATCCAGACAGACCATTGCATGATCTGATACGAGGTAAGTTGTCCAAACCGATTTACGATCCCATATAATGCCCCACCATGCAAGGCCGATGACAGGATGATTAATCGATGACCACGTTTTTGTTGAAGATTGTTGAAGCCAAGTGGCATTGCGTTTCTATGGATGCCCTATATTTGTGCAGGTGTGAAGGGGCCTTTTGTTCTCAAATATCATAAGAAGTCCACCTCCAGTGTCAGTGTGACTCACCAATAGCATAATACCCACCAAGGTTACGTTAGCATAACAGAAGGCGACAGATCTATTCAATGGATACTCTTGTTAGAATAAAGACATCGGACGTTTCGAGTATAAACCGACGGTGTTGCAATACGCCATATAAGTCGCCCTTAACGAATGCACAGTTGCAGTTGGTTGGTGCATAAGTGTAAATCACAAAAACTGCGTCTATTTAATCCATGCTTAATGATCTTGCAAGAAAACTAAAGTCGAACCACACACGATTAGACGTGAGCCGAAGGAACATTGCAGCAGCGATGCTTTACCAATTCTCTCAAAGCGATTAAAACACAAATCAGATCAGCTGCATGGGCAACAGTATCCCCTAAAGTCCGGTAACTTAGTCACGGGTAGACAACATATATTAATAACGAGGGACTCCAGGGTGCGAGCTACGCCAGCTTGTTTTTAAATCTGCATAATTTTAGTAATTTTAAATGCTATTAGCCAAAATGGTGATTACATCTAAGAAGGGTCGCTGGGTGGGCTCTTTTGACATGAACGAGATAGTCATCAGTGAAATATTTGATGGGATTATTGACGAATTTTGGATTGACCTGTGTGATGGAAAGGGGATGATCTCCGGAGCAGAAGAAAACAATAAAATATTAGTAATTCCAGAACCGTGTTTCTATCACTTGGAGCTAAGTTACCTGTTGCCGCAATAAAACTAGCCTTTCCTTGAATGGCTTAACCGCTAGGAAGCAGAGAGAATTTAGATACACACGCCGATTTGCAGCCGTTGACTGATTACTCATTGCACACGCCTTTCGTTTAGACGCCTATTAAACTGTGTCAATTTCTTCCAAAATCTCAGCATCTGATCACCAAACTAAAATCTCCAGCAGAGTGAATGAAGGGAAAATAACGTTTATAGTGGAGAGTCACATTCACCACTTCATATATAGTTGAACAGACATTGGTGATATTCGGAAGAGAGACAGTTTGCTAGGAATATTCACACTACTGCTTAGAGATCTGAAGCCGAAATATTGGCAGAAACGGGATAATTCTGCACTAGCTACTTGATAGCAAGGTGCAGTTGTGAGACAAAACAAGTATAATTAAAAATACTGAAGAATATTGCTTGATATATTTTTATTTCCGGGTGCTTCGAGATAGCGATTAAATAAATGCATTTATAAAATATTATTATTATGCCATAAAGGCAAAACAGTGCAGTTGACAAGAAATAAATAAAGGTACCTAAGTGCACTCTATACATTATGATTTCTGTATCCAATTAACTATTTACAAATTATGTGTTGCTACTATTCCATACAAAATAGAAGACATTGTTGGGAAACTATCGCAATAAATTTTCAGCAATTTTTTGAGGAGAGTTTGTGCAACCTTTTCCATGTGGATCCAACCGCTAGTTTGTTACGTTATGTTTGGTGCATTGTAACAAATATGCAAGTGCCTAGAGCGCAGTTCCCCCATGGATAATCTTTATATCATATTAGTCTGTGTGAACTTAACCGGTGGGAAATAAACACTATTCGGCTGAGGCTTAGACAGCTGACGCTATGCCTGTTGTAATAACAAACAACAAAGTGTCATTTAATTATTTGGACAGCCGATGTCTTGTTTACTTCCAGCAAAGCGTCCATTTTCAAATTTGATCAGAATGTCAAATACAAAGGGGCCTAAACAAATGCGCACTGGAACCGTCGGATTATTACTCGAATTTCAGATGGCTAATCAAAATTGAACAAACAGTGAAGAGCATGGTTTTTTATCATAAAGTCAATGCACAAATAGAACTGTGTTCGTACAATTGAACTCAAATGTGCAATAGAAGACAAGTTTATCAATAGCTGTAGAACACATGTCAAACTCTTGGCCTATTGGCCACATTTTGCCCGACGTACAGTTTTATATGGCCCGCGGGAAGTTTTAGACTAAATTTTGTTTAAAGCACTGTGTTACCTTTATAAATTAAAAAGAGACAAATAGATAATTGATATTGAGTTGGAATCCTTTCATGTTTCTGACCACATGCAAAGTACAAGATAATTAGGCATAACCTGAAACGAAAACATCGAACGTTTGAAAATGGTCACGAAAGAAAATTGCGTACTCGCAAGAACAATTCAACGAGGTTACCTTAACGGCATGAGTCCCAAGAAATATTTAGGGTGACTATTAATGGTTCTGTACACTAGGGATAGGACGACGCCGCTAAAGCTCAAAGCTTCGGCAAATTAAGCATTTAGTTGGTTGCAATTTTCTAGATAACCTTAAATGTTGGCCCAAGGTCAACCTGATGGTCAGGTTCGATTAGATGTCTGGATATAGATGATGCCGGCAGCTTCGATACATTTGCTTGTTTAACAGTTTGCTGTGTGGATAACTCAGCAATCCATGTTGGGATTTGCTCTCCACTCGTTTACACATTGATAGATTTTTATTGCAATATAACAAATTCCGCATTTATCGATCGAAACGAAATCACAAACATTTGAGGTTTACCAGCGCAGTGGTGCTTAATCAACATCGCTATAGTCTAAATTTAAGTAGATTACTTAGTAGACATTGCTGTAGGTTGAAAAATGGTATGCATCTAACATTTGATTTAAACGACACCATTGTTGAGGTATTGTATGCTGCGTTTAGGATGGTACGCTTTCAATAACAAAGTTTTGATTGGTTTGCGGAATTCATGCGTGGCAGGCGGTCCCTAAATAATTAGGTGCGGATTGTATACTTGTGAAGGCGACCACCTCGGACAAAATTACTGATCTGAAACCGATTATGGAGGAGGTGGCGCCGGTGACTGTGATGCAGCTAAGAAAATCCATGGAAACCTCATTAGTATCAATCCGCAACGTCCTATCTGAGTTCCACCGCCTCCGAAAGTTTTGCTCACGTTGGATACACCAATAGCTCAATCAGAACCATAAAGGACCGCGAGTGAATTGATGCCGCACAATACTTCTTATTTTTGGCGGTGTATATTTCAACGTTTGTTAGGATATCCTCAGCTTTGTTGAGAATTTGGGTAGCTACCACCCGAAGACCAGGCGACAACCCACTTAATGGAAATCTCTTATTGTAGCGCAGCCTCAGAAATCCCGTTGTGTGGCCAAAGAGATGGTGGACTTTTCCTGCTCAAGCCTGGTCATGTGTATACACTATTAAAATTGCGACAACACAGATGCACCAGATTGGTATATTAATCATTGTCTGCAACAACTTTAGGAAGATATTGCCATGCGTCGTCCAAGTACTCGAACGAGTGAAGTTCATGCACCATGACACCACACATGCACAAAGGTTCCAAGTCCTCATAGATCCTCTGGCTAGAAAGATATCCAGTTGGTGAGGCACCCACTAGACAGTCAAAATCAGACTCTGTATGCCGTTATGCGTTCCCAAATATCAAAGGCTGTAGATTTTGCATCCCCTACGAGTAGCCAAATTCTGCAGTAGATAATAAGCTATTTAAAATCTGCCTTGTTCGGCGTGATCTAGCTGCTTATCTGAATAGTTTGAGGGAATAAACTGTGAACCAACGCTGTTTAGAACACTCCAGGAAAATGTTATGCCGGTTTTGTTGTAAAAACAAAACTTTATTTCACCCGGAAACATATTGCATTAATCTTCTATATAGAGTTTGTAACATGTATGTAAGTAATTTCTACAGCATCCACTTCTTGCTTCGGCTACTCAAATTTTAAATGCTCCTCCATAAATTTGACTGTGCTCTTGAAATTCCCGTAAGAAATATATATTCCACTCTTACGTTATCCCACTAACAGTTCACAAAATTTTGTGTTGGTTTGCTAATGCAAATGACTTAAATTACCAGTCTATTAGACTAAGTATTAAAACAGGAAAGCAGCGAATGTAGCGATTCTTACGAAATATATAAACATTAACTGTTCCTTCAGAAAAGTTGGCGACGACCAGTTAATATAGTTATGTTGATACACAACGTTTCACTTATGACACAAAATCTTCCTTAGGCCACTTTGCTTTAGCACTTCTGAATTTGTTGGAAGGAGTTATGATGGTCCATTCCGATTTGGGATTCATTCATCTATGCTGCTCAACCTGACCGGAGTACAGCTGGACGCCAGGCACTAAACAGCCTTACTCCGTCTATTGTATTCACGAAGTTGTTAGCCTTGGTTATTTCTATAGTCCCAGCAATCAGTCTCGGTTTAGCTAAACCCAATCCATTTCTGATAACTTCGACATGTTCGAAGTCATTTTCGCGTCCTCTGTCTAGTGCATGCGTTGCTATTTCAAATCTCTGAGTAGAGCTCTATACTCTAGCTCATTTCGAGGAGGTCGTGATATTCGTCTATTATGTTCTAAAATCCATGTATGTTATTCCATCGCAGTTTTTCCTATATATACTTTTGAGCAAACGTTACATGGAAGTTTGTAAAAGCAGTTAGTTGTTCTATCTAAGGGGATGGAATTCATCAGATGCACAAGCGGGGACCGTAGCTTATGACTCTTCTAGAAAACCACTATTATCTACTCATTCAATACTCTCCTAATCGCTTCCGAAGTTATTTCTATATATTTTACGCCCACTGTTGATCTCCGCTCTGTGGTTTGTGTTGCCCGTGGGTTGAGACATTTCTGTAGCTGTGCTTTCACCAATCGTTTTGGATACCTGCTTGCTAGTAATTTTCCATAACCTTTCTCTGCGCTGCTTTCTTATAGTCTTCCTCCGTGTACAGAGCACTTGCACTGTGAAACAGTGATGAGGCTATTTCCGCGTATACGTGCTTCGACTGGCTTGACCTATAGCTAAGTACATCATCTGTGTCCAATGGTTTACGATACATTGTAGTTTTTAACGTTCCTACGTTCCTATGGGCCAGACAATAAAATAACGGAAGTGCACCGTCCTGCTACTCATGCTCCAAGGTGAATTTCATCGCATTGTCAATGGAGTTCAAATAGTTTAAAAATTCCTCTATTGTATCTATTTTTATAATCACAAAAGTGTATTATATGTAGCGCCACAATATGTTAGTGCACCACGGAAATTTGGTAGTATCTTCTTGTTAAACTCTTCCATGTACATATTGTCTAATACGGGGAAGATTATGGATACCATAACCAGACCCTGTTTTGGAATGTTCATTCTAGACTGGAATGTGAAATAAGTCATGTCGAGATAAAAGCTATACCCTCGAACAGTTGCTCCACTGTTAGATATGTTCTGTCCTCTGAGCATCTGCCCCTAGCGAGCAGTTTTTCTCTAATCGTTAAGGCTACCTCCTTGGGTGCATTCATGAACAAGGAGGCAACATCGAAGCTGACCAACAATTCGTCTTGTTCGATGCTCACCCCACGCACCATTCGTGAAAACTCATAAGAGTTTTTACAGATGTGCTCGTTCTCCCAGTTGGGAGTTGCAGCAATCTCTCCAGATATCTCGCGAGTTCATGTGTGGGAGATCCTAAGCTATCCACTATAGGTCGCAAAGGGACTTTGGGCTTGTGTAGTATTGGGAGACCGTAATTCTATGTGGAGTAGCCGACTACGGATAAATGCTGTACCATTTGACTTTTCCTATATTATCCTTCACGGTTCTTGCTTAAGTAACGTCTGATTCTACTTATTCATTACCCCAATAATGGTTTCTGCTAAAACAATTTGTGTGGTCCCGTGGTTAAATGCTCCTTCATGTTTGCTAAATAATCTTGTTATTCACTAGCACTGTTTTTTAAATGTATCCGCCCTTGTAATAACCATACTGATGTCTTCTTTCAGAGTCTTTAACGCTAAATGTTTAGCTGAATCATTATTCGATTTTACCGGTTGTTGAAATCTAACTATATTTGCTAATTGGTCGAGGATATCCTCTGAATTGTTAAGTAGTAATCCAGTCATAACTGGTTCAACTCCAAAAATTACAATTTCTGTCATTAGTTCAAATGTACTGCTAATAGAATTCAGACACATTATTACAACCCTACGCACTGTTACACTTAAGCTATCAACAACAACTATACAACCCTAAAATAGTTGCTACTAGATACATGCACATCATTCTGAATTTCGACCTTAATATGTACAACCAACAAGTGTTCCAACTTACGTATTTACTTCTTCTTCGACTCCTGTCCTCTTGCTGACTTAAATTCGGTGTCCGAATTGCAAAGTCTTTCATAATCGGTTTTTCACCGCAGTCTGGAAACACTAGCACAGCTGACTCGCATGGAGACGAATTTCACTCAGACGTCTAGTTGTTAAGTCGATTATTTGTCTCAAAAATGCTTTGCCTGTTATGAGTGCTATTCGCGCAGTGGTGTCTGAAGTATGCGTAGGTTCAATTGTGGGGGAATTTGGAATAATGTTGTTCTTGAGACATTTGATATTTTAAATACGATGATTTTCCCAGTTGGCTTTGTTGCCCGCTGAGCCCACAAATAAACTCAAAGATTTACGGAAACAAGGTCTGTAACTCTACTTGATACCTTGGAACATGTATGGAAGCGACCGCGAAATTATCATTTAAGAAACGTTGGTAGTAAACCGGTTAATATATTTATGGAGATACACAGCGTTTCACTTTGACACAAGAGCTTTATCTGTAGCAGACTATTTTGTAGCAGACTTTCCGTAGCCGTTTAAAAGTATTCCTCACAAGCTAAAATTAATTACTCTAAGTAAACGACAGAAAAATAATTTGCTTTTCGGAAACATACAGTCATGTCGCAATTAGACAAATTCCACAAGCGAATCTCATATTATGAAATGCGTTTAGCATTCAGAAATCTACTTACAACTCCCTCCATATTCCAGTAGCAGGTATAATTTTTAGTTTATTTATGTGTGACATTTTTTCTTGGGTACAGTAGCACTGAGTATTAAATATGCCTGGATACAAATTTACTATTCGTACCCTGAATGTGTTCTATTAAATATATATATGGTGAAAATTTGAACATGTTAAGTCAGGTTTAGGAAAATATGCCTGTGTAATTTCTACAATATTTGACAAATTTTCTTCATATACTCTTAGTTTTGTATCCACAAATGAGCAGTGGACCAAGGCATTGTGTTATTGTTAGGAAACAAAACTACGAAAAGTATATATTATTCATGGCATGGAAATGTTTCCTAATTTAAAAATATGCGGGTACAATCGAGCACTGCTCTATCTGCATGGTAAATTTTCCCCCAGTAGTCAATTAGTGTTGCTCTTAGGACAACATGTAACATATGTTTTTAAGTAGGGATCATCAGATCTATAATCTAAACTGTTAGCACGAACATGCTTCATGTGAACTCATTTGAATCTTGCTTTACTAGATTGATCGACCAGAGTATTTTTATACCAGTACGTCAAATTTAACACAAAATAATCATCATACAAAGAGCCACTGATATTAAAAAAATTTTAATGAACTAATTGGTGATTAACAAAACAGTTTGGTTCCTGTGAAACATAGTTTGCACTATATCCTAGAAGAACAGTTATTATCTAAACAACACTTCCGTGTACTATCTGCAATCACTGGGAAGTAAAGTTAATCGTAAATTCCAAAATGGATCCGAATATACATATATATGTAAACAATACATGCTTAATACATTATGGAGGGAACATTATACGATTTGAGTAAACAAGATCAAAAAGGGCACTGGTGCGTACATAATAGAAGCCCGGAAAACTGTGTGTATTTAACGATCGGTAGATTGTAACCACTGTTAAGCTAACATCATATGATTCCACAATATACTAACAGTCTGCATGATAAGCAAATTAATGACAACAGTGTTTAGTTAAAGAGTTAATTCCTGCAAAACTCATTTCATGTCACACGCATGCAATCTCGTGAGGCTTAAAAAACAGATGAATAATTATTGTTGCGATTGCGCAAGCTAGAATAATTTACCAGTCCTAATTGCATTACAATCGTTGTTATATATATGAATCGCTCATATTTACGTCCGCAGGTTTTGGAATGTTTAGGTTCAGTGATTAATAATCGTCAATACCAGATGAAGACCTTGGATATTAATTAGGCGTACAATTAAAACATTTACAAAACACATAACAAACTAATCCGTACAAAATTTATTTCAGAAGATTATGGAACATTTCGCAACATTTCAAAGCAAGCATTTGGCAAGCTAGCATATGGAAAATAACCACACGTGAATATGAAGTGCTGGCTAAAGGAATTTCTGAGTTTATGGAACGTAGCATTTTAAACAGTTTTAGCTCCACAAAAACTGCGCTGCGGAGTTTGACTTGAACCTGAAAGTTGAAGCTAATTGCATCATAAATGATAATATTATAGACACTATTACATTTCCTTGAAAGTAGCTAGGAAACCTTTAGTTGAATGATTTATATTAGGGCTTGAATCATTATATGAATTATGTTAAGTAGCAACGACGGCAGCCTCTACGTTCAACCAAGGTGGTAGTAGGAATTAGCATATACATATTCGCACAAAATTCATTTATACTGGGATAGTTAATGTAATGGATGATACTGTCATGTATGTCGCCATCCTCTACTCGTTCAAATGTTAACTATATACCAACTATACTCATGGTTTCATGTATTCATTCGCCAAAAAACTGGAAACATTTGCCTGAACCGGAGTATGTGAAAACTAGTTTTGATTTGACTGGGTTAAAATTTACAAATATATTTGGTTACATATTAGTTATCAGAATCTTTTTGCAAAACTAACATTCAAATTCGGTGGTCTGCGTCTGTGTGGTTGTTGTAGTTGCTCATCCAGCGGAATTGATGTTTAGCATTTAAATATGCAACAAGAAATTCAAACATGTACGACGTGATAAACTAATTTGTACAGCAACTGCAAGTTTTATGGAGACAATTGATAGCGGTAGTTTATAATCCCCAATACTCCAAGCATTTGATTCAACAGGGTACAATTGCTATGCGGAGATAAATACTGCGTAGTGGTTGTCGAAATCTCATACAATAAGCACGATTTCCTGTCATGATAACAGAAAGCAGGACACCGGAAGATAAGTTGCGCTATGTCCCACTTAGCTTGCAATTGCAGGCGGTCTGTTTTAACTCCACATAGCTCACTGGCATAACCTGATGTCTAACTGGCGTAAAGGGTTATGTGCTCAAAAGGACAATGAGGGAATGCGCAAAACAAACTTGTCCAAATAGGACGAAATTATCTACTGACGCAATTCCGGATAAGGATTTTACTAACCAGGTAGATGTGCAGCGACGATGAGCAATTGTAATCGCCTCAAGAATCCAACGAATCATCAAACGCTCATAATTTTGTCAATAGTAGCATAAAAGGTGCTTATATTGTAAGGGCTGATAAGCAGCTGATTATTTGCGTAATAGCTTCACCATATACACAAGTGATTAACAGTCTGATGTATGGCAAAAATATAAATATATAATACTTGAATATAACGTAAAATCAGGCACTACTGCCTTTCGAGAAAATGTAACGCGCCCACGAATCTCAGCCAACCAAAAAATTAATGCAATGGTTATAATTCCCTCAGACTCCTATGAGCAACTAAATAACATTTTACACACGTGAATACCACAAGCAATTTTAAACGATATGCACAATAAAATTGTTTCATTTTACTCGCAAAGGATAAGGGCACATTTTGTGCTTCTCATTATTTACACTTGCAGCTATTCGTCCTTTCTCTGTTGTAGCAAGGAAAAGCTTCTTAGCAAAAAGCGTTTTGGTTTGCAGATATGAAGGAATAATGTGTTTAATGCGTAGAAACTTTCGCATTCATAAGTAATTAAATATAAAAGACCATTCCTAACAACATGCAGATTGTTGTAGCCCTTAAGTAAAATCAACCTAAGTAGCACAGCTTAATGTTTCAAAGCGTTGGTGCATTACAGCCTTTCTTGTTTAATCCATTGGCAGTTTGGTTCAGCACAGTTAACTAATTTCCTCTTAATCAAATATCTACAAATTGAAATTGGGTGCACACCAGCAGGTGTCATATAATTCACTAAGCAATATACTGTATTTAAATAACATAAGTAAAATTTGTATTTTAGAAGACATTTGGCCTTCTATATGACACCATAAATGCTTTAGATAAGTCATAGTCCAGGTCCTTAACCTCAAATTCGCTTTGATTGAAATGCTCATTATTTGTTCAATTTTAGCTGGCTCTTGAAAAACTTCAACATTCACTCCGGCAAGGAATTGAGCAAACGAAATCTACTCCTTTTTTATATGCACACTCATTCAGCACTCTGTGGTCGCTGCTGTTTAGAAATGTGGGTGGAAACATACATTTTCTTAGTGCATAAGCTAATATTGACAAGCTAAACCTGCATCCCCGTGGAAGGCAACATAGTTTCACTGTTTATTCCACATGATAAACCTGCAAGGATCCAAATAATTGTCAAATCAATAACACAGGACAAGAAAATGTAGCTGCAAATAAACCATCATTGGTTATTTTATACGTTTTGCATACAAAATTAAAATAAAACATCGATTTTTGTCCCAAAGGCTCAGATGATTTGAAAATTGATGGTAAGCACTTTCACAAAAGTACAAAGTGCTTAGCATCATGATTTATGAAGCGAAGCACTAAAATATATAAATCGATGCAAACATTATCCTAAGCGCTGCATTTTGTTCAGGTACTTCTAAGTAAAATTCCAGACGCATGGCAGGTGTTAATTAGGCAAAATGCGCATTCATGTATATTGCGTGGAATGTTTGATGATCCAACAATATTTCGCCAACTAGTATATGTCCGACCATCCTTAGTCTAATTCTTCCATCGCCATCATATCTTGTTGAAAGCGTGCTCTTCTTCGTCAATTACTAACCCAACGTTTACGAGGAATTGGTCAATGTGGCGCTTAATATATGCAGCTTGACGTTTATGTAGCACCAAATATCGCGAAGTGCCAACAACAACTGTTAACCTGTTTGTTATTATCACCGATATATGCGTGAGCAATAAAGCTTTGTGTAACAGCCGCAAATGATTGCCACACATTCTTATCCTGACAGTGGATGACATTGCAAGGACTAAGATCTTATCTACTCCTGCCGTACAAAAAATTGTTCATGTCTTCTACTGTCACCCTTCTGTCTGACTGAATGAGGTCATTGACTGATTTGATCACCTCAGGACACCTCATTTCTGTAGGCCTTCCAGGCCTGTCTTCGTCCTCAGCACAGCTCTGTACCATCTTTATACAATTTTGCTCACTTGTAGACATTTTTTCGACTGAAACATGTGGCGCCATACACAGTTACCTTCTCCTATGAATTTCAACTGGTTTCACTCGTCGTTTACCGCCCCCCAACGTCCACTCTGAAATGGATTCCTGCTTGATCCGTGGCCTAAACAGAGTAACAAGCAAAAGGTACAGCCACATTCTCATTTCCGGGGACTTCAATCTACATAATCTGGAGGTTTCGGCATCGCCCAGTGAGCAGTTCAAAGCAGACTTGCATGAAATGATCGCTAATATTTCTTGTACAATCATGTCACTAAGCCCACTAGATTCAGGACAGCAAACAAACCGTCCATACTGGATATTGTGCTCACGAATGAAGAGCTCATGGTTGACAAGTTATTGATGGATAGTCCATTAGGTCTCAGTGGCCATGTAGTAATAACCTTTGACAATGTGTGTTATACACAGTATCCATCTGAACACTCGGAACTAATTCATACAATCACACGCTACCACGTATTTAAAGAATTCGTTGACGCAGCTGCTTGGGAGTTCTCAAACGAAATGCCCCTTGTCAACGTTTGGGCAGATTTCTTTAATAGACTTAGCGACATTGGCAGCAAAGCATCAGTGACCAAACCCCTTCGTCCCGCGAATATGCCTTCAAGTATAAGGAGTAGGACTCGAAAATGCCTGGCGATAAGGGATGCAGCTTGGCGTGCCTACAAGATTAACCCCGACTCAGAGACTTGGGGATATTTCCTGACCCATCACAACCATTGCACTGCACTTGTCCGTGAAGACAATGTATCTTATCAACAGAGCATAAACAAAAAATCATGGCAAACAACAAACTGCTATATAGGCATCTCAATAAGCTTCGCAAAGTGAAGCGTGTAATCCCCTCACTTTACACGACAGGCGGTAGAGTACAAAGCGCCGAAGAAGCAGCTAATGTTCTGCGGCTTCAATACGCCCCAATCTTCGAACTCACAACCTCTACCTGTCCCATAATATCAAGCACATTACCGACAACTTTGTTTACAAATGTTATTTTCAACCCATCAATTGTGCTAAGGAAATTACTCTCACTGCCTGTGTATAGTCCTCCGGGAGCAGACAACATCCGCCCGAAGGCACTGAAGGCTACGGCCACCAAGCTAGCTTAACCACTGTCACAGTTCTTCCAAAGGTGCTATGATGAACCACAAGTCCCCAATATGTGGAAGTGTGGCATTATAACTCCTATTTTTAAAGGCGGTAGCCGTTCAGATCCTGTAAACTATTGTCCAGTGACTCTCCTCCCTGTGATCGCGAAGGTGATGGAAGCAGCCGTCGCTAAGGCTTTAATGGACTACTTGGAAAAATGCAACATTTTTGTACCATAGCAGCATGGCTTCCGTCAACACCGGTCATGCAACACCAACCTACTTATTGCACGAAATAATTAGGCGGAAGTGGCCGATGATGGGGTTGGAGTCGATGTCATCTAGCTGGACTTCTCCAAAGCTTTCGACCGCCTGGATAACCGCATCCTACTTCAAAGACTACAGAGTTACGGAATCGGAGATCCTGTACTTGGTTGGATTGGCAACTTCCTTTACCAACGAAAGCTTCAAGTACGTGTTAGGGGATCACTTTCTAACCCAATTGAGGTGGAATGTGGTGTCCCACAAGGCTCAGTGCTGGGACCGCGTTTATTCCTGGTGTTTATCAACGACCTGGCAAGAGTCATCTCCTCAAATTTCCTGCTTTTCGCCGATGACGTCAAGATATGGCGGGCGATTAGTAACAAGCCAGATCAGGATCTGCTCCAACATGACCTAGATTGCATTTACGAATGGTCAAAGAGGAACAAGCTTCAATTGAACATGGCTAAGTGCAAAGTGATGCATCTGCGTCACCAGCCGGTGAGCGCTTACAAGATTGGAGACCACACCTTGGCGAAGGTTTCTCAGGAGCGTGACCTGGGTGTATTGGTACAGGAAGATCTCGGGTGTTCAAACAAGCA
>OX104070.1:70736078-71009091 GCA_944474145.2 Dicrocoelium dendriticum | reverse complement strand
CAGTCGTGAATATCGTTGTTGTTCTTATGTCACATTTATATATCTGACTCACTGTGTTGCAGGACTCACAAATGTGATGTCATCCTAAGTGTGCAATCGTTCTCTGAATAGAATAGAGGTAAAATATAAATCTAACAACATTTTGAACTGCTTCACAGATGTTGCCTCCATCACATGTTTAGGTAAATTGTTCCAAATATGTACCACTCTCCGTTAGAAGCACAGTGGTTGGGGAACACGTTTCACATCCGGCACAACAAGTTTGTATCTGTGTCCGCGTGTGCTGCATGGCCTTCGTAAGTGCAACATTGGCCTTAGCATTGGGAAGTCACCGAGATGTAGAATACGGTAGGTCATAATAAGGTCGACTCGCACCCGGCGGTAGAACAAGGTGTAGGGTCGTAGTTTCTCGCACCGGTCTTTATACCCCAACCCAGGTAAACTCGGGATAAGCCTGGTAGCAACGTGTTGGACCCATTCGATCTTTTGGGCCTCGCCTCGGGTAATCGGAAAGTAGGCGGGCGAACCGTACTCTAGCATTGGTCTAATGATGGAAGAGAAGACGCGAGTGGCAACTTCTTCAGACCATGTGCCGAAGCTACGTTTGAGCGCCCAAAGCATGCGCAGTCCGTTACGACAACCTCTTCGTGTTGTCCACGGACTTCAAATCGTAGCGCGAGCGTACATCTAGATCCTTCACTGATGGTGTGAGATATAGCGGTTGGCCGCCAAGCGTGTAGGTTTGGCCGTCAGCATCCTTCCCCAAGCTCATAAATACAGACTTGGCTGGGTTGACCGGGAGATTAACTTCTGCAGACCATGTGGATAGGCGGTTGAGTTCTTGCTGAAGTACTCCACAGTCGTCGGAAGCGTCAATTTCTCTCCAAATGTTCATGTCGTCTGCAAACAAGGCGCACGGCGACCGGAGAAGCTGAGGTAGATCGTTGATATGTGTCAGGAACAGAGTGGACCCCAGCACAGTGTCTTGAGGCACGCCACGTGTAGAGGGATACCAGTCAGTTAGATGGTCGTCGACCGGTACCCTCCAATGTCGTCCAACAAGAAAGTCGCGGATCCACCGGTGCAGTGCGGCACCGACACCACACATCCTGAATTTGTGAAGGAGAACCTCATGGCTGATCTTGTAGAACGCTTTACTGAAATCGATGAATATCACTTCGACAGACTTCCTCTTGATCATTGTCTTCAACCACTCATGCCTCGTCACAAGCAGGTTCATAATGCATGAGCGGCCTTGCATAAAACCGTGCTGTGCGGGCGTCAGGACCTCGTTTGACTGTAGCAACTGCAGCAATCCCTTCTTCATGATTTTCACAGCAACATTTGCAAAATAGGTGTCAGACAATTTGGCCTGTAGTTATCTACTTTGCTAGGGTCGCGGCCTTTCGGAATAAGCTTCACCGCCTAACATTTTCAGTCAACAGGCAATGTACCTTCAGACAGCGACCTGTTGTAAAGGTCGGTCACCGTAGGAGAGGTGATGGTCAAAAGTGACTTCAGAACCACTGGGTGAAGCCCATCAGGTCCGGTAGGTTTGATGCCGTCAAGGTTAGCGAGTAGTTGACATACCTCTTTAACGCCGCAGTCCAGACTGTCGAATTCGGTAAAAGCGGTACATGTCGAACTCGGAACAGACACCTGGTAATTTGCAAATCCAGAAGCGAAGTGCACCGCCAACGTGGACACACGCTCAGGGCTGGAGATTAGGGGCTGTCCATCCGGACCCTCCAACACTGGCCCATCACCTGCCGGCTTCAGGCGTCGCTTCAACGTATGCAAAGATTATCTTTGGGGCGGTCTTCGCGGCTATTGCGAGCTGCTCTTCGAAATGTCGGCGCCTACTCTTTTTTGCATTGTCGCGGAGGTTCCGCTGTATACCCTTCGTAATCATTGACAGAGCCAGAGAGGAGAAATTTGTCCCGCAGTCGGCGCCGACTCCGAACCAGGTTTCCATACTCCTTGTCAAACCAATGAGGCTTAACCGGTCCGACCTTCCGAAATTTTAATGGCACAAATTGGGAACACAATGATGTTTATCTCGCAGTTATATATATCAAACAGTCTTCCACAGATGCTGCTTGTGACAGAGACCAATCCAGTTGGCTCGCATCTTGAGCTAGACCATCGAACTCCGTTTTCCTGTAGTTGGGAGCTGGTTCCAGCGGACGTGAATACGGCAAAGATAATTCCATATCAGCTATGAGTACTGCATGGTCGCTTGTAGCCAGGGATTCCCGAATCCTAACTTCACGCACTCGTTGTTTGTAGCACATTAACATCAGGTCGAGACAGGACGAGGTTGCGCGTGTTGTTATGCGTGTTGGCTGGCATAGGTGTTGCGATGCACCAGTTTCAAGTACCAAATCCACGAACTTTGCTTCAACCTCACTATGTTCAGGCATCAAATGCACATCAGGCCATCGTATTCGAGGACTGTTAAGGAAGTGTGGACGACCCGTGTGCGTTCGAAGATGGGACTGACAATTCGAACAACGACTCAAGGGGCTGCCATAAACTGCGCCCACCAGCAGTTCTCCGCGCCTGAGACGGATGGAGCAGCACACTAGCGCACACAATCCATCGTCACTTCGGTAGATGCGCACAAGTCTCCCACGCCGGGAAAACCGGATGTAAAGCAAGACACCACCGTGGGCATTCTTTAGTCTATCGCATGGGAAGCAAGAGTAACGGTTGATTTCAAGTCCTTGGGTGTATAACTCTGAATACAGCCATATCTCTGCGAGTCCCACTACGTCTGGCCGCTCAGACGCAACGAAACAACAAAGCTTATCGCGCTTGTTCATAAGACTACAAAAGTTTGTGAAGGCTACTCGTAGGCCGCAGCAGGAGCCGACGGGCGTGCTTGAAGTGTGAGCAACCTGTTTATACTGATTCGCAGATTGTTGGAAACCACCCTAAAATTTACGATACGAAGATTTGTTTCCCCCTCACCAGTAGGTCATCTCAGCTCAATGATGGCAGAATTGAGCCGCTCCCTATCTACTGGGTCCAGGTCTGGACGAACATGGATCTTTAAACCTTTCAGCCTACTTGGGCGGGACATGATCAGTCTTGGACTGGCTTCGTCCACAAAAATGAATCTCATAGGCCGATTTTGTTGATTACCTTGCTTTTCAAAACGGGTAATTTGTCTCACTTTTACCGAGTCCTCACCAGCGATGAGTAGTCTGTCAATTAGACTCTGTATAACTCGACATCGTGATCGTAGCGCACTTGGGGTGATGGATCACTGGACTCCGGCACGTAGGAGATCAAGAGATTATAAGGCCTCTGGTCGGACGTGGTTGACCTTGCAGGGCGAAGTATGCTACCAGTCTACGTGGTTTGGCTAACTGCTGACTTACAGAAGTTAAACGCCCAACATCCCTTCGTAATTTTATTATTTGTTTTTTTCCACTGATCTTTAGGACTCAGACTTTCACCTGCTGGGACATCAGTGCCCATTGGACACGACAAAGGTGAACAATTTATGCCAGGTGCAACTGGGTTTCTCACAACGGTTGGACTTGGGTTCGGTGAGTTTGCACGGGTAGTGGAGGAAGACTGAGCTGAAACCTGAAGGCGCTTCGGGATTGGTAGTTGGGCCAAACACACGGAGCTGTTCGCAACGTAATGATGAAGCCTACACATCGGCTTTACTCTTCCTGGCTGTATCTTGGTTCGGCAATTTTCACATATAGTTTGAAGGAAATCGTGTTGGATCTCACGAAGACGATGAAAATGCTCAACTGATAATACAACATATGAATGTGGTATTTAACTTCGCACAAAAGGCACTGAGGGCATCTGCACGGTATCCGACTAGCTTGGAGCACGTACCACAAGGTGACTGCTTCGGCATTGTGAATAATCCGAAAACCATTTGCGGGTATTTGACAGAGAAAATAGCGATAACAGGATAGCCGAAACCAAGCGATGAAACACAAGTATTTCTTGTCAGATTGTTCAGATTAGGAAAAGAAACTGGATTGTATCTCAGTTTAAACGAAATACTTCCAATGAAAGCAGGAAGCCAACATAAAATGATCTTGTCAAGTAAAAATCTGCAAAGGGATATGCACGGGTTAGCTGCTCGTAATGGTGATTGGAAAGCTGGGCTGAAGGGAATTGCCTACCCCGTGCGGTCGATCAGGCAATCGATCGAGCGGACGAATGCGTTTTCAAACACTCGGCTAATTGGACTTTTGCCTCAGAGTTGAGAGGACAGTGTTTTCGGCGGCATTTATCTGGCTACGTTGGCAGAGTTTTTGTTAACACGTTTTTCGTGGTCAAGTCTGTTGGAATTTTGACTTTTCTTCGGCTGGGCTAGAATTTTTGCGGAGACATTTCTGGGTGGTTAATTCGGAATAGCGAAAAAGTCGAAGATCTAACAGCTCGGCTCAAAATATACCACAAACACAGCATTAACTACAGTCGGGCAACTTCTAGGACAAACTCATAAAGGCAGTTTCTCAAATCCTTATCACACCATGCCGTCACTAAGCGTTAAACAGGTAGCCTATGCGACACAGACGCACCGAAAAGGCTGATATGCTTTCACCAATATAGCTACCAAGGTAAAGTAGCATTTATACGAAAGCTATGAAAGCGACTACCATTATTTAAACTAAACTATTAGCTTTACTGTTTCAAAAGTAGCTTACAGAGATGTATGTGCACGTGCTGTGGAAAAGATAATCATCCATCCAATATACAGAGTAGAATTCATGCAGAACCCGCGGCATATCAAAGAAAAACACTGCTAAATTTGGGTGCCAAATAATGGTGTCTATTGCTGTTAAGTACCTATTAGATTCCCGGAGAAAAGCGAAAACATTTTTCGTAAAAGCCAAAACCTGTCCTCAATACATAGTTTTTGAGCAACCCAACATACTGGAAGGAATCCGTGGATGCAGAAGAAGCAGTAGTTGCAACCTACTTGGATTTGTTAAGGCATTCGACCCTCTTGACTAACACGTTCTACGCGCAATCTTCCAAACAATGGGATTAGCGATAATTTTTCCACTTGATAGGTAACATCTCTTGCAATGTCACATGAAAATGAGGGTTCGCAGTAAGCTATGCGAACCAATTAATATTTGGTGTGACATACGTGAGGGTTCGGTACTCGGTCCCTGTCTGTTAAGGGATTTCAGAACTGGTCTAGCGCGGGTGCTATATTCAAACTTCCTACTACTTGCAGATGACATAAAGTCATGGCTTACTATCTCAGTGTTGGAGAAGACAACATTACAAGATGAGTGGTTCGAAACTACACGTAGTTAATCCAGAGCATGCTGCTGTTCAAAACCATTAAGTACTAATATGTAAGCATAAGCAATCAGAGCACATGCAAACAAAAGCTAGAGACACAAGTTCTAAATGAGTTTTTCTCATGAATACGGTCGCGGCGGGCGTGTGCGAGACGACCCTAGTTTATGACGCAGCATTCAAAAGCCCCGAAAACATAAACCAGCTTTTTAGCCTCCTTCCGAGAGTGATTGGAAAGTTCGCCACATTGTTTCCGAAAACGTTTGACGCAAATAGGAAGACTAAAGCAGAATGACTTAGCAGAAGCACCACCTCAACGCTATCCATAATTCTCAACGCAACGCTACGGTAGGCGACAAAGGTTTCTCCCACCTGCTGCACGCACACAAAACAAAAATCTGCGGCGAATTATTCTGAATCAAATGGGCTATCGTATAATAGTGCATACGGGCATAAAATACCCGAAACACATATGCTACTTTCTTTCGAAACACAGTCCAAATCTAATTTGATTGGTCATTAGTTGACAAGGGAATACAGCGGTCGTTGAATGCACGAAACCACAGTAATGTGTGCATTGCACATGCCTTGTCGAGCAACAATAATCTTTGAATAATACATTTTGTAAGTAATCATCTCATGATCAGACACATTTTAGATAATACAAAAACCAGAACCAGAAAAGTAAGATAATCTACACAGATGAAGATTTCTGTACAAAAATAATGCAGCGACAGTGTAGCACAAATGCTGCATAGTTGGCCTTGGATAGTAAATATGATCGGAATCAAGCGACTTTCCAGTATCGGTGCGGAAACTTACTTATGAACTCACTCGTCGCATTTATAACTTGACCCATGATATCCACGTAGGTGTCTTAGAGAAATAGCATCCTTAATGCGATCCAACAAACCCTTGTTTGAAACAGGATGATATGAATATATATATGTATATATATATAGGTATTATATAGGTTTCGGAACATGCGGTTCCTTGTACGCTTGTCAATGTGACCTCTATAAAACAGCCACAAGGCGCATGTGTGGCAAACGGATCAATAGTTTTTTTCCGCTGCACCATTCAAAGCTGCATCCAAACCCATAATTACCATTATAAAGTCGAAGGAAAAAGACCGGAAGATTTGGCGATTGGAGCTGCATTACATCAATGTAGTCTTCCCAGACTGTGTCTACATGCAAGGAGACGAATTGTGTTATTAGGAAATCGAGATTCGCAAACGTACACAGAGCGGGGATTAGCAGTAGCCTGTTGGGCACTAGATATAATCACTATCGAGATTAACACGATCACACAGAGTAAGCACACTACCCCCGCAAAGAATAGCAGTCCTCTGGGTAAGGTAAGCTAGATGGAGATTTCTAAAGAGGGCAGCAAATTGTCAACGCACACAACAAACGCAGCCACAATGGGATGCCAAGAAACTACATTGCTTTTAAAATGGAAACAAACACATAAATTTGACAAGCAATCTAGCAATTCGAATGAAGAGGATATACATATAAGTATATATGTAATGCACAATAATCCAGGGGACACGAAAGATCGTCAATGGCTGAAAAACGCAGGGAACAACTGAAAGATGTCAGCACGCGTCACAGTGGTCACAGCGCACGAGATAAGTCAGGGCAAAACACAACGTGCACACGGCAGCGTGTAATTGGCAAGACTCCAAAATTCAGGTAATTCAAACAAAAAGGGGTTAACTGTACACAAACCGGCCTATGAACTACAAGAATAATAATTACTATTGTTCTTTAAAGTCATTCTCATCTGATAAACAGTCCAAATGTCTTGCTTGGTTGTCAGGCCGCCGATCTGAAAGGAAAAAAGGGAGAAGGTCAAAAAGAATTCGATAACTGGCACTACATATTTATATATATACGTATATAAATATATATATATATATATATATAACTGCCACGTTTAGTTTTATTCGGCGTCCTGGTTTGATGCCATTTTAGTTTGTAACTCTTTGAGTGATCGTAACTTTAGCTTCGCTAATATGTGCTAATTTTGTCAGGTAAAGGTTCTGAGGAATCTGCACACATATTAAGAGAAGTAATTAACGATGAAAGTATAAATATTGATACTACGACGATAATTCCTTATACAGTTAAGTAACAATATGATATTTCTCCATTGAATCCATTTTTGTGAACAACAAGCAACTTAGTTGCTAACTGTTGTAAATGGATTTTACCAACATCCTATGAAACTAAGTCGTAAGAGTACATTATCCTATAGTCAATTATTAATTATGATTGTTTGAACTTCGAAACAAAGTAATGTTATACGTGTACAAACAAGTGTAACTTAGTTCGATAATTACCAGTTTGCGGGCGCCTATTTCACAAACGGCAGTATATATTTGATCGCTTCTTATATCGAATGAAAATCATATTGCCAATGTACTGTGTATATATTAATAATATGTTGCCAACATTATGTATAGGGCCACACGTTCAAGAAAACCCAATACTTTTGCTTTTGGTTCCGAGAACAAACTCCAGTAAACGGATAACAAGGTAATCAATATTGGTAGCTTCCATCAGTTCTAAATGTGTTCGGCAATATTGTAAGACACTAGGGGAAGTTACAGACAATTAGTTTTGTATCAATTGTGAGTAAAATGTAGTTAGACACTAAACCAACTTCAATATGTAAACCATCGCAGGCAAGACAAACGCTCCTTTGTGTTTTCTTACACTAACACTATAAAAGCGGTGTTTCTACAGCTTAGCACTATAAATCTATATACATGTTCCGAGTGGAATTTATCTTACAAGCCCCAAGTAGATATTAACTTAATATGTTGTCAACATAAATTTGTCAACAACTTAACTCTTTTACATTAAAATGAAAACGAAATCACATCAATTATTGTTTTTATATCAACAGTTTGCTCCTTATATTGAAAATTGACCATGCCGAAACGACGATCAAATAAATTTAAGAGCATTGACACTCGTAGACCAGTATGCACCAATGTGGAAAACAAAAAATTGACAATGAAACTGTACCATATTTTAGAAAAGAATTACCTTAAAACTTATCCTTATTTGGTAATAGATTTGAAAACATCACCTGACTTGCTGTTTCAGTGAATTTTGCTGTAATCTTTTTGCAGAATGATATTACATAAACAGCCAATTATACTTTATCATGATCCATTTGGGAATTGATTTTGAAGAATATGTTAGTGTTTTCAACGGATCAGTATTGCTGCCATTGCACTCAAAACCACCCAATCCAGGCTAAATTATGAACTCCCAAATTTGCGTCGGGCATGTACTGTAGTTAGTCTCGTCATCTCTAATACAGTTATTCTTTGTCCCGTCTCATATTAATCAGTTAATTAAGCGAAGCTTTTCATGAGCAGTGCTGAAATTCCCTCATACTATATTTGTAGGGAGCGATAAAACCTATAATCCAGTTACTGTTTACAATTGATTATACCTAGCTAGTGAATATTCAGCTAGTGTTCGTAGCTGTAGCCACAGTCTTTCTCATTGCTGCCGAAGTTTACTGGTCTTTATTTTGCCTTCATATCAGTCGGGTTTGATAGGTTTATTGCGCTTGTAAACCATAAATTAAAACCGCTGGATATGGCAAGCAAAAGATAACTTGTAACTGCTTAAAGGACTTTTGAGTTGGCTTGGCTAGATTAAGGCTGAATTGCGTAAATGTTTGTTAGTAAAACGTGCATGTTGTGGTCCGCTGTTTATAGAGGTTAGCAAATATTTTGATACGAATTTTGGGGTATATATTAAGAAAAATTAACAGTCAGAATGCAAACTAAAATTTCTTGTCTGCAGAAGCAGACGTCATTTGACATCACAGGATAGCTAACATAAGATTTTTTACATATACAGTAAACTTTACACGCAAATAACTCATATTGAGTTGCATGAGTACGATACATCCACGGACATCCGGCATAAGGAAAATACACTAAAACGTAAATATGTTTGTGGATGAATGTTTGATTTTCACCAAGTTATCTTATTATACTTGTCACCGCCTTGAATTAAATTCAACAGCAAATATTTAGAAGGACCAAACTGAAACATAATCTTCAAGAATAAGGTTTATGCATAAACATATATGTATATATTTATACATATATATATACATCGCGTATATTAGAGGACAGCTAATGCCTGGTGCTCGTTATTCTGAAATCCTGTTAACATTTGCTTAAAATTTGCAGTCCGTTACGCTAGAACATATGAGGAGTATTTAAAAGGCCTATGGGATTAGGAAGTACCTTTATGTCTCTGAACTGTACATGTATCATGGAAAACATTCAGTTGTTTCTTTATAAGCAAACGCCATTTTAACTTA
Organism: Dicrocoelium dendriticum; assembly: GCA_944474145.2. Classification (NCBI taxonomy): domain Eukaryota; kingdom Metazoa; phylum Platyhelminthes; class Trematoda; order Plagiorchiida; family Dicrocoeliidae; genus Dicrocoelium; species Dicrocoelium dendriticum. The sequence continues at coordinate 70,999,434 of OX104070.1, read as the reverse complement.
AAGCGTATCTAGTTTAATGGAAGCCAAGAACTACCTCTTTATGTATTCTGATTTGCACATGCTTATTTTATCTTTCCACCTACAAAAGAATTTCAACGGCACTAGTACCTTAAACATATATCATAAATAGTCGTCCATCAACTTCTGCGGCGAAGTGAGATTTTCTGTGCTCAGTGGATGTATACACAACTGAGTTTGGATTGCATAAGAAGGCGAGAAAATTATGTGTAAAATGTATTATTTTCTTAAACTGCGCATTTGACATGGTTGGAGTTTCATGCAAGCAAATAAAATTCATACGTGCTACTTCATCATCAATTGTGAAATTTCAATTTGACAGCCGACGCTTTAGTTGAAAACATATTTTCTCTATACACATCCTGAAGCCGCCCATGGTCCTAATTTCCAGGTTTAGTTACATAATATATTTTAAAGGTCGCGAAACTATACAATCCGTCTTTTTCTGAATTTCCTTTAAAATTTATTTCTAATAACATGAAATACCATACAGAAATTGGGCACGTTCCGAATAAGTAAATAAAATTACTTACGTCTACAAATAAAATTGTCCGTTCTCTCTTAGCAAGAAATTTTGGAATCTTCGCCTATCGCTATTTGTGGCACGGAAATGCTTATCTTTTATTTGATTTTGCTTTGGGTTTTGGATTAAACATTGTCATGTTTAAGAACGAAAGGTACGACGTTGTCCGGTAAATATTGCTGACATTTAAGTTGCCTGTACAGCAGCAGGCTTTTTATATAATCAAGTACTCTGTAACTAATCACGATTTGCAGTTCATCCAACATAATCTAGGAGATAGATAAATGTATTGATGCTTGCACATAATTTAATATTCGCCTAACGACGAAACAACATAGTTTACTTTAACAATATTACTGCATAATCTCAACGCACCACAAAAACTTAATGATAAAATATTTTGATTGCTGCATTGTTGATTGCAAAAGAAAATAACTTCAGCTGCATGCTTATACTTTCAAATAGAATCCCTGTATTGTTTTACCTTTCCCCGGGAAGCTAGGCTGCATTGCATGTAAAATACGCCGTCACTAATATCCACAATTTTTAAATTGTGCTCCATTGAAAAATTACCATTTCGGCATTCTCTACAACCGAGACCGGCTAGCATTCAATGTTTTTATATACAAAACAGCGGCATCTGCCCATAGCTTTACAGAGTTTAAAAATGATGTACGGCGCACAAGTTGCAATTTATAATGTTGCGTTTGTCGGCGTTATATTGAATAATACTTGTATATTTTTCCGAAAATACAATATGTGTTTACGTATGTGCATAAGTTTTTCGTTATTCAAACTTTCAAAATATGTGTTTGACTCCTTGCATGAATGTTTACATGGATCTGTAAATAACATGCATCATACCCTACGAAAATTTCATGATTTAGCAGCATTTAATGCGCTTTCCCTGGTTGGTATGCAAATTGCAGCATTGCACTTACCTGTTTGTTATCTTTACATACTTGAATCTTTTGGTATTTGTTAAACTTTACATGTATTATCATGCTTAAGATAACCGCGGTTACATATTGGAAAGCGATATGGCACATTAATTTTTCAATAAGCAGTCATAGTTTAACTGCGTACTAGTTGTTACCTGGAATAAAGCCAATTTTGATGTAAATTTGGTTACATTGCACCAATAAAAGCAAACAGAGTTATGTAAACATAATTCTTTACTATGCTGCATAAGGAGGCCTAGAAGCGCAAACTATTGGTATCACTGCTAGTTACTTTTAGTTGTGCAAGCAGGATTAATATTTTTAACCGATCATACTAGGGCTGTAAATTCTTGAGCAATAAAAAGTGAATCTCAGTTTTCAACATCCAATAACACAGATGTTTAAATGCAGCAATTGCTCGATGTCAAATGGCAAACCAGCTAAAATGCGTCAGCCATTATCAGTCTGTTAACTGGGTACAAATACGTCTTTAAGGCTTCCCTCTTTTTCAGACCAAAAATATTAAAATAGCTAGTAAACCCCGCTGTGTTTTATTGATAAGACCTTGACACGAGGCACAGGAATTTATTTTGGCAACTGCGTATTATTCCGGCCATAGCCTAATCATTTTCTCTGTTTTACGGCCTAAGCTTATCGTACATGCATAACTGATACATTCGACATCTGTGAAAAAGGATATAAGGCTATAAATCTGTTTATCTAAAAGGATACGTAAAGAATCAGATCAAATCAGTTAACGGAAAGGGTTTGTTTCCGCGGGGTTTTAACAAATGCCTGAATTTTGTCTACAATTTTAGTTTTAATTTCTTTTCGAGGTAAATTTTTGAGTTGGTAGGACCACATCTGCCCAGCGATTGTTCTTGGTCTGAATGCGAAAGGAATACTAATTACACATAACTTATACTGGTAAAATAAAGGCACCTTGCGCGGTCCTGATAAGTACTATATTGTTTCATACATCAATATTAGAACCCATGCGAATCCGCTAAATAGGCTTCCTGTCATGTCTCTGCCGATATAAGCTGATACTATTAAAATGAACATGAAACACTAATTTATCATTGGTTAGAACCCGTGTTTGAAAATTCAGTAGGACAGCAAGGTTGAGTGTTATAATTTTAAACATTATGTAAATTATGTAGAGAGCGTTTACCGAGTTGAATGCTTTATTGAGTTCCGTAACTCTTAACGAATAATAATCAGGCGACATACCAAGAAAAGCACTGGGTGCGATGATCGCTTGCGTAGAGCGTGAGAAATGCGTAATATGCTAGATTGCATACGCGAAGCTTCTATGGGTTTATGCGCAATAGAAATTCGGTTGAAGGCCATTAGGTAGGAAATTCACGGTAGCGAGGTTTAGTTAAATATATACTTAGAGCAAAGAGAATCGTTCAGTTGTTTTTGAAATTTTTCAAATTAGTGGAGGATTTAACTAAGTTTGGGTGGATTTGCATTGCTGTGACACTTAACAGAACAGTTATTCTGTCGGCATTCCATACGGCTCTAATTTCCAGTTCCATACAGTTTCTTCTAAGCGCGGTGTTTAGGTTATATTTTAGCAAATGGCAGTAAAGCTTGTTAGGGTCAAACAAAATTTGGTAAACTTATAATTAATCACCGCTTGGTCTTCTAATCTTCAAGTGAAAATACAATACTTCAGCGTCGTTACATGGCAACATTGTTTCCACTTAATAAAAATGTTTAATTTTTGGCAACCATCGGTTTTGCTTGCGTGTCAGTTTGGTAATTGCAGTCAGGCTACCTTTTCTTACAGCTTGTTAGAGAATAATAGGTTTTCTGGAGCTTCGCTGTTGCACGTTGTTTACCTTTATGATTATTTTGCCAGTCACTCTTAGGGACTGTGCAGATATCGTTTTTATTGCGATCGCAACTTCTTTCGGAGGGCTGTCAACTCGTAGCGTTACGCCTTTCGCATTTGGATCTCCATTGCTATTCTAGCGCAAATATGCCACCAGTTATACAATATAAATTTTTTCATTGCCTCGAATTGCAGCCTTGCTTCAGATACTCTTAATGTATAGTCCTTGAAGTAGGGTGATTGGGGGAGTATGTAGAAATAGGTATCACCCAAGGAGGGGGCTTTTCATATGTAGATAACTTATCTCGCTCATGTGTTTGAGACTCGCTTTCAAGAGTATCCAAATGTGGGGAAAAACCTGAACAAATCTCTCTCCTCGTACCGTTATTGAATGGCTTCTATGGTTATCTCCTTTTTTGAGCGACTGTTCTATTTAAGAACAGGTAAAATGAATGACGCGTTTCGTGAATTGCTATTACAATATATATAACAATACTAATCCACCTACACGTTTTGTGTGCCAAGCCATTCGAAGGAGTCTACCTTTACTATTGAGATCTAGTGAGTCGCTACTTGCGTGAGAATATTGGGCTCAACCTCAATATCAATATTGTCTCAGATTAAATTCAACTGGTGGTAATCACCTAGACTATTGCTAAGTATTGTACCAAAAATGGATCCGAGATAGTAGTGCACTGTCGTGGTCATAAATGAATCTGTAGCATACAAGAATTAGGCACTATCAGTCAAGTGAAATGAAATTAGCCTTATTATTGAGTTATTAATTGTCAGATAAAATAAGGCAGGTGTTAAGAAATGGTTAGTAACACAGACTCTATCAATGACCTAAGGACGGAGCTCATAGGCGGTTGATTATGGACATGATCGGTTTTATTAACTTCCAAGGAGAACGGATTAATACTTAAAATCCCATCTTGGGATGCAGCAACTTTTTCGCACTTTCCGTTATTAAAAACGTCTACAAAAGGAATGGCTGTGCATACTCTAAAAATAGGATCCCTAAGCACGTATTTGGATAGTTTGTATCCTGGATGCGTTGCGCCGTAACAGGGGGTGGCATGCAAACATACATATTGTGCAATCCAGACCTTTGATGATCACCCTGAATATTCTGATCAAAAAAATTAAAAATCAAGTATAATTGGTTGTGAAAAAAGGGTATAATGTGCCTAGTCGGCAAGAGGAAGAAGAGTTACACAATACGTTTGTTACAGTCACACAGTTGCAATCGGCAATTGTCGAAAAGAAAAGTACCAGAATGGCGCAGACGAGAGCGCAGGTAGCATCCTTAAACCAATGGTAATGATTCGTGTAAATTTATACAACTCACTTTAAATTTAAGTAAAACATGTTGGATGAACGCAGATGAGAGCAATCCAGAATATTTAGCTCGGTTAATTTAGAGTTCGCGGAGAAGGCCGAAATTTACGATAGTTCTCCATGCCGTTCATTAACCATCCAATATTTAGCAAAAGTGCGAGTTGTCTTCATTATGGTTTTAGACGTTTACGCATCCTAGCAATATATTACTTACATCTTCAAAGAAATCAAATTTACTAACAATGTCACCTTCGTATTAAACGGGATTAGTCCAAATCCACAGCCAGTATTTAGTGCGAATTATGAATTTAATAATGGTGCATCGCAATAGAATTCTTTCTTTGGGTGCTTAGCTTGGTATAATTTTTGACTGTGTGTTTGTGTAGAAATGCGCTACTTAAGAAGTTACGCTGTTTAGACTTCTTGTTATATCTAAGTGAAATAACACTTTTGTTAATGGTACAAATGAGCTGATTATGAATTTACAAACAGTGGTTCAATCACGTCAGGCATCTTTTAATTTTAGTTTACCAGTTCAGCCTAATATTGCATATCAAGTATCGAATGCTTGCTTGTTGTTGTTTCTCTGTAATTCTGCAAAGGAAGTCCTCTTAGTGTTTATATCCTCCGGATATAGAAAGCCGATTAAGTGCTTTTTCCTTAGTTGATATCCCAAGCATGGTTGAAAGAATATGCTGTGTTAGTGACCAAAATCATTATGTTACCTGTGAAAAGTATACCACATTTTTTCAGTAAAATACTTTTTATACAATAGTAAATCAAAGCACCACGCAAATTGAGGTATAACTTCGGCATTTGGGATATGAATTGGGTGTCTCACATGTTTGTATGTCGCGCAATATTCATCTGACGATTGTATGGCTGCGAAGATTTTTCCGCCGTCAAATGTTAAGGTAAACTTTTCCAAATATTTACCTCTCAGAGTTGGAAGCACAGTGGGTGTGGAACACGTTTTACATCCGGCATAAGAAGTTTGTATCTGTGTCAACGTGTGCTGTATCGCCTTGTAAGTTCAGCATTGGCCATGTCATTCGGAATTCACCAAGCTGCAGAATACGGCCGGTCAAATTGAGGTCGACTGACACCAACTTAGGATAAGGTGTATAGCCCAGTTTCCCGCACCGGTCTTCGTGCATCAAGCCAAGAAAACGTGGGATGCGTAGGGTAGCAAATTGTTTATCCCGTAAGATCATTTGTGCCTCTCCTCGGGTAATCGGAAATAAGGCGGGCGGACCATACACTAGCATTGGTCTAATGATGGAAGAGAAGAAGCGATTGGCAAACACTTCAAACCATGTTCCGATGCTACGTTTGGGCGCCCAAAGCATGCGTAGTCCGTTACGATATAGCCTATTCGTGTTGCCCACGGACTTCAAATCGTAGAGGGAGAGAAAACCTAAGTCCTTCATGGAGTGTGTGGGATATAGCGGTTGGCCATAAATGGTGTAGTTTCGGCAGTCAGCACCATTTCCCAGGCTCATTAATACTGACTTAGCAGGGTTGACCTAGAGAAGTACCTATGCAGACCATGTTTATAGGATGTTGATGTCTTGCTGAAGTAGGCCACATTTATCGGGAGCGTCAGTTTCTCTCCAAATCATTTTGTCGACACCACACAAGGCACACGGCGACCGAAGAAGTTGAGAAAGATGGTTGATGTGGATCAGGAAGTGAGTGGACTTAAGCACAGTGCCTTGGGGAACGCCACTAAAAGTGGCGTGCAAGTCAGTTAAATGGTCGTCGAACGGTAGCATCCGCCTTCCACCCACAAGAAAATCGCAGATCCACCGGTGCAATGAGCTGTCGACACTACACATCCTGATTTTGTGAAGGAGCACCTAATACCTGAACACGTCGAAAGCTTCAATGAAATCGATAAATATCACTTCGACAGACTTCTACTTGCTTATTGCTTTCAACCAATTATGCCTCGTCACAAGCAGGTTCGTAATTCATGAGCGGCCTTCCATAAAACCTTGTTGTGCAAGCGTCAGGAACTCGTTGATTGTAGCAAATGCAGCGATGCATTAATCACGATCTTCACAGCAACCTTTGCCAAAAGAGGTGTCAGGCAATTTGGTCTTTGGTTGTCTAATTTGCTATGATTGTAGCTTTGCGTATAGGCTTCGATATCGAAAATTTACAGTCAATCATCATCGAACCTTCGGACAGCGACCTGTTGAAAAGTTCGGTTACGACAGGAGATATAATGTTCTAAATTGACTGAACAACCAGTGGGAGGAACCCAAAGTTCCGTAAGGTTTGGGAGCCGTCATGGTTGGCGAGTAGTTGACATAAATCTTCAACACCGCTATGCAGACTCTCGAGTTTGGTAAGAGCGGTACACGTCGAAATCGGAACAGGCAAATGGTCATTCTCATAAACAGAAGAAAATTAAGCATGCCACGCTGAAGCACGCTCAGTGTTGAAGCATATGGTTTGTCCATCCGGCCATCCAGCGCGGGCATATCATGATCTGGATTAGACGTCGCTTCACGTATGCAAAGATTTTATTTGAGGTGGTCTTCACGGCCACTGCGAGCTGCTCCACGAAATGTTGGCTCTTATTTTGTTTGGACTGTTGCGTTGGTTCCGCTGACTATCAAACACTTCGTAATCATTTTCAGAGAGAGAGAAGAGGAACTTGTCCCACAGTCTGCGCAAACTCCAAACCTGATTTCCATAATCCATGTCAATCCAATTAGATACAACCGGTCCAAAAGTCCGACATTTCAATGACACAAACTGGGAACAAATTGATGTCAAGCTCTGTTTTATTAATAGCCAAAAATCTTCAACGGATGCAGCTTGTGACAGAGACCAATAAATCTGGCTCGCGGCTCGAGCAAATCATCAAATCCGTTTTCCAGTAGTTAGGAGCTGGTTCCAGCCGGCGTGAAAACGGCAAAAGTAATTCCATACCGCTATGATCACTGAATGATCGCTTGTAGCCAGGGGCTCCAGGATCCGAACGGCAAGCGCTCGTTGCTCGTGGCTCGTTAACATCAGGTCGAGAAAGGACGGCGTTGAGAGTGTTGCTAAGCGTGTTGGCTGTCATATATGTTGCGATTCACCATTTTAAGTACCAAATCCACGAACTTTGCTTCAACCTCAATATATCCAGGCATCAAATGCACATCAGGCCATCGTATTCGAGGCCAGTTAAAAGAGCTCATGAGCATAACGGGTGGACTAATTTGTGAATACTAAGAACGCACAGCCATACAAGCAACGGCTCTTGGTGCTGCTATAAACTACGTAAACAAGCAGTTCTCCGCGCCTAAGGGGGATGGAGCACCACATTAGATCACACAAACCATCATCACTTCGGTAGGTATTTATAAGTCATCCACATGATGAAGATCGTATGTATGTTAAGACAGCACCGTGAGCAATATTTAGTCTATCGCATCAGAAGCACGAGTAACTGTTGATTTCAGGTTCTTTGGTGTACAACACTGCATGCAGCCATGTCACTGCCAGTCCCAAGACGTTTGGCCGCTAAGAGGCAACAAAACGACAGAGGACATCGCGCTTGTTCATGGCACTGAAAACGTTTGGGAAGACTACTCGCTGGCCGCCGCAGGAGCCGCCGGGCGTGTGTGAGCAGCCTGTTTATTCCGATTCGCAGGTTGTTGGAAAACACCCGAAAATTTATGGTACGAATGGTTGTTTCCTTCTCACCAGTGCGTGTCTTCAGCTCAATTGTGGCAGACTGGTACCGCTACCTCACTTATATTTCCATGCCTGGAAAAACGTTGATCTAATAATATTTTAGCTTCATTTATTCATCATAAGCCTGGTGAAAAAATCATTAACACAATATGGTATAAAGGGAAAACAATGCATGGAATGACGACTTCTCCAAACTAGTACGTGTTACTATTGGGGGCAGATATTTAACAAATCATCGTTCGCATGCGAAATTTGCATACATATGAAAACAAACTATGCTCTACCTGCCAGAGTAAAACAATATGTTATTTTGCCCATGCCAGTTTTCTTTGACCAAACGCGGCAAGTTCATTAGCTGCTAACAGAATCAGCTGTGCGTTGTACATTTGCATTGAACTTTGTCAAGGTAAGTCTGTTTTTTTTCTAGAAAATGGTCACCTCTATTTAAAACGCCACAGTATCCAAGTAGGTTAATGACGGCAACTAAAGGCGAATCAGAATGCGGTTTACGTATAAAAATATGTATGATACTCGAAAGAAAAACAAAAGAGGTTATGCGATATATGCAGTTCTTTCATTCTGTAGTTGATACCCAGATACACATAACCATTTGTTTACATTCTGTGCGATATACAAGCGATTGGCAAATTAATTTCACATGAACCCATGTTTACGCAACACCATATTCAAGTTGTGCAGCAGAGAATCTTTCGATATACAAAATTTCATTTTCTTCTTAGTTCTGGCTAATCGACATTACCTGTCCAAATATCGAATCTAAAAATTTAAGCACACTATGTCAGATTTTCTTAATCCTAAGAATGCAAGTCCTGGGTGTCCGAATGCACCGTACAAATGAAAGAATTTTAGCTCATCTGCAATTATGTGTTATTTCAGACTTTGTGCCAAATGGAAGCTTTATTGTTAAGCTTACCCAATTGATGCGAGTGACAATAACTTCCTTGTCGGCCAGTTTCATCAAACCGGCAGTCAATCTAAACTTTTGAAGGTGCAAACTTAACACTAAACGCGTGAAAAGTAGAAATAATTGTTCCTGTTAAGCAGAGTTATGAACCTTTTACTTTGCTTTCTTTGTTTATAGAGTTTTGACAAACCGACGCACATATTTTACGTCCTTTTTATATAGAGAGACTAGTCTCTATAGGTAGTAGTTTGCACATCGTAATAGACAATCAGAATAAAAGGCATTGCAATTGTATGAATATTAAATAGCATGACATTTACGTTTAAATAAGCGGTTCTTCTCGCAGCGTTAAATTAGACTTGAATTAACTAAGTCTCTAAATATAAGTACAAAATAACTGTTTACACTCTACGAAGTTCCAACAACTGATACCATTCATTGTGGTTCCTTTAGCATTCAAATCATGTTCTAACAATGTAAACCTTAGACATGTAACGGCCACGCAAAATAATCATTATTAGCATTTTAGGGGTAATGTACCCGTAGGTCTCCCTTCTACAGCTCAAATAACAGAGTCCACAAGTTTAATTTGCAGTTTTTTTCGAGAACACGATTAACAACGGTGGATTCATCTGCATAATTTATTGTATCATCAAATACGTTAAATTACTTTGTGGTCATAAACACAAAATAATTATAGCAAATTAACAGACATAAATTGCAAGTTGCGTTCGAAGACAATATATACGATACAGACATGTAATCAAACGATTTGTGCTCAGCAAAGAATATAGATTACGCACACTAAGTTGTAAATGGTATTCATCTCAAAATACCATCCGTTAAATTGTGTTCCCTAATATGAGTTATGTAGAAATAATTATTAACAAAATTAAGCATATTTCAACGGGACATATAGTTTGTGATTACGTTCTATTTCTCCTGTGAATGTAGGTAAGTTACCTAAGGTGTACGCCACTCAAATGCTGCTTTTTAACCCCAGAGGTAAAGCGACTTATTCATGGTTTTCAAATTATTGGAGGATGGAACCAGTCATGTTTTGCCATTGCAATCGGGAAAGCCAATGGCGTAAAAGTTTTATAGACCGTGTTTCTGTTAGCTTATCTTTACTACTAATTTATTGAGCATCTCGAGAGCAGATACGATTCATAATAAATAATTGGTTGTAACCATTTTAGTTATTTATAGTACATAGCGTATGTCTAGTGAATGTTTGTTTGGATAGATAACAAATAAACAACGTGTATTTGGCAAGATTTGAATAAATGTTATTCTTGTTTTCATATGTGCTAACACGGTGTATAATTTTGTGCATTGACTTAGTAGGTTAACTGAGCCGTTTCTGTGCGACCAAGCTGAATCGACTCGTATATGTAGCAATAACCCTACCTTATTTTGGCTCTGAATGACAATTGTGTTATTTGCATTAGATGAAAAACTATAAATTCCTGAAGTAAACATACCCAATCAGCTTTAGCGCTGGATGTCCCCGGCTAAACTTTTTATGGGGTTAACCAGTGAAATTTGAATTAAAATAAGCTTTCGTAAAGCCAACTTGACATAAAAGAAAAAACAGAGTATGCATACAATACATTACTTAGTCTGCACGAATTATTTCATGGAATCTAGGAACAAGAATAAAACAAGATATACCCATATATGATCATTACTTTTTGTTTATCAGAAGTTGCTCAGATTTTGACACAGTAAGTGTTAATATTTGAATATTTTAACTCTCGGGATCATTGTGCACTTGGTTATGGAGCGAGAAAAGCTTTTGTTCCGTTTCGACGCTAAAGTATGGTGGCACATTTTCAATTAGACAATTTCAATAGATTATTTGAAGGATGGTTGTGACACTCACTTCATTTCCGTAATATTTCCATGACAGCGCATTTTCTGTTTTATCGGTTTATTGAAGCTATGGTCTGGTGTGTTTGGAGAATAGGATGACAGGCGTACATTTTATCTCAATCTCCGATTCAGCCGCAACATATGCGCTTAATTTATATTTTGACATTTTGTGACTAACAACACGACTTAGTAGACCGTCGACCGGAACTCGCCAAATGGTTAATCAGCGAAATGGGGAAATACTTATGACAAGATAGTAGCGGAAAACTTCACGATGTAAAATACATTGTATCCACCAAACCAACTCCCTTTCTCTCTTGTGTTCATCGGTATATTTCGGATTATTATGCATGGGTCTATTATGTATAATCAAACTTACATTTGCTCACACGTAAAATAAATGACATTAGATGCCAACGTCTCCTTTTTAACGGGTATCACATTATACTTGACGGTCTGCTGAAAACAGATGAACTTAGTTTCGGTGAACAAGTTTGCGACTAAACAAACGGTGTAACTTAATGTTTGTTTCTTATTCAGCGTGAGCCTATAAGATACACCTGACCATGCAGATTAAATTATTTAATTTGACCAAAGAAAATGAGTAATTTAGAGTCAGTTTTCTTGTTATCGGATAGGAAGCAAAACATTGCTCTGGACTCGTTCAAATGCAGCAAACGTGGAATAACTAGTGATAGCGAGAACGTATTTCTGAAATTCAGGGGCTGAACTATAGGGGGTTGTGAGCAAAATGAATACCATTCATTTATATTAATTTAGTTATTATTTAAGTTTATGTTGTTTAATATATCATTTACCTTTCGATGCTTTTCGCGCGTTTATATTTGCCGAATTAGAACAAAGATTTAGATATGGATGCAAGTCAAAAGCAACGGATACATACAGATTAGTGTTATATATTAAACGAAATAAAATAGTTTAACTTGCAATATTTATTCATTTATTTAAAGAAGTATGCATTCATGCCAGTTACTTTAAAGCAAATATTTTGCTCTTTTTTTGATCATATATATATATATATTCTGCCCGTTTATATAAAGAAAATACCGCACAAGCCACATTTTATATATTTCGTGTACTAACACCTATGTGTATTGTAGAGATCCCGTTTGCAAGCACTCTTTCTCAGTATGATTGAACTTTTTACCCCAAACAAAGGAAATTAATCAGAAACGTGCACTTTGACTGTGTTTGCTTTGACACGCATCATGTGATCTGATTATATTTTATATCCTAACCAGTGAATTTAAAAATAGAGCAAAAATAAGGTCACTTAATAGTTTAGGCATACCGAGTGTGTTAAAGTATACATGTCCACACTGCTTTAGAACTTAGGTACAACCATCACTGCACACACTCTGTATAAATATTTATCTGCCTTGTGCGATATCCTGACATTCCTTACTGTGCTTTGTGCAGCGATTACCTACTAGCTGTCGTGGGAATCGCACAATACAAAATGTCAGAGCTTAGCTGTCAACGGTCTTTGGATTTCTGCGCGTCCAACGGACACATCCTACATCCTGTATGTATCAAGCGTTGAAGTAACCTAGTTTTGCTTGCAGCGTCTCCAGTGAGTGCCTTCTTCAATGGCGGTGTTCGATTGCGAACCACTTGTGAAGGCCAGCCTACTGATGTCGCCAACACTGACCTACCCTCATGGTGTAAAATTCACAGTGGACGCACCATAGCGGCTCCACCCCATATGTCTGTCTACACTCGAGCGCAAGCAACCCGATACGAAAGGTTATTGGTAGATGCACGGACAATCATATCGGCTGGGTAGTGTACTAGGCGACTGTACAACCACACAACCCAAGTGGAGGTTTGAAATTGGCAGTCCTGTTAATCTAGATGCACTCTATTTTAACAGTGCGCTTGGAATGGCACTGTGGTCTGTACTATGCAAATTAATATTTTTAAGACTACTTTAACACTTAACAAACATTTCATTTATATCCAACCCATCATTTCAAGTGGATTATAACGGTTTAAATGACAATTGCTGCACTCGCTGAGTAAGTTCCTCTTACGACGTTAGAGATTTCATTCGCTTTATTTTATTTGAACGCACCATATTGCTTTCGTACATTCACAATCAAAGTGGGCATTTAATTCTTCTCTAATTTGCTAACTTCATCCATTTTGCTTATGTGGCCATTAGCATTTTTGTTGAAATATAAATTCCTAAACCTGGTTATCTAAACGGCGGTGTGATTTTGTATATCAACGGTAGTTTTGATAGTAGACTAGTGCTTTTACTGTAGGATATGATTACTGGCAAATATGGATAAGCCAAAGGCAGACAGATACTGCACATCCGGTAAAGCGATAGATGGCCGTTTGGTCCAACTGGGATTCGTCAATAGCGCCTATCCACCGAATTCTGCCAGATTCGATCCAACGACCATACTTTTGCGAGTCAGCGACATATGTCACTGAGCCTCGGGAGATGATAGCAGGCCGCCATGACTAGGGGCATCCCTGTCCACTGCACATTCATGACATGCGAGACAATGGAGGAGGAGCCGCGCTATATCGCAGTTAGATATCAGTCATGTCGGTCCGCTGCCATCGCCCGTGGCTCAGTGACATTATTCGATGACTCGCAAAATTAAGGTAGTGGGATCTAATCAGGCAGGATTAGGCGGGTGCCCACTACTGACGAATCCCAATCGGAGGAATCCACCGTCTAGCATTTCCTGGATGTGTGGTGGCTGCCTGCCTCTGTCTAACTGCGACGAACCAACACGAATACCTAACAAATCCTATAATAAATCCCCTACTAACTACAAAATGTATAAGCCAGTTAAATGACCAACGTGTAGAAACACATTGCACACATTTAGACTGGAAAAACTGTTAAATAAACCTTTAGGGTTTGTTGAGAACCCAAACTAGTTAGCATACGCAATAAGTTAGCCAATATTGAAGGCATTGTCAAACTTCAAACATGCACGTCTGCCTCCGTCATCAATGGTTTGGTGGCACAAGCTTCTGGCAACTGGAAGTTATGCGGTCAAAACCCAACAGTGCTCCGAGGAAGGTGCACTACTGAGGAAACGCAGAAGGTCGAAAAACACTGTCGCTTGCTTTTACAGATGTATGCATTATGGCTGAATGAAAGTGGACTTTGATGAATAATCTGTAAATGAATGCCGAGTGGCTCGTAACACGGACGACGGAAGTTTCCATGGTGTTTAGCGGCAAGGTTGAATAATGAATCCTTATTTACTGAATCTAACACGATATATCAGTGGATTCGGTTACAAATATAAGACCGCACAGCAAATTAGCTGTAAAAACGTATGCAGCTTACTCCTGGCTGGCAAACTGTTTTATGTTGCCGTTAGAGTTTCCAATTAATATGAGGATTTTCTATAATTTTTTTTCTTAAAGCACTAGCAAATTTCGACAATATATGAAAATACCGTGAGTTTCATTTTGCTGTGTTTATTTCTGTGCATCAAATGTGCACAAAAACGCCAAAGTAACTATGTTACCGTTATTAATCCATTAATCATTTACTTGGCAGACTTAACCTGTCTAGCTCTGACGTATATGGTGATTACGGCGGATTTCGTTTCAATGGCATGCAAAACAATAATGGTAGTCCAGAAAAATCAGATATTCGTTCAACGTGAGAATTCACTGGGCTTAAAGTCTTAGTTGATTATATATCTGCCTACGTCTTTTGATCAATATGGAAAGCTAAACCAATTGTGTATTATTTTACCCTAGGCACAGTATAATGTGTTCGTGTAGTCTCAAATATAAAACAATCCAACAAAATAATTTCTCAATGAATTTCCGGCAATGCTGGTTATCAGCAAAGCAAACACTCCCATGTTGATGATGTAAATCAATATCAGAAATCAGTTAAGGGTAAAGAATTCTTTTCGGTAAACTCTCGACAAACCTTAATTTTACAAAACCATGATTTTAGTGGAAGCGTCAACTCCGGCTGGGATTGATTTCTGGACTGTTTGTAGGATCAAAATCGATAACTTAAGAAAGGGATATACATATATATGCATTTATAATACTCAGTAGTCCGAAGTAATTAGGTAGATAAAGTAACTACCAAATAACTAAGTAACAATGTCCGTTGGTTAATGTAGCAGTATCTTTTTAGTACACATAACTCTGGATTCAATAGTGACTGTAGATGGCCTCGGAGTGGGATAAGAGCTGTTTGCGAAATCCTTGGGAGAAATGTTTAGGTAGTGAATAGATCACTCTTAAGTCATTCTCGGAGGATGTATGGCCACATTCATGAAAGTGTTGCATGGCTGAGCTGTCTGAAGATCTATTTTCGCCTTTGCAAAACCATGCCGGGTTGTGTTCACGAATCCTCTGAGATTAACACCTCCTGCGACCAACGTATTGTGCACCACAGGAGCACAATTACTGATAAACAAGCACTGAAAGACTGACGACGGCAGTCTACCCTTCAAGGGTAGGTAAGCAATGGCTTGTGAAATACGATTCTCAGGCAGGTCGCGAAATACGTGTTCTCAATAGCAGTTTCCGGTGTCGGAATTATTTATCAGCTGCAGCATGGCCCTTAAATTATATATGAATTAAAAGCTCTATTTTATGAGCAAAGCTCCTGGGTGACTTTCGATTGCGTTCCTTCAAATGCTCCACGGTAAATTTATCAAGGTAACCATTTTCCCTGAGAGAGGCACTGATCCTCTCTAGTAGATCGATTACGTTATCTAATGTACAAATACTGCGCCCCCTGAAGGCGAGATATTGAATTAAATCACGTTTACGCTGTAGAGGTACTTCGCTGTGGAAGTTAGTTTATTGCACAGTTCATGTGTGCTTTATGTGTAACTTTCTGCTGCATGATCCACCCTAGTTACGCATAACCTCTACTTCTCAGAAAGGTAACCGGTTTCTGAATTTTTGTTCATAATTAATTGGATATTCTCGCGTGAGCCATTAAAATCTTTAAGTAATTGTTCTGAAAGCTTTCGTATTTTCAAAGGTCTCATCAGCATACCGTACGTACATATTGCTTCTACGGAAGCAAGTTGCAAGTTGGCCGTTTTCCAAATACGCCATGGAACCGACAGCCAGAGGTAGACCCAAAGGAGATCCCAGGAGCATTTCGTCAACCTGATCGTACGTTTTACAGTTGGAGGTAAACTGAACATTTCGCTTACAACAAAGTAGCACCTACTATAGCGAATGCTCGGAAAAGTTGTACATATGCGCAGTTACCGAGCCAGCTCACATACGTACTAAAAACCGGATTTGAGACTTTCCTAAAATCAGTGTTATGTAAACTTTTGTTTTGGCTGAGAGTTTATCAGAAAGGATTCTTTTCCCTGAACTAATTTCTGATATTAACTCCTATTAATGTTATATTTTGCATGTAAAATCAAGAGGAATAAAGGAAAACGAGGTTTTGATATTCTAGTAATAAATATTCGTTCCGATTTACAGATTACCAATATATTTTTCCTTTCTGCCCAGTTTGCACAAAAGTGCATTCTTCATATATATATATATATATATATAGGTATATATATATATATAAATTTGGAGTTATGCTTCATCCTGCCTAATGAACTAAAATTTGTTCAAAGCGCTTGATGTTTACGATCCATGATTCCTCCCGTTTGTTGGTTTTTACATATAAAAAGGCATACTTATGGCTCGAATGGTATTATCATATAATTTAACGGTTTTTCAATATTAATCAGAAAGTTACATTCGCTTTAAAATTTGTAGCTATGTTTGAATAAACATTATTCTGAAAAACATGACGTATAATAGGAATCCTGAGGAAGCCAGTAAACACTTAATCAGCCCATTGACAATACTGTGTAGCAACATCAGGCGCTGCAAATTCCCATGATCAGCAAAACTATATGGAGATATTCTAAAATGCAAAATAATGGATAAAATCCTAGGTATTAATAAAATATATGCTAGCCTTATTCCAAATTATGAGTTTGGCCGTGGAAGCAAACGCATTTAGGGAATACGTATTCCGCGATAGATAATTTTCGCATGTGAAGCGTGTCATTATAAATTACGCATGAAAAGCTGACAGAAACCATGGTATATTTACAGACCAGTGACGCGTTTAATCTGCATTTATAAAATAGTACGTATACCTTTGGTATTCCACAGAAACAACCAGCGAAATTTTGTCTTCTTAAAGATGAATTATGAATTCATAATCATGTGCTAATATTTTTACACATGTTCTCAATCATAAGCGTTAACCAGAACGTAGACCTTAGTTGTAGAAAGCCGAACCTTGTTGCATAGTAATAGATTAATTTATAGGTAAACTATTGAAATACATTTTAAGACATCAGCACATAATCCAATGTCGTTACAAAAGTAATGTTAAAGATAAAAATATATTAACATGTTATATTCCTAAATTAGTCATAAAATTCCTTAAACTCTCCAGTGGTATTCATTACCTTAAAATCAGTCGTTATTTCCAATTTTTATTAATGCGCTTATTTGTTTACTTAAAACATTTGAAAGAGTTTTGCAGAAAGTTATGTACTCAAGCCATAGAAAATGAATTTTTATATTTTTCTTGCTCCAAATATGCACTACTTTTTGGAAATTGACAAACAACTAGTTGTATTTTAAACTGGTGATTGTTGTGCTTACATTGAAAGGACTCAAACAAGTAATCCCGTGGGATTAAGACACATTAGGAAATAACAATCCAACCGTATGACATTTGGAAGACTGATTGATTTTTGTGCAAATTACTTCTCACCTCAGGAGCAAAAGAATCAGCTAGTTTGAAGTGTGTCGATTAATGAGAGCAAGGGAGCTGCTTGAGTTTCGTTCATTGAAAAGATGTTCTTTTCCTAAGATTTGCATCAATTAACCGCTTTGTTACGTCAGCGAACAATGTTTTCTAAACTATCATGAAAAAAGCAAACATGGTGTCCAACAAAATGGCGTCTCAAGTAAAACCTTATTTGTATTTTATTTATCCATCTGTTATGTATACCCGTTTTATTGAACATACTGCCGTGTTAGTAAATGGAAGATCGCCATTTAACAACAGGTTCTTAGTAAACACAGTAAACTCGTTTCTGAAAATGAAAAATAACAATACTTAAGCGCATGTTGGATTTAGGAACTGTGATTTTGTGGGGCATATATGTTTAAGTTGTTTTCATAGGTCTTGTTTTCTACAGGAAATTTGCATTTGTTTCTATCATTCGCAGACAATGTCTCGGCACTTATGTTGGATACACGTTTTCATAAGCTATAGCTGAAAACTGATTACGGTCGTGTTGCCTCAGCGGTCTTTCATATCTAAATGTATGCCAACTTAATTCACTACAATATGCTAGATAATGGCTGTGAATATTCAACAGACTAAATATATGCTAATTTGTTATTTATGCATCCTACCATGAAAACAATATGAAGGAAAATAACAAACCTTTAATGAAATAACTTCTACTCTGCCGTGAATATCATAAACAAAGATGCTTCCCATATAATACTGTCATTCTTCTCAACGTTAAACCTAATTCACCAATGGTTACGCTTAGAGGATATTCATTAAGCTTACTGTGCTATTCGACAATTCCGACATGGTGATGGCCTGTATTCAAAAATTAAATTTTTATAATCAATAGCAACAGTTAAACGTTAGTTATAAATGAGTAGTGTATTCATGATTTTCTTGTAATTTTTCCAATGTAAGCGGTGCAAATTGCTTCGTTAACGTTAAGCTTCTTTTCCATAGCAACGTTATTACATATACTACCAAGTTTCGCTTTACCATGTCATGATATTTAGTTTGATGAAATAAGCGCACCAAAATATTGCCCTATTTTTATGAATACAGCTATACTTCTTTGATTAGCCAAGTTGCCATAAGTGTTTATTCATTAAATGCACAGTGACGATGTGCATTTACCTTTTTAAGTTCTATATCATCCTGTTAATTTCTCTGATGCGAAGGCTTAGCAAACATAATTATATATCCTAGAGCAAAATATTTAAACAAAATATTTA
Source organism: Dicrocoelium dendriticum (assembly GCA_944474145.2). Lineage (NCBI taxonomy): Eukaryota > Metazoa > Platyhelminthes > Trematoda > Plagiorchiida > Dicrocoeliidae > Dicrocoelium > Dicrocoelium dendriticum. Next base: position 70,980,226 of record OX104070.1, on the reverse strand, counting down.
CCATGTACTACAGTTATACGCACAAGCGTTTATCTAACGCTGAACTCAACCTCTCTTTGATCGGTATTGCTCGGTTTAGGTTCAAAGTATTATGGCGCATCCACATTGTTATCAACATCTATATCTTTAGTACATGTCAATCAAAACGAGGGTAGGTTTTGTAGACTTACTTGAAGGACAGAACATTTTTGAAAACTCAAGGTAATACCATTGGAGAATGCAGGAACGCTAATTTCATTTGCCTTGAAGACTAGTCCTCTTAGACAAAACTACAAAATAATGGTGGCTAACGAGATCACTGTAGTTCTGTCTATATACTCACGGTGCAAACATTTTGTTTAACATTATAACTCATACACACACATGTCATTGTAACTTTTACCGGTTTGACTCTATACTTGCCATTCACACCTTGCTTAGAGCGGTCACAGTAGTTTTCACCTTGTGGTCTGGATGTGAGTTAAGGCTTGCTTCTTGAATTCAAACGCTAGAAAACGCCGTAAAAATCAGTTTAACTCTAAGTGAGTAAGCATGGCCTGTTCATGGTTCGTACGCATGATTTGTGGCAACCAGAGTACCCGAGGTAGTACATTTGATCTGCAGGCAAATCAAGGGAATTTAAGGATCTACGCTGATGTTTCTCATGCGTTTTTCCAGCAAGTAATGTTTTGCTGTGTTATATTATTTAACTATGTTTTGAAATGTTTTAGCTAGATGTACGTAAATCTTTTGGTTCTCCAGCTTGCTTCGGTGTGAGCGTTTTGCCAGTTGACGGACGACATAATGAGTTTTACGTCTGGCAAAATTGCTACGCGCAGGCTACTGAATAAGCTTATGCTTATTGCTGCACTTTTTGGCATATGCGTTGATGTTTGAAAGTCCACATTTTGCATACACAGATCATCGAAGATCCACTAAGATTTATTCATCAGTTTGCACTACTTGGTTTCTATCTCACCACCGATGGGTCACCACTACATCCTTTCTCTCACTGAGAATGGTACTTTGTATAATAATGAAAGTCTTGCAATTTGTAATCGCTCAACCATCAATTTAAACATCATTATATCAATTTTCTATTCAAATATTAGATGTTTAATTACCGATTGAAGGGAATAGCTGCGTTGACCAAACTTGACAATTAATGATGAAAACGAAGAATGATCAGGAGTTTACTCAAAGATGATTGGGTTGGGAAACCCGGTAAGCTTTAGTGATATCCGTCATTCGGTTCTGACTAATGAATCATAAGGTGCATCAGTAGAACATATGCTATATATTAACCAGCATTTGACTCCATCATTAATTCGTATTCACTTTGGTAAGCTTGGGTTTACATTGGACTTCATCGCTCTAATTGTTTGGTTGACCGGTTAAATAAATAGACTGATCTTATTGGTTGGATGGTGTGAATAATCGTCTTGGACGGAGCCATCGCGAAGTCGCTAGTAATACTGCGCCATTAATAACATCCATTCTATATCGGTTAGCATAACGTATTTAAGTTGTCAGGAACAAAGTTGCTATACGTTTACTTTTCACTGCATTTATTCACTATTCTTTGTTGTCGTTCTACTATGGAATGGAGTAGTGCCATATGAACGAGCGTACTGTTGTCTCCGGAACATAAGTTAATGCGCAGAAATGTAAATAAAATGGACTTTGGTAAAAAGGACCAGGAATTGTTTTTAGTGAATCTATAGGAATTTATATGCATTTTCTATCCGCTAGGGTAGATATTTCGTTAAACCGATGAAGCGCTGGAACCATTACCTTTGATTATTTTAACCGTGTTGCGACCTAATGAATACTACACAGGGGACCTCTGTAATTTAACTAGATTATAGTATTCTCTTGATTTAGTTTCTTAACTTAGCGGCCGTCGGCAGCGTTGCCTTAGTCGCATATTCACACAGAAATAATACATGAACTTTATTAGGCACCCGAGTGTTGATTCATCATCGCTGTAGAGACGACTATCTCTTAATATAAGTTTTCACATAGCAAACTGGATACAGAAATATACATTAAAATTTAAAACAAAAGCTAGAGTAGTAGTATTTTAATTTAATACACAAATTATTGTGGTATTTTCAACGATCGCAGGTCAGAACTATTTGACTACATGGAGCATTTACATGAGAGGACTCATGAGTAAACAGTAATATGGCGAGCTACCACCTGACTTTGCTATATAACTTTAGTTACGGGCGAACGTCTGGTGTGCAGTTAGGAGAATTTCAACCTATAATTGGCTATGTCAAACTTAATGGCCTAATCTTTGATGCCAATATTTATGAACAAACAAACTTCTATCACAAAACCTGTCCGACTGAAGATCAGCAAAATTTTAATTATGCAGAGCTGATAAACACCACGGCCATTCTTGTTAAATTGGTCCTGAAAATAAAAGCAACTCTCTAATAGAACTCTTGTTGCCTTGCGTATTTTCCTGCAGTTTTAAAGCCAAGTAACAAAATACCGTACAAGGGTTGGGCACTGGACTATATCTATGAAATGCACATCCCATCATGTCGTTTAGTCGCCAGCAACTTAGTGGAGAAGGTAACAAGTTCCATATGTCTACACGCAATTGCTGCTGGACCACTCGTTTTTATTTAAGGACCTGCTGTAAATGAAATTGATTCAGTCAGAATTATGTTCGTCTTCGAGATTAACATGTCACTTGCTTTAAGTTTCAACGAGTTGTTCTTTTCTTCTTGTGTTGCCACCCACAATTATGATTAAAGTCAAAAATTACGTTAAGCTAAATTGTGTAAACGTAATAACAGCGAACTCTTTCGCTTTGAATAGTCAACCTGGTTTTAACTGCCTCTGAAACTGGACCAAAAGACAAGATTTTCTTAGGATATGCTCAACTAGTAATGGTACTGTGTTGGGTCAGTACCCATTAACCTATTGGTTAATGGCTGATCTATGGGATAAATATATGTTAGCCCTCCAAAATACGTCATAAATCAATTCATAAGTTTTCGCTATAGAAGAATGGCAAATAAGTAAGTAAAAATGCCTAATATAACTTGACAACCAAGAATTATTGATTAAATTAGTTAAAGTTTTGAATTATAGCTAAAAAAACAACAGCATGTTGTCCTCTTTTATACTCTGCAATATATTGCTGCAACTGTTCTTTTATAAGCCTGACGTTTAAATATTTTATCCGCGTTTCGCTTACGAATAAACCTGAGATTACATTTTTATCGACCTTACACAAATGACTGATAGAACTAGAGGTAGGAATTTTAATACGTAATAAAACGTATAACAAAAGGGATTGTTACCATTTTGTAGATGTTTTGCAGAACTAACTATGTCGATAAAGAATAATGCACGTGCAACTGGTAAATGCATCTTTGATATAATTCCATTTTTCGCCCATGAAACTGCTGTTTAATGGCATATAGCAAAGTTTATATATTGTTGTTTATTTTACAGGAAGAGCAATTTATTTGCTATAATACGAACCAGCTTCGGAATAGAAAGGATGCTTCTGTTCGTTTTAAAATTGCACCAAATTGATAATACGTACAACCAATTATTTAAAATAGATTTCACTTAACAAAACAGTATTACATATTTTCCACAGGCCTTGATAGTCAAAGCCACAAAATACATATTCTTTCAACTACGTTTGCAAGTGGAACATTTAGGGAATGTCAACTTTGGCAGGGATATTTGTAGTAGTTCGTTTTAGTGGAGATGTTACATCCAGGTGGATTAAATATTCTCATTTTAATAAAAACCTTTTTAAAAATTCATCCATAAAACAGGAAAGGAATATGAAAATAATATGTGAGTATAAACCATACAATATAAAAACCGAGCAAAGACAAACCATAAGCGACTGGGCAAACTCTTTCTTTTCGTTAATCATAGTTAGTAAAATCTTGCATTTCATGTTGCGGTAAAGAATGGCATGTCTTGAGCTAATTTTTTCTGGGCAAAAAACACAACCCCGAAAATAGAAAGGAACCTTGTGGTCCCAAATCAAATATAGCATATAGTTGCACTTGTTAACAATTATGTTCACTTCATGCGAAGCATTTATACATTAGAAACACTATTTAAACTAATACTAATTTGCTTATATTACCATGTACCGTTCTGCTTAATTCACGTAGTATAGTATGCTTCCAAAAATTCAGTGCATGTGTACCGTTGTTTTTCAAATATTCCAAGGATTGCACACGTATCTTGAGCAAACATAGCATGTTAACAAGTGGTTTCATAAAATCGACCTTAAGTTATATACGTGTTTTGGTTAAACAGTAAAATAGAAGCAAACCTGTCCAAAGCAAGCAATAACGAGAATACTTTAGTCAGCTTTTTTTACCTAACTGCAAAATTAGCATATAATATAGGGTTCCTTCTAGCTTGATCATCTCCATATGACAGGAAATTATTGTCAATCATATTTGCTTTGAGAGATTAAAATTATAATGTACATCATACAAAACCGCAGATCAGTTTCAACTAAAATTGATCATATTATATAAAACAGATGCATTCTTCGCCCAAAGAAGAAGTAAGGAATACATATAGTATACCATTTAGCAAAACCGTAGCGGTGGGAAATTGCATTTGTGTTTAAATAGTATACAATATCCAGATCCATACTACAGTATCCACTGTGGTGTTACTCACTTAGATGCCGTTTTTGCAAAGTTCTATTCTCTACCTGTGTCTGCAGCATTTTTCAATAAAACTATTTTGTCGACTTAGAACTATCTTTTTATTGTGCCACTTGCTGCCGAATTAATTCATTCGGTCACGTGATAATTAACATAAAATGAAATTTATGTGCTGCACGGTGTCTTTTTATAGACACTGTTCAGGAAAGACAGACATACCTCAATCTGCATTGGTACAAGCTTTTCAACTTTTTCTTTTTGCTCGAACGTCCAGTAACGAGTATAATGGCTTTATCTGGTTTAGATATACGCTGGCTTAATTTTATAATTATATAAAAACAGAAAATATAATATAGTCGTGTAAAAGCAAATATTAAACGTGGAGAATTGAAGGTTCAAATAATCAAATGTCTAAATAAATTATATGGACTTATTTACTTACACCGCTTTTTTTAGTTTATTTACAGAAAACAGCCTTAAACCCAAAAAGTATGTCCTTCAAGATGTTTATTCGCACACAAAATATGCCATAGTATTGCGTTATATTTAGGTTTTTCACGAAATTGTTTCCCCACCAAACCGGAATTCCTAGCTTTATATGACCTCTCAAAGATAGCGTGATATATGCAAATGCCTAAGGAAATAAACGGTGCCCCGTACTCATGCTTATGTTAATGATCACAGAATAACGAAGGTTTGAACAATGAATCTGACTCATATGCTTTTCTACAGGAACGTTTACTTTGGTAGACGAATAGATTTTATTTTGTGGGACCTATATATGACGCAGCCATCACTTTGCTAACAAGCCATAGAATAAGAGATCTATCTGTCCATAAATTTCGGTTACTTGAGTTCTAATTTTATAAGAAAATCTGGTGTTCCGTACAAATGTTTATAGTGCGCAAGATTGGCTGCACCCGTTATAGACTGCAAGGTATGTATATTAAATTTGCCTTGCATGTTAAAACGAAACTGAAAGAGAACATTGGCACATAGTAACTGACAGCAACTGTCCCTGAACGGTCGCGCGCAGTGTTTGGATTACTAACTAGCAAGAGAAGGTTTGTGTCCTATAGGAGAAACTTTTTTGAATAATAATAAGGCAAACAAACATGACCGTCATTTTGATTACAATGGTTATCAAAACAATGCGCTTTTACTTGATAGGACATTATAACGCGTCCGGTTTACATCTCACTGGAAATTACGAAAAATCACATCCCCTAATGTAAGGCTTAACAACTCTTAAGTAGCCAAATCAAGCACTGTTTCCTAGCGGCATGTCGTTACAAAATCTCTGTCGTAAGCCTGAATTCCTGGCTCGGACGGAATTCGTCAAATATCTATTTTCTTGGTGCTTGGTGTAAGAAAACATCATAGTATCAGATTCGTGGTAATATTCATAGCAAAACGTGGTTCCGCCGTATTACGGAAACACTTGGTACGGGCAAATTCGTTAAGCAAAATAAGTTAGAATACAATACTTAGTTCGATGGAAGCCACTGTGATAATGTATATGCAATCCAAACTTTAAACTCGATGGAGACTTGTAAAAGCTCGTTTTATGTCCTCGCCGTTAAGATAAGACGAGCGCCACTTACTTAGCGTTGACATTTCCCTTGTCACTTCATTTTCGGACGAATCTTACTGTTTGGTCTGTGTGACAGAAATGTACTATCGATTACTGAGTTGAATCCACTTTACGTCAAGGTTTCATTACACAGTTAGTTATATAACAGATCAGATAACCTAACGATTCATCTCACTGTTTGCAAGAAATAATCAGAATTACCTAAGTGAATCACCAATAAAAGCAAAAATATATTCTTAGGGCAGCAATAGATAGATTAACAGAACAAAATTTTTTGCTGAACTGTGATCCACAACAGTCTGCCAGTACTTGGTCTAACGATTATTTCTCTAACAAATGCAATTTCCTTTTAAAATGTGAAAAATTTAATTTAAGAGCAGGACCTTATTTTTCTAATATTAGTACGGCTGCGCCATATTAAATAACAGCCTTACTTTTTGATAGCCTTTAACCTCACTTGCACTATATGCAAACAAGCATTATATCTTGATTAAAAAACTGGTAGCAACGCCTAATCAAAATATACAGAATGGAGCTACATTAAAAAATGACGACGAAAACGTTTTGAAGTGTTATGCTTACGTGTTTCAAAGAACATCGAACTGAATTTATCAAGCTAAACAACTAGTCGCTGATTATTTTCACAAAGGAAATCTGCAAGAACTGCGTTTATTACCATTCCATATGTTATACCATGTGGTTCACCCTCCGATTAAACCAGCTTAAATGTATGTATGCATTTGTGGGATGGATGCAAGTTGTCCCATCCGTGTTACCCCACGGCTTAAAGATAATCGCTGGTGATTTCAATCGACCGTATATTACTTGGTCACCACAAACATCCACTTCATTTCACAGATCTTTCTTATCAACTATGAGATCTGGGGTTTGACTCAGTGAGTTACCATACCAACTAGGTCTGCCAACATATTAGATTTAGTATTCATCCTGTGCATTCCTGGCGCACAAATTGACACCTTAGACAACCATCCGGGTAGTAACCATAATATGCTACTCCTTTCCATCCACTTGGAATAGAAAGCCAAATTCGAGTAACCTACCCAGCATACTATACGAAGTACTGACTGGGAGCACTTGAGAAAGCAGATCCGGTCCTCTAACTGGGATGGGTTTTTTTCTCTCCAATAGCGGCCACATTACAGTGGAATATTTCTACCAATAGATAAATCGCATCATAACTCTGTATGTAACGCATATTAAACTTACAAATTATTGACCATTGAGTGTACGCGACACTCTGAGTAACTTGAAAACGAGAAAACTACCGGGAAAATTCAGATAAACTAGGGGCTCCTCACCAATATTACAGTTGCAGAAATCCGCCGCCTGCATCAGGCACTCACAAATAAAACAGATTGCAAAGAAAGAGGATATCTCCTTGCAGATGAAATGAAAAGGAAAGAAACAGGCCAAACTATTCGGCATAGGACTAACAATCGAACATCTTTGATTAGAGAACTATTGACCAGGAGGGTTGCCATATTTGCGACCGACCTGCCGTATTTGAAGCGCTTAGCAATTTTTTTCGCATGAGCCTTGAACGTAGAACCCGACCCCATACATCGATACTCGGAGCTTGCAAAAACCGGCATAAAAATTTTTTGCGATTCTTCTTTAGATCATCTAAAATGCTATGAAGTCCGTCAAGCCATCAGTCAAACCAGATTCCAACCGCCTCCCTCTATCAGTTATTAAAATTGGTGGACCTGACTTACTCTGTTTTGCTAAACATGTTTACTTTGTCCTTAGAATCTAGCTACGTTTCGGATCAGTGGCAAGCATCATTTACTGTTTCCCGTCATATAAGGGGGCCCAGACAGCAAGTCACTGATTATCGACATGTCCATCATACTGCCGTCATCGCTAGATTGCTCGGAAAATAAGTTAAAAGTGGAATAATGGACTTTATCCATCGTCAAGGGCTACTTAACAAATCCCAGCATGAGTTCTTCGACAGACATTCCATTATAATGTGACAGTTGCTCTACTTGGATTATATAAATAAGCCACTGATTCGAAAAACATGATTACAAAACTGTTCCTAGAATCACAGAAACCATTCAGCAGAATGTCCACAAGCAGCTATTGAAAAAAATCGAATCGTTTATTGTCAGGCGCCTACTATTTGGTTGGTTGATATCATAACTAAATGGGCATTACCAGATAGTCCCTCTGGGTAATCATATCTCCAGCTTGCTTCCAATCAATAATGGTGTCATACAATGTAGTATACTTAGTCCTTCGCTTTTCCTACTTCATATTAGTGATCACAAGATGCTCATAACATATGACAGGCCCTTTTTGTTCTCTGGTGACATGAAGATTTTTTGTAAATTTCGATGAGAAGACTTTAATAGTGCAATATCGTTCGTTCAAGAAGACCTAGATTCACTTGAGAATTGGCACAACACGGATGCTAAGTTTCTCAACATTATGCCACACGGCTGTTTATTATCTGTAGAGTCTGTTAAACTTAACGATGAACGTGCCTGTACGCAACAATCCAACTTTGATCTAGGCATCCCATACTCCTTAAACTTTAATTTTACATAGCAGGCTAAGTATCAAATAGCACGTGCCAAAAGATCTGTGGCTAAAATATACCATAAAATCTGTACAACCCCTGCCATGGTCGGGCTTTTCAAAATAATCATACTTACTCTCCTAGAAAACTGCAGCATCACCTATGGGAACATACACATGAGTAACAGGAAAGCTCTAAAATATCTGCAAAAATTATTCCCTAAAAGCTTGTTCAGTAAATCAACCGCGAGTTTTCAAGAGGGCTGCCAGCAGCTAAGGCTCGAGCCCCTTTGTTTCGACGACGGAAACATAACCTGATGCTGTTACACAAGCTCACAAACCAAAAGACAAACTCCAATACGTCTATACATAAAATGCAACATAACTTTACTCGGAATATACGTACAAATCTTTATATTACGTGCGCCGGGAAACAGGACTGCTATACGATCCAACTTATTACTCGACAGATACGCTGTCATGTAGAATAGCCTATTAGTCACAATCAAGACTTGTACAAATAAATTAGCATCCCACATTCAGCTTAGCAACTTCCTTGGAAAGAACTCAATAATAACCGTGTTTCCCTCGGGTGAATCACCAAAAGAGTTCTTTCAGGATGGACCAAGTAATAAATAATCAATGATTAAAGATCGTGAAAAGAAATCCGCCGCAACAAAAGTTAGGTGATTCTAAATTATTTTGGAATCATACATATGTATTACATAGTTCAGTCATGCATGAGCATGATAAATATTGTACCCATGATGTGTCCTCAATCCAGGGACAGCTTCTCGTATAAACGTGAAATATACCTATTGTTATTTAATACGCATTCCTAGGAATAGCTCCGCATCGGTACAAAGTTCATAGGCAGAATATAATAAGAAAGCGTAGTGTTTGCCCATCATATCAACAAACGGATGAATAAAAGTAATCGATGAAGAAAGATGGTTTAATTCCTCAGTAGGCTCATGCACTTTGTGCAATACTTTGCGTTTCATAATAGCCGAATACTTCAATGCCTAGAAAGTGCCCAACAAACATCCACTGATATGCAGCATTAGGGAGGTGGCAATCAGTGCGAAAAATGTGTTTTGTTATAGACGACAATTACTGGAAAACAAGGCAAGCTAGTAGATTACATTAACTAAACGCTTATGCATAAAATATGTGCTAGTAATAGGATCGTTCATAATTCGTAATCCATCACATTATTTTTCAAAGAACTGTGCATTGTAAGGCTATTAAACTGCACCAATGATGCCTTAACTTATCAAAGAAGCATGTATGCATATAAGGACTTACCATATGCAAGGGAATGCTGACAAGTCAGTTCTTTTGTTCGGGAAACAAGAATCCAGAGTAGTAAAATAACACATTAATTTTACGAATTCCCATTAACACTGATGCAATTGCTGCAGATTAGTCGGAGTTTTTCAACATATTTCATGTAAAAATTCTTACTATTGCCTCAAGTCAGCTGCCTGGAACATGTTTAACATCCAATAGCTCTTCAAAACTTGCTTAATTTAGAAAGAGAGAATAGTTGGTTGTGGCCAATCCAGGTACGTTTTGGGCTGTAGATAAAACGAAAGAACAGAGGGCTCGATGTTTTAGTCGCAACACTGAAAGTATGCATATGTGCATTGTTGCAAAATTATTTATGACGTTGGGCGTGTTTTAACAGCATTTTAAAACATATTCACTTGGCTAGTCAAGTACAAGAATGCATTGCTCTCTGGTGATGCAGAAAACCTGAGGTATGCAATTCACAAAGAGATGAATATCTTGTCTCGCAAAACAAATAACATGCACCACCTGGCTGAGTTTGGGTGTTACTTTTTGGGCAAGTAAAACTATTTTGGCGCCATTTCATTTATTATCCCTTTATTTATGATCATACAAACAGGTATTTGTCTTAGTCATAAACCTATTTCAAATATCCGTACGACTTTAAAATAGACCACATTATTTCAGAATAATAAACTCATATCCGTTAATTATCCCTGACCAAATTTTGCTAAAGATTGCTTAATGTTTACAAAGGGCCAGTTTAGTAAGGACAACAAACCTGCTAAGCTTCAGTGTGATGTACGGTGCATTCATAATAGATTTAATAGAAATTTACCGGTCCTACTTACTCTGTCCTTGGGCATCCTACAAGGTGGCTAGGTCAGTTGATGTTTCCGGATGCTACTGCGGGGCTTAAATTACATTTTGGGTGGATCAGTCCGCAATACATGTGATAACTATGAGGTGTCTTATTCCGCATGTGCTTGTGGCAACTCACTGTGATTTTCCTTTGCAAGCTGTTATGGATGAACTGAATACCCTAGAAAGCCCGCTACGCAAAATCTTAAGTAATGGTTTCTGCCTATGCAAAAACCGTACCTAGCTAGAAATAACGAACCTGTTTTAATCGCAGATCATTGCTATATTTACAGTTCGAAACAAAATACCGAGGTCGCTTTTGCGCTTGCAATATTCCGCTATTTTTTCTGTTAAACACTCTTGTTAAATCCTCGTACTACAGATGAAAACTTGCACAGATTAGTAATAATTAATACAGGGTAAGTGAAACATCATTGACAAACATTTCGGAACCGCTGTTAACGTTTATTTCTTGCCCGTGGTTCACTTGTTTATAAACTAAAAACACACAAATCTGAACGCTTCATTGAAGACTGAGAAAATATCATACTGCAAGATAATATTGATTACCATTTTTGGTTTCACTGTATATTCAGGAGAAAAGCAATGCTCCATGACGCCGTCCAATCGACCGTGCTGAATCGCGTTCTGCAGTAATGGTCACCGGCATGCATCCTTGCTGAAAACGCTGTATTCTATTGATGATATTAGGAAATAACAGTACGGCTTTCGCCTAGAATATACATGTGGGTTCCAAACATTAATCTGACTAAATCAAAGAAATTAAATGAAGACAATGTTTGTAAGTTTAAAATACCTGAATTTATCACGTTTATAGGATAACGGAAAAGGGTATTGCGTTCTAATTGTTTTCCTGGTAGGAACTTGCAATTCCATGAAAGCGGTGATGATTTTATCTGATAAAATTGGTCACTAATCCAAACATTTAAAAAGAAGGTAGATTAACGATGCAGTTAGTAATCCTACCTTTGGCCAGATCCTATATGCCGCAGGAATTTTGCAATCCTGGAGAGAGAATAAGAAATATGACACTTAAGCACACGAGTTTTCCTTTTTTATAAACCATAATACATTATAACAATGGATTCAAGTTTCGGATTGAACTCCTCCGACTGTCCGTCGAGCACAAACAAAACTTTATTTTCTGTCATGAAACAAGTATAAGCAGCTTTACCAAATTATTTCTGCACATGCAATCTTTAATCTACGGGTGAGATTTAGCGTTCCATTAACGCACATTTTCATGTAAGTGCCTTCAATAATAAAAACTTAAAGGATTAATAAAATGGCTACGGAACCAACCTAAGTCAATTTAACAAATTACCAACGATTCATGAGCCAATAACGAACAGAGAAAAAAATGTGTGCGTACAAATTCACTTATCCCTCCGTAGAATTGTTAACTATTTAAGTAAAGTATTTAACGAAACATCTAGCGTACCCCTTTCTGCTAAACAACTGTGCTTGCTGCTTTTTCAGTATTCAGTTTTGCCGCCAACCCCATCATTAATCTCAGGACAGGCTTATCCGGTACGGTGAAAATCGTACTAGTTCTTCTGTTTGTCATTATATCTTCCATATTTAATTAACGTTTCCACGCATTTAGGTAAAGAAGCAATTTTTCATGACGTTAATAATTTTAGTTTATACATTAGGTCTTTCGCACTGAGTCCCTCCGGCCAAATTGCTACGGAAATTTCGTCCAGTAAAATATGAATGGCAGTTGGTTTTGACCACATGCACATCTGTTGTCCAACACGCTTTTCCAAACATAATATGCATTTAGAATAAAGTGTAAGTTCTATGTGGTATAGTTCGTTCCGTCTACTTTATTAAGTCAGATCGTCAGTTAAGGTGTACTAACCATCGGCCACATTGTATTAAATAACATAGTCCAACTATTGACCAAATGCTTTTGAGATATCTGCATTATTTAAGTAGGTTAACCGAAACGTAAGTATTGTTCATTAGGTACTTAATTGCAAAGGCCACGAATTTCAGATAACAGCAGCTAATGACACCAGACAGGTAAATATATGTCATAATTTGATCGTGGGCGCACAAGACGTCCAAATATAGTTTTGACAGAAATTCCAAAAATTCCGAACATATTTGTAATACGGGGAAGATTTTACGTTGAAATGCTTGCTGCGGCTTCTTGGTTAAAACAGCAGTCATTCGATTGTATTAAACAATCATACTAAATTTCCAGTATAAAAGTTTGCTGCTGGAAGAGACCGCCAGAAATGTCGTGCAAATGTTTAAACAAAAACTTTGTACGTTTTTACTTACCTGATTCCTAATAATCCATTAGACAACCGATATTTCGAAATCCTAAAAAATACCCATGTATATATTTCTAGTGTTTTGATATCGAATTTCATCCGGAAGTGTGAGCCATGCACTTAATCTTCTTGCAATGTAAGTGGATGATGAATTTACATAATGCAAAATACGTTTGAGAGGTATTTATGCTTTGCATGTTCTGCCGGTTTACTTCATTACATAGGTTATTTCCTGTGTCTAACAGTAATAGAAAACAGAATATAATCTGCGATTTATCGCTTTACCTTTATTTCATTACCTATTGGACCATAATTAGTTGTGTGAATTGTAATAACGCCTTTACAGACCAAGCCACTTTTCTGTTACTTCTGTCACTATTAATTTACAGAGTACAAAAATTTGGTAATTTATTTTCCGTTCCGCATTTAATGAATCGTTCTACTAACGCTTTCAGCACCGTAGCATTCATTGCATTATTTCAACCATTATTTCCTCAGAATTGGAGAGTTTAGTCTAGCCTATATAGCGCGCATCGCCAAAATACTATATAGTATGAATAAATTTATGTTTGAATGTCACAGAGCTTAGGCTTTATTAAAAAACATGTACCTACTTCTAAAATAGTTGGATTATTTTAACTTTAATTATCTCTAACGGCCACTATCAAAACATATCTTTGCTAAATACGTAATTAGTTCTGTTCAATCTACTTTTTTGAACAGCTATAAATGCTTTAGTTTTTAGGAAAATACAATGGGTAAGAAGCTTCTCCATTTCGAAATGCTAAAGCAGTTTATGTCAGTACAACGGCAAACTATTTTAAGCATCAGAAAATGGCATATCTCAAACGATTAACTGAAAAAGCGCTCGCGTTTTTCTATCCACAAGGAAATCCCACGGTCCGGGAATGCAGATATATAAGTGTAGAGGATTAAAAAGAGGTAAAATTAAAACTAGCCACCCTTGCTCAGAATAAAACTGCACGCAGCTGAATAAACAAAGTTTTACCATTAATTATATCAACTAAATTCATCTACCGTGAGCATCCCATATATTTACTGTAATAAAAATTAAAGGCATGCAGCTTAGTCTCTATGCAACTTAGGTATTTTTGATACCATATATTTAATCACATAAAACGCATTTGTTCAGTTAATATTACCCTAAATATGTAGCAATAATGAAAAGACAAAAAGCAACCAGTTTGTTAGATAAGTTATTCATCTAATGCTTCATCATTTCAATATGAGAAGAAAATAAGACATTTTAGAAGCGATCAGTGTTTCATTAGCAATTTGTTGAAATTTAGTCACTGCAAATTAGGAGTTAATAATAGATAGGCTGATATAGTAACCGACTGTTTTGCATTCATTTATCGGCAATGATACTGAATACAACAAACATTATCCCGAAGCCACTTAGCATACGAATGTAAAAATATACATTGATGTAAATTGATGTAGATTTTGAAGTAAAAGTCTCAAGCATGTACATAAGCTTCCCTATAAGCCGTGGAATTCATTGCAAATATCGTTGCCTTAAACACAATACTGTGGAAACTCCTGTACTTAATTTTATTACTTTTGTCTATCGCGTTTAAGAAAATAAGGCAGTTATCCTCCTGTCTTGAGATATGATATTCGCAAAGTGATGCCAAGTTAGGAAAAACCATCGAGTGCATAAATGTGTATTTCAATGTCAAAACTGGTTGATGTTGAATAGTCACTAGATTGCACTCACTCTGAACTAAATACTCTTATCAACCATACGTGCTCCCATCTATGATGTTGTATTACAAATAAGCTTGGAAACTCCGTAGCCATTTGACTTCCCACTTGGTTCTGAATCATAGTCTGCTGGCTTGTTGGCTTCCGCCTCTAGGCTTCATGGGTTCGATCCCCAGAAGTGGATCGGGAATGCGCGAAACTGACAAGCAGCAATGGGGCAGTATGAAGCAAAATGCGTAACATAATTTATTTAATTATAATTGGACAATATGTACTATTTTTAAACCCAAATGCGTTGCCTATTTAGAAATTGTAAAATGATCCAAGAGGAGTCCTTTTAAGGCAGTTCTTTAATATCGGACATGGAATAATAAAAATATAACGAAACTTGAAATGTATTCGATAATGCACACAAAGGCCGGAAAGTTATTAACAGATCACAATGTAAAAATTGTGATAAGAACTACGTGGTCCAAACGGGAAGAAAATTGTATGTAAGGCTACAAGAAAACAAACGAGCCTATCGTAACCATTACCTATCATCCTTGGTCTCGACACAAGTTGATGAAGAAGGGCACATATTTGATTAGGACAAAACAGAGCTTCTAGCGCAAGGATAGACCAAGAAACGGAGAAAAATTCCTTGAAGTCTGGATTTCTACATTCAGTTCAAAATGTCAACGCATCCATTTAGATCCGATATACAGGCAGCTGCTAGAAACGTGTTTAAGTGGAGCATCTGATACATGAGACAGAAAGAGGCGGCGCTGGAACTGGGAACCAGCAATATTCACGGGAGCTGAATCGACGTGAGCACGTGCAAACGTCACTCGCTCGTCGGTAAGAATCAACAAAAACAACTCAGTTTGCTTAGAAAACACTGAAGAAGTACCACGATTGGTGATAAAAAGGTTTGCAACGAATCGGTTCATCTAGGAGATAAAAAACAAAATCTGAACAGGGTTGTAGATATTAATACGAAATCTGCTTATCTCACAGCCTAATTTTTCACGACCGTTTGCAAACATTTCAAAGGTTAGAAATCTATTGGTGGAAATTATGGTTGCATTACACATACAAGCCATTTCTAAGGCATAATCCGGGAATCCGTTGCATCCTATGTTGGCCTAATACTCGGTTCAAATTAACCAACATAATAAGTAAGAAAGCCGGTCACATATTAAACCCTTACATACTCATGTATGGTTTCGATTCTAAGTTCATTTAAAACTGGTATCCAGGAATGTACCACATGCCAAATTGGATAATACGAAACGTGGCTCACAATGGTTACACGGTTTTTTTGTGAACATTATTCCATATCTGCATCAATGCGAATTTAAACATATGAAACTTTATTTTTGTTATACTTAACCTAACAACAAAAACGCAGCTGAAAACATTCGTGATGACACAAATGTAAACTATATTATTATATACACCATCCCTTTTTATTGTGAAATGTTGCCATAGTTTGGCAGCTGGCTACTAGCATTCGACAGATTGCTAGGGTGGAATTCTGGGCACGTTTGTGGCAATGGCCTCAGCAACGCACAATATTACATATATTCAGCCTTCTTTGTAAAATACTAGACTTAAATATGAAATAAATAAAAATAAGTAAATTAGACTTAAGGCTGCTTGTTACTGTTTTTCTGCAGCTCATGCACCTGTTCAGCAGTAAACATGTTTATCACATGGTCGACATATCTGAATTGTCGGTTGATTGCGATGAACAAAAATACTCACCAAAATCCTTCCATTCACAAGTAATGTTTATCACAAAATTAAAAGAGGTTCAAAGATAAGGCTAGTTCAACTTTCATTTGGTGTGTACAAAGCCTTCACTTATTTAGACAGTTATATTTAGTGTTTTAATTAATATCGTTGCTTAAATGCTTAGAAATATGTCAACGACATCGCTAACCGAAATAACAATTGAAAATCGAAAAATCGCGCTTTGACAAAGACTGAGAAAAGTTTATTTAGTTTGACTACTTAAATTAGATGCGGTATTGTCTCACTGTAAACACATCAACTTTCCAAATTTTGTGATGAACCTGTGTCTTATCAACCGTATTTGGGCTAGTTGATGGAATGCATTTGAGTTAGCTTTTTACAGTGTTCAAATTCCTCGGTTAATCCACTCAATATATGAGTCGAATGCCTGATTATATGTCCAAAACCTATGCCTTACCTACGTGCTTATGATTTATGACCGTTTTATTTTGGATATAACAAACATTTGACAATTTATATTGATGTTTCTGTGTTATCTCCGTGTAAAAGATGATGAGTATACGAGCACTTTATTAACCGTGTGTCAATTTAATCAAGTGAGAAGCTCCTTTTCCATGATATTATTGGTTGAAACCTCCGCTTCTTCGAAAAGCTTGCGTTTAATGCTCATATTGGTGGAGCAGCTCCATGGATTAACTAAATGATGTGTTATCTAACCTAGTCTGTATTTTCTTGTAGTAGAAACGGTCCTACTTAGAGCAACTGAAGCACACAACATAGGCATTATTGCAATACTTACGACAAGTTGGACACTACAACATAACTACAATTTATCAGCCGTTTAGTGAAGAAATTAAACATTAAACTAAATTTTGAGAGGAAAAGAAATAAAATGTTGTGTTAAATAGCTTGCGTCACGTAACCCTTTAGTCCATAATATATTTAACTAATAACTATAAGAGATAACCGCATAAGAAAACAAACACTTAAAAAATAAGGGATATCGTCTATAATGCTGGTAATAGCCCCTTTTAAGCAGTGTTAATTGTTAAATCCAAATAAGGATATATGAAAAATTAATGGCACAATTTTACCAGGGCAATTGTCGCATAATTTAAACTGCAGCGCTTACAAAATCCACATGTGTGTCGATTCACAAAATAAGATATGGGCAATCAATAAAAATTTAGAAATTAGTTTCCTAATGTCCCAACAAAACTAGTATTCTTCAAATTGGTTCTTAATCTCAATTGCTCCAGCTGTATTCCTTTTTAGTTGTTTCTCAAGGCTGCCCATTTTACGTGGCACACAATTTCGGTTTCTAGAATTAAATAATTTAAGTAAGATTTCAATAAAAATCGGATTTCAAAGGAGATGCCAACTACAATTTTAAATTTATAGACAAATATCTCCTGATAAGATACAAGGTGAAATTTGCATTAAATCGAACTGAATTTATGAGTTTATACATTTCGCAACCTACACGTAGTCATGTAATCATTCACGAATTATTTGTATTCATTTGATAAGAAACCATTTCGGTTGTAGGAGCCAAGCTTGCGTAGCAAGCAGAATACGTTTGCCATGATATCTACAGATTTTTCCGATACACAATCAATAGATATCCTAGTAAATTGGGCAAATGGGGAGACCAGAGCATCTCGTATCCATCGGAAAATCAAATGTTATTTCTTCTGTTAATATGCATGAGAACGATTTATAGTTTACGTTCATAAATTTTATTTGCATAATATTATTCATACTTAGGAAATGAGTTCGTGAGAATTTTGTAGATAAACATCTGTCCTGATAAGAAAATCTAGTAAAATTTGAAATCTAAAGAAAATAGGGAAACACCTTCTTTCCTTTGTTTATATGTGATAGCATAATCGATATCTTGAAAGACTTTTGAAGCTATAGTTTTAACCTACCCAACTTTCGCCGTTTACTTGTTCTTTTACCCATCAGTCACTATATTAGAAAACTTATTTACAGTCTGTTCAAGAGAGACATTGACCATAGCCCAATCTCGCTTTATGAAGATGTGATGATCATTACATATAAAAACAGAAAAACAAGGTAGAACAATATAGACCATTCCAATCCATTTACGGCTTAAAAATATTCGTCACAAGAGCGTTATCCTGCTGGATATTGGTAACGGCAGCAACACTTATTCTGCTTTAGTATTCTAAGTTATTTTATCACAAAAACTCTCCACGATGTTCGTCAATTCAGGCTCGCTTGTTACACGGGAAAATGATTTGAACACAAGTGTACAATGTGATCGATCTTTGATCAACCACAAGCATGCCTATTCCCAATTTCTATGTTATTGAACTTATGCCATTTTGATCGTTATGCTTAAGGCATTTATTCCAAGTGTGTTCCCCTTCGAAGTAAGTACTGCAAATTGACTGGTTATCTAATTGTATTTTCTCACTTTCTAATAAGATTTAAGCTAGAAAGACGAAATTCAAAGGAGCCAACGGCAATAGACAGAATCGCGTAACGATATATAAAGCTTTTCGCACTCAGCGTAAAGATGTTAATGTCTCAGAGTCAGGCTTTTAAACATGCTGCAGCCTGCACACATGAAATAAGTTTGTGATAGAGTTTGCGCCAAACGCACTGAAATTGTCGCCTAGAACTAAAAAGTAGGTTCTACAAACGATGCACAGAAACTTCATATCAAATTACTATTACAAGTGTGCCATTTGTACTTTATGCGGCAGCTTTTATCATACTTTTGTTCCTTAATAAACGTGTGACAAACCACTAGTATATGTATGCATATTTTGTGCGTTATCATTATGTTTACTTTCCTTCGTTAAGAATAAACTAAGTTACTTCTAAGAGAGTGGGTTACTTTAAAAATGAACTTGGAAATAAAATAACATTTTTGGCGATAACATACAGACTGTATTTTGTGTCACTCTGGACTTCTCTTCTCATACAATACTACCAGCACGTCTAGTGCACATGAGTACGCATTAAAATTTGAGAAAATGTTACCATTTGCACGAAATGCGAGGCTTTTATTTGTCATTCCTTTATTATGTCAAATAACTTGTGTCCCCAATATTTCGACGTAGCAGATCCTAAATTGCGCCTCGCGATTCAAAAGGCAATAGACCAGACAAGTAGGTTATTTGTGAACACAGAAAAGGCCGACGTGGATGAAGGACACACTGATACAGTTCGAATCATAATTGTGTGCTCGTTCGATTTTATAGATCTCAAGACGTAAGGTATGTGTGTTCGGTGGGAAACAAACATTAGTAACAAATATCCTGTAGCAAGAAAAAAAATGATTGCTTGTGAGTGTTCTGTTAAAAATAAGTTACTTTTGGGCAATTGCCCACAAGTACCTTATGAAACAAGTCCATTTATTCCGTTTCTCTGCGCACTTGTCTTTGATGTGTGTGCAATTCTATTTTTCCCTGCAAAATAACAGAATTGTTCTGAACTAGTGACGCCAACGACTTGGATCTTAGGCAGTGCGATTTTCATCGTAGCAGGTCACTCGAGAAGTAACACCTCCCCTTTATTGAAATAGTTAGACCGGTAGTTTATTTGGTTTTCCTTTGAGGGTCGACCTGCAAAGTTTGCACACGTCTTCTTATTTGGTATGGCCTTACACAGTTTTTACTTTCACTCCGTGTGTATCCTGTCTGGTAGAGTTGAATTGGTGCAAGTTTACGAGAAGTAGTGAAAACCAAAACCTTTACAGTCCCTGGTCCCTTGGATCCTTGTATACTGCAGACGCAGTTAACTGGCACGGTAAACCCATACTTGCTTACGAACGTGAACGTCGTACATTATTTTTCCACATCGTCCCAATATTTGACCTGGTATGCAACTCATTCGACGTCGTTGATGAGAGGAAGCAAACAATGCGTTTCCAACACTAAAATTCAGGTTCCGTGCTCCGTACCGATATTTGTACTGAGCATTCATAGGGAATTAGTGTGATGTACCTGTGGAGATATGGAGTATTCAGATCTGGGGTGGTTCTCAGTTGTCGACCCATCAGGGGCTTCAGTGAGTGATTTCCCATCTGTTGCATTGGGGTTCGGAGTAGTTCGATAATCTAACAAGAAGCTTTTCAATCTTTCATTCAGCATCCCCTAGCACTTCGATTTTAACAATGCATGTTTTAGGGAATCAACATAACTTTATAGTAAGCCGTTTGATTAAGGATGATTCTGGGCGATCATCATGTGTAGGATTCCATTGCGTGCGCAGAAATTAGCGAATTGTTGCCATGGGAACTGTGATCCGTTATTCGACACAATTGTTTCTGGTAGACCGTAGTGATTGAAAATAGGCAAAATCGCACGAATCGTGTTGTTTGCAGATGTGTTTCGCAACACAATAACTTCAGGCCACTTACTGCATGCGTCGAAATCTTCGTAAAAGAAATTCTCCTCAACTGATCCTACAAAATCTACATGTATTCTCGAACGTAGGTTGGGCACCGCTGACGCTTCCGGAAAGGATAAATGCGCGTAAAGTGTTTTCCCGTGCGTGAGCCGGCTGTCTTAGTGGGTGTAGATGTGACGAATTTCTACCTGTAGCATTCAACTCCTCCTACTATTCCTCTGTAATCAGTAAGCAGAACAAAAGATATAATGATATAAGTAATTTAGCGGCTTAAATTTGGTAAGCTCGTCGCTTGGTGTGGGTGCTGCCCTGTCATCTGCACGGCAGTAACGTGAAGTCAGTGGATAGTGAGCGGCGTTATATCAGATCTAGTAACTTATTATTAGGTGTAAAACATTTCCAATAATGAATGAAAAAATTGCTCTGTACAGATAATGTCGGGTTAATTTACAATTGCAAATATGCCTGCTCGTTCTTTATTTGTATTGCAACTTTGTCCTGTAACACCAGATAATCGGTAGTTTCCACACAAGAATTGAAGTACCTCATAAATATAGCATAATGTCGTACATCATGCTTTTCTAAAAACCAAACTTCTGCCCTGCTTTATAGTAAAAAATATTTATAAAAAAGGTCTTTAACGATAACCTTACAAATTCAAAAGAACACGGCATATAAGAAATTTTTTTGAGCACGATGTTCCGGGTACCGACATTATTTTACGCTGGTTATTTTTATTTAACACAACAAATTGTGAACCAGTGGAAATACTGAAAATATCCTTAATTTTAATTGTTTCGGAAAACTGGTGACATGGGTTGCTAATTCAATCGCTCATTTGTTCGCCGAGCTGGGAAATTTGTTTGCGAACCTTTCACCGCCATGCGATGCAGCATCATTAATGCGTCGAGATGTGGGGCGTATTCACGCTGATTGCATTATCAATCCGTGATCAGCGTGCATTTTGTCAAACAAATGAGCAACTAAAAATATCCTTTTACATAAAACCCCAAATCAAAATTCTTACCAGCGATCTCTATTATTTAACAAGTATTATTGGTGCTTGTTGACAATAAAGCAATATTAATATGAATACGCTCTCGCTAGCTAAAATAACGTTGACTTGATGCTTGCTATACGGTCTTCTCTCTCTTTAGTTGCTAAGTGCAAATCAGTTCGAATGGTTGGTTCCAATAATTTATCAAACAGCTTCTAACCGCGTGTCCTTCGCGGGTCTTCTGCCAAGAATTTCGTCCAAATGTAAGGCACTTGCTTTCATTCAACTCAGATTCATCGGCGTCACTAACTGGTTCCAAAACTTTTGTATTTTCCATCACACGTATTCGCGGCATTCGTTATTGCACTGCCTTTGGCTTTTCACAGATGTCTACTGGCGATACCAACCTAATCTGCTAGTACATATCAATATTTTATCCTATTATGAAAGGGTACACTTAGCACTATAACTTATTTAGCAACTTATTTAGCCCAACAGCTCAAGTGAGAATTCAACCCACAAATCGACGTTGACACAATTTTCTCCAAAAACGGATCAACGTAGCGCACTTTGTCAGCTTCAAAAATGTTGTGGTTTGGCCTCACCGAAATTGTCCTTATCTGTGGTCGACCCTTAGGATATTCTTAAATAAAAATATGGGAACAACGAATGTCCCTTGCCTTTCCGGATTGTGATTAGACCAATCTAGCTGAGTTGAAGTACACAAGTACCACCAAGTATCATCCTGCTTAATAGAAATTATATGGTATGACGATCGAGACACGCCATCTGCTCGGATTGCTGTCAAATAAAGGACGTTCAAAATATCATAAACATATTGACATCAGCATTACTGTGCTTCGCATCACTTCACCACGAAAAAAGGGCAACAACGTTCATACGACCATATTTATTTTATTTGTGTTTTAAAGTCATACACTAAAGCGAGTAGCAGTGGAATAAAACGCTGTTGATGCAGCCATCAATTGCCTCCCATATGTGAGGAATTCTGTATTGCCTTGTATAATGAAATACCTGTTAAACCAAGCAATTCGTTTCTTTATGCAAGCAGTAAGAACAATTTACTAGTAAAGTATATATCCAGGTTGTAGGGAAAGTTGCTAAAAGCAAGACATTGTGGCTCTTGTGACAATCGGTGTGTGTCTGCTTCGAGATCAGCAAAAACAGAAATCTCATGCTTATGTCTACAATTTCGCAACGTTTCGGAATGCAATAACAAAATTGAGCATATACTTTATACGGGATATCAAAGTCTCCTAGCCAGTAAAACTCTCAAACTTGCAGACAGCAACGGTCTGCATAACAACGGTGAGCACACTTCTGGATAGCGCGGCTCCTCTCAGGGTTTCTTCTGTGGCACACAACATTCCCCTGCATCCGCCTTTATCCAATGCAGCCGAATGCCAAACACCATAAGCAATCGATGTCGCTGCTTGGGAACACAAGCCAGTATTTGCGGTCAAGTATGCGACAAACAAAATGAGCGTTATTATGTACACGAACACCAAAGAGTCACCGAGAATCACCTACTGCAATACCAGGTGAATAAAGCGCACATATGTAAATATCTTTAAAGCTGAGAGGATGCTTATCTCGCATAAGATAATATATCTTAAGATGTCTGAGTCTAGGAAGAAGTTGATGTAAAAACGTTTGGACGGCATAAAATAGGAAACCCAATATACCAAGCATTGTCATTGTAGAATAAACAATTTGTTCCGTTCGTATAATCCAACACCGAAAAGCAGTTGACCGTGTTGAAACATGACTACTTGGTCGACACATTCATAAGATGATGAAGAGGAGGCAAACATGCCATTATCATACGGTTTTCGTAGTCCCTCATGTAACCATCGCACCTTTCTTGAAATAAGCACGTGAGCGCAAGTAAAGAATCCTAAGCCACAATATGTGCGATGGCGAGGCATTTAAATCGGACGTCGCCATTTTTCTGGGAAGACAATATAATTTTATCTGCTATGGGTTTAACAGTTCCACCGAAATTTATCATATATCTTTTCGTTCACCCAGTTATAAATCAATGCAGTTGGTGTTCAATTAATTTGAAAATATATGTTGAACTACTATGTGCATTGAGCGGATTTATCCACAAGTGTTTTATAATTAAAGGGAACTGCATTAGAATCGATACAACTGAATTTCAGAAGGCCGAATAGGAACCGTTTATTTGAGTAACATTGGTAATGTAATGTCATTATTCTAATTGTAAACCCTTACGTTTGTATTACTGTTATTCTAAACGAATATAAGTTTATAGTGTAAACCGTTTAAATTCTACCCACCGAGGTACATGAAAATTATAGTCATTAATTGACTTTAGGCTAGGCGGCCTAGAAATAATAATTTTTAATGTTGATTCTAAACGTTTGTATTCTTAAAAAAGGCGTACCCAGGATCATGAATTAGAAGAGTGGCGCTCCATCCGTAATAAAATTACCGTAATTGGGTTGCTGGATAACTGAACACCGCTTCTTAGTTTATCAACCTAATATATAGGTGGATTTCTAAAACTTGTATATGTATAGAAAAGTATTAATACATTTTAGGAAGGTTACTGGGAACTTGATCCTTGATATGCATAACATACCATCAAAACAATTACGAAGATAGAATAAGAGAAACCGCCTTTGCCTAAGCAAAACATGTAGCGATATTTTATTACCACTTAATCTGTCTGCATTTCTCAACCTGATGGCAAGGAAAGGGTGATTTGTTTAAATTATGAAAATGATTGACAAGCAGTACAGTCAACTTAATATTTATGTGCACCAGTCAAGCTTGATTCCATAGTGTGGAAATAATGTCGTACATTAGTCTGTTTCATTCAACATGCCACCTAGATGTTTTAGCACATGGGCTTTTACGAAGGCGAAAGGACTTTATATAAATTGGAGTAGCTTCAATTTCCTTAACACTTATTGTTTACTGTCCCATCATGGTAAATTAGACAAAAATAAACTAAATGGTTAATAACGACTGCGACTTCAACCTTGCAGTATAACAGCATGCTAAGGGTGGCAATATATTTCTTTATGCTTAAACCCGGTCATCGAACAAATCACAGGTCCAAGCTCATGAATTAGAAAAGTGGTGCTTCATCCGCGAAGCTCTCTCTTTCTCCACGATGCTTTTACAAACTCATAAGCACTGTTGCGTATATCATCAAATAAAAAGTAGTCCAAATTTGTTGAAAGTCCAATTCTACTCCAGACAAATGTTTGAAAGGGCTCACAAGTTAGCGCGTTCCGCAACAAAGTGCTATCACGAATACGACTGTAGGCCACCAAATCCAAGCCCCCAATAGCTGGGGAAACAACAGACAAGAGAGAAACTTTCTTAGCCTTGCCGAGGGGCATTTTCAAGCAACAACCTAGTGCAACGCCCTAGTCGTTCGAAGAGAGAAGAAAGAACATATCTAGCAATTCGCCTCCGAAGGATTACGCTGTAGCTGCTCTTTGCCACAGATCGAAACGGCCTTTGTGGGTTGACCATAAATATATCCAAAAATAAGTCGTCAGCCGACCCAAAGTGACTCGGAATAAATTCACTGGAAATGTATGTGTGTTCAGAAGGGCTACTGCCATCTTTTGCCTAAAATTGTTTATAAAAAATATTACTGGGCTTCTTGGGAAATACGCCGAGCTTAAACCTCGTCAAGTGTCACTTTGTTGGGACTTGCTCATGATAAAAGAGACCTGAATTAACGACGTTATATCTGATGTCAAAATTGCACTAGCTAGTCGGTTACTCTGCGGAACAACCGACGCACAAAAAGGGGCAGTGCAGTTTATTCCTACCGTTCCGCCCTACACAGAATCGCGTAAAAGACCCTGAGGTTAATCCTGTGGACGCATCATAATGCTGCCTGCATCTTAGGCAGAGCGAGGAATGCATAGTGAAAATTGTATAACTACCAACAAAGTTTAATTTAATAATGCGTAATATCGTGCCTTCCAGGAAGAAGAACTTACTAGAAAAATGTGACCACCAGGTTCGCCGGATAAAGGAATTCAATCTGCACGGCCTAGAAACCCTGGCTACTCGGGGTAAACATTTCGAGGATTATATGTAAAGAGTTAATCAATGGTTTGCAGCTTTAAAATCATGTAACTTCCCAACACGTTTAAGGACTGGGAACCAACCGGCGAACTTGGACCTCCTTTTCACCAAAGAGGAAGAGATGATCCTCGTAATGCAGAGTGCACTCCATTGGGATACAGCAACCATGTAACATATTGTTCCATTACATGGGCTGCGCAGAGTATCCTAAAGAGCATGCGTTGGAATCTTACGTCATATCCAAATATGATGATTGTTCGACCTCATTAGTGAAGTCAGCTGGTCTTTCTTAAACAAACTGTCTTCTATGGTGGCCTGCAGATAATTCGACAAATTAGTAAACGAGCATATAACAACCACGTCTAAATACGAAATCCGCAGACCTATTAAAATAAAGTCGTTCGTGATGAGCAGGTCGCGTAAATTTATTGTTTTGTGGAACCTGGCATGGCTCACGAACATACACAATCCGGGCAACAAAACAGGGATTCTACACAACACATATATCCACAGTGTTAATATGGTCCGGAAGCAAAAAGAAAAGGACCAACCAGATATGATGAACAGATGTTTCTATAATCCCAATCAGCTGTACAGATGCCTACACAAACTGCGCAGTTTTAAGCGCATAAATTCCTGCACTACACACAACACACTGGTTTGCACTAACGGAACGATATGCAGCCAACAAACATGGACAACATTTTGGCGTTAACGTCCAAAATGTGCACATATCTGACATCCTGCTTATGCAGATCTTGCCGCCATCAACACTTGGTCACATGTCGTTTACCTTCACTAGTGTGCTAAAACCGCTGATATCCCTGCGTGAGTTCAGGTCCTCGGGTGCAAACGCCACTTGCCCGAAAGCATTATAAGTTGCGACCACGTGTTTAGAGGAACCGTTAACAATTTTAATTCGGTGCTGCCTTAACGCGAGTCATTTCCCCCGTTGCCCCCCACTTTTAGAAGCACGGGATCATCATTCAAATCTTTAAAAGGGGTAGCCGTGTTTAACCAGTAAATTATAGCCAGATGACAGTACTTAAAATTATGAGCAAGGTTATGGAGTTTAATTTAACTGAGCTTTAAAGGGGTACCTGTAGAGTAACATAATTCTTTATCTGGACCATAACGAATTTCGCCAATATCGGTCATATACCACTAAACTATCGCACGCTCTTACAGGTTGGACGGAATCTGCGGATGCTATATTAAGAATCGTTAAGGCCTAACTAAATCTTTCAAATCCACTTGGCCGTTTAGATCACCGCATTTTACTTTACAATCTCTTGTAATATGAAATCCAAGCTACACTTCTGCGCTGGATAAGATACTTTCTCTAGGTGATCGTTTGCAGCACCGTAATGAAAAATATCGGAGCACAGTGCAGCGTACCACAAAGATCGGTACACGGACGCCCTCTCTTCCTGGTATTCGTACATGATCTAATGATAGCGCTATTTTTAAAATGTCATTTAATAGAGATGGCGCGCTATTGCTATGATGGAGTACCAAACATTCTCACAGGATGACCTCGACAAAGCTATATGTTCCATCGAGAAGAAGCTGCATTTCGACTCTATCAAATTCAGAGTTTTCAGCATAGGGCATCAGACTACTCACAACTACCGCCTAGGAACACAAATTATACAGGTGGTTTCTCATTACTGCGAACTCGGCCTACACGTCAAGATGACCTCGGTTGTTTGTGGCAGACTGAGGAAGCATCAAAGAAAGCGAACCAGCACTTCGACGATTTTTATAATTTTGGCGCCTCAGTCTTTCCGAAAAGGCTTGGCGCATATATGAAGACGTACGCTTAATGTGCTGTCCCAGCGTGGCAATCCTGATTGAATCGCCATCTCACCGCGCCAGATACTGAACTACGCAGGATGACAAATTATGTCCAAAGTTTGTTATGACTTATCTAACCACAAAGGCTGAAAACCCTCAAAATATAAAGCGGACGTTTTGGCATGTGCAGTGTGATTTCACTACAGCATATCTGATCTTGAGAAGCCCAAATCACACTTGTCACTTTCTTTTGAAACTCAGTCAAAACACATCTCTTAGTGGTCAATCAGTACAACAGACTGGAATGTCGACGAAATAATATTTCCCTCTGAGTGTCACAGCTCTGGAATGCCCTCTTGGCATATATACATGATGCTACTCTTCAAAAGCACCGTGCAGATACTCTGATACCTTTAAATTAAGTGATATAATGCATGCAGCCAATAATGTACAATAAAAAGTGATCTTTGTCATAACCCTCAAATTCTTGGCAAAAATACCTGCACATAAGTTAAACCAAACCCCTTGGTGAGACATACGTTGCAAGTTCTCTTTTACTGACACTGTTGTTTTTCTTTTGTAATTGGCACCCTAATTATCCTACGGGATATAGCAAACATTCGCTATAATACACGTAATAAACTGTTTTTGCAATGCTGCAGGCGCTAAAAAAGTAGCTGTTTATGCCGTAAACTGGTTATTGTGCCGGCTATACATAATTACAGGTGACGCGCAAATGTACAGAAATGAGCAAGATATGAGGAAAGCGAACGGTAGTGTAATACGCGCATATACAGCATACTGACATAATAATGGACGTATATCAGTGTATACAAATATACGTGTGCTGCTGTTTTCTTTATGTTGGTAAGTATATCACTGAATATTTGCCTGATTTTCTCACCGACAGTTTCAGAACACATGACTAAAATCCCTGGATTGGATATGATTAGCCGGAGAAGAAGAGACCTGTGCGTACCCACCACTAACGCATATATTAGAAACTAATCACAGTAAACTCGTCAGAAGTGAACCTACATACATGGAGTTACATTCAAATTCTCCCAGTTACGAATATAATCATTCGTGGCTTCCGCTCAAGATTAATAAACTATAATTTGGGAATAAATGTGCTTATAGTTTATTAGCCACTGTATAACCATGTCACTCGTCAAACAGTTTTCAGTCCAAAGAAGATAATTAAACGAAAACCTTCTATTTAACAACGAGGAAACTGTTTTCATAACAACATCGGACAATCTCGGAAAGCAATTATATTGCGACAGTTAGTGCAGAAGAATCCCAAGCGAGCCATGTTGAGATGTGTTGCTCTAGTGTAATGATTCATAGCCTGATGTCTCTTCTACCATCTACCCAAATTAGTTCCTTGTATAAAACTAACCCTAATTGTACCCGGCAAAATGCAAATTGTGTACCGAAGAGATCTTTTGTCCCTTTTATTTTGCACTGGGAAAGTTGCTAATCTAACTTCAATCGCTCACATGCTGGTCAAATTTGGTAACTTTATAACAAAATAAATATGTGCTTACATAGCAAAGCCCCATGATATCCGTTGGTTTAAATGTTACCATTCATCTACAATTTTAAAACAAAGCCGCTATAAGAACTCCGAGTGCTTACGCTACCATTCATTTATCCTAACCAATTGCAATCTGGATGTGAGAGGAATTCAAACAAGTGGGAGTTATTTGGTTTGTGATGATTTCCGTTACGTCCACTTCATTTATATCTGCAGCCCAGTACCATCACTTTGTGTATAGTTTCGCAAATGCCCATGGCTATGATCAGATAACTTTTCTGCTTGGTCATATATTTACTGTTCTTACATAAAGGTGCATTGAGACCATTTCGGTTCCACTTGTGACATGCAGTAATTCTAGTGTGCTAATTTGAACTTGTTGTGTTTGTTACGCCTGTGCTCAAAGCAGATATTTTTTTAAGGAATTGTGCCTTTGATGCTTTACATGTTTTTAAACATGACTATACCCCAGTGCCCCAATTTTATTGTTTATGTTGAAAACAAGTTTGTTCACTGTTTACAACGAATTTTTGCGTAACCTTATGTTTTCTGACAAGTACTTGACAGAAATTCTTACCGAAAAGTAGAGAATTATTATACCGTTTTCCATACTAGTTACCTACCAAATCTCACTTGTTCTAATTACTAATAAATTCAAGCTGTTATTCCCTTTCAGCTAAAATAAAGTGTGCTTGTTAGCCGAGTTCACAGCGAGGGTAGGCAATTTAGAACTAACTATTCGTATTCTCATAATATTGGACGTTTCTAAGATGCCAGACTCGGAAATGAATGGAAACGGGTGACACGGTTTAGAGCTCCCAAAACGCTGTTTACTGCGAAGAAACATATTATATCTATGCAAAACAGAAACATTGCTTTAGTGGAAATTACTAGCCTTAAGGCTTGATACTATTTGATTAAAATTCCTTTCAACAAGGTGTATATGACAGCCATTGGCTTTGCGACGCATGCATATCTACTTTTATCGCAACTTGTTGATGTTGAAAGGTTCTTACCCGTGCTTAGTTTGCTTATATGGAATCGTGTACATTATTTTGAAACAAATCAGATAAGGTGACGCGTAAGTTAAGAGCCATTTAATTTAAATGACTATGGTTGAGCAAAGGTGAGATATTCATAATATTCCAATGTCCGTTTTAATTCATGAAAGGGCAAAAAGGAATCACCATAGGATCTAATAAGTGCACGTTGACGTTCACTCCGAAAATACAATATATCAATTATGATTACGTTCATGTTTAGTTGCTTTTTATATTCCGCCTCGGTGTAACTGTTATTCATGCAAAAAACTTTACCTAGAAAGAAAATCAAATTTAGAAATTGACTGGAAATC
Source organism: Dicrocoelium dendriticum (assembly GCA_944474145.2). Classification (NCBI taxonomy): domain Eukaryota; kingdom Metazoa; phylum Platyhelminthes; class Trematoda; order Plagiorchiida; family Dicrocoeliidae; genus Dicrocoelium; species Dicrocoelium dendriticum. Next base: position 70,949,333 of record OX104070.1, on the reverse strand, counting down.
ACTACATTTTAAAAAGATTTTCAGTTTTGAGGCAGTGGGATGTTGTTCTTTTAAACATTTTGTAACCACTAGCGATTAAAACGCAACCAGTTTTACTAAATTACGTAGCAAGCGAAATATGATCCTTATGTTACAAATCCACAGCGCTCTTTGATAATTTATATTTAGCATGCTTGAGCATATGCTTGCATGCATGCTAGAGAATATGATGCAAATATGGTGTGCATCAAGCAACCAGGTATCTGATATAAACTTTATTTACAAGTTTGTCTTAAGAATTTAAGATTTTAGAAAAGGAATTATGCAGACTTAACATAAAACACAAAATTGGTGTTAGTACGCAAATACACACTATACATCGAAAGCCAAAACCGCTTTTTGAATTACTGCCATTCACTAAAAGTATTCGCAAATAACTGCGCAAAACACTACATAACAAAGTCTGAATCATTTTCCTTTTACTTTCCCTTTTTAACTGTAAGTTGTTTAAGTGAATTTCTTCGGCACATTACTTTATATTATGGTGAAACATGAAATTTTCATACGTGACCTACTGCGTATCCTATATTAGTACATCAGCTATCCTCGATAATTCAAACAGTAAGAAGAATCGTGATAAATAGTGCTAATCGCTTGCTAAAATCTTATGAAATCTTGACATTTTCGTAATTTAACCCGCTGCTTAAATTTATTGATGCGTTAATTAAGACTATGTTATATAGTTCTTTGTGCTCAAGTCAGCAATCGCATGTTTTCTACATCACGAAATCACAAGCTTCCATCACACATTTCAAAGCATTACTGAACCGATAACAATGATTTATGTTGGGAAACAAGCAGCTGATTAACGAGTCTCGCTTCAGCCTATTTTGCGCAGGTATTATTTGTGCAACATACAGAGGAAAAATAAGTCAAATTTTATGGATGTTCTCCTAACTTTCGCCGTGCATGTTGGTTCTCTTCAAGGTTGCCACTGACAGCTTGAAACAGATAAGTCCAATGGTTATGACCACTTCAATTTCGCATCTTTAGGTAGTTGTTTGCACTTACGAACCAAGCTTATACTCGTATTCATGCATACGTCGCAATTGAACAGCGTGATATTTTTCCACATGGTAAGCTTGTGTATTTGAAACTGATCAACAGGAAATGTTGTTGAAGGCACACTGGAACATTTCGTGATCGGTTGATTCCCTGATAAGATGAGATTACATCGAAACGCGTCGTGGTTGTGCAGTGTTTTCTGGTGGACAACACCAGATTTCCATCCGTACGGTCCCAGTGACCGCCGTGACTAGGGTTCCCTTTAATGTGAACCACAGTCCATATCATTGAAATTGCGCGTCACAATCCAATCACACAACGTGTAGTCCAAACGACCCCCCAATTAGTCATTTACCGTTGTGCCAAGCGTTGCCCATCGTGACCCGGTAGCCAAAGGGGTAGAGGATTCTGCTACTATTCCAATAGTCGCGGGATTAAGGCCTGTATTTTTCACCAAATTAGATGAAATTAAATCGAAATACGTGGTGGTTGTGCAGTGTTTTCGGGTGGGCAACAACCATATAAATGCAATTTACCTCAAGAGAAAGCGCAGAAAAATATTAGTTACAGGGCTCGAGCACCGAGCCTTTGGTACGTCGCGCTGAACCTGCATTGCGTCGAAAAGAGATTCAAGAACACTCAATTAAACTGAGGCCTGCGCAAATAATCGATTATCCAATAACGCAGTTGGTTACCAGTGTCACTGAGCTGATGTTTATGGGGGATAATATATTGCAGTCTAATTTAGCCACTTTGTTTCCTCTCTTGAATCGCGTTAGAAAAGTTACCTGTTCATACGGCGATAAACCAGCGACTGGCTTTTATAGATTCGTTTTAACTAGTGTACCATATTGGCCGGGACTTAAAGTTCTCTAACAAGAGAAGATAGCCGTTAGCTCGTATCAGTAGAGTTGAAAACGTGGATTAGGACTTGACTCATTTAAAAGTGAATATTTTTAATCGGTATACAGTGGACACTTGCACATGTCGAATTGTCCTTATTGGCCGGCCGCACCATGAGGATTTTACGTAGTGAACCTGTAGGTTATTTACACAGTAAGTGTTTAGATCAGAACTGTAATAAATGTTCCACCGCTTCCTTTATTAGTCGGTCGTTGCGCAAGAGTAATAGACCACGTGGTCCTACCTCACGAACGGTAATCGCGTTGTACCGGTCAAGACAAATAGAAGTTTAATGAAATCGAAGGTTGGCCAATTATCTTAGATGCCATGAGTTTCACACAAACATTTGAGAGCTTACGATTCCAGAACTCTATGTGAATAGAGGATTTTAGGCAGAAAATCGTGGGGTCAGCTGGAAAACGGTTTTGGCAGTATTTTTGGCCAACCGCCTGGGACCGTTTGAGATAATGTCAATATTTTTCCAAAAGTTTGGTTTAGGTGTTTTCAATAATTGTTAACATGAAACAAACTCAACGTAACCTGCATACCGAGTAGACATATCCCACAGGGTAGGCATGAGGCATACATTTGTGTAGAATACGTTTACACAAGGTCAACGTGTGGACTCAAATCTGTTGGGAAAAATTGCACCCGATAAAACCCCGTTTGTGAACACTGATGGATAAAATAAAATGCATACGACACTCCAAATTAAACGAACCTACTACAATTTAAAATTTCTGCAGAACGGCAATGCCAGTAATTTTGAGTCAGCCTATTTGAATACATATATTAGTCCAGTTGAACAAACGAGCAATTCGGCACACATTGCAGCAATAAGCCTCTTCGTGCTCAAGTTTAGAACTAAATTAACGACGAACGTATTAATCCAAGTAATCAACTTACAACTCATATGTCAGCAGCCTACTGAGTTATGGTTCTATATGTTTCAGCACAGCGAACGTCTAAGCTATAAAAATGTGTTCAACGTTCATATGTTCTCGGGATATGGGGTGGCCAAATTCCCAGGTATACTATACATCACTGTCACCACATCCATTGAGGACCAAATTAACAAGCTAAGATTCAAGCAGAGATTCAACTAGTGAGGACCGCGCAATACCATCGGATATAACTGTTCTTTAATTGTTCCTTATACCTCAATTTCGAAGTTTTGCGAATTGTCTTTGAAAAAGCCGATTTGCTAATGAAGTAAACCAAGCTCATGAGGACACAGTGTGACAGGAAAGAGTAAAAAGTTTGTCTGTTGTTTAAGAAGCCGAGAAGCAGGAATACATAATTCAACGATACGTCAGTCGTGGTCTTTCTACATTTAGTACTGGGTATCTGGTTGCAAGATAGGCAGGCTTTGCTACTAAGCGAATTATCTTAGCTTAACATTATTATTGTAATAATCTGATTGTACAACCTTTTTTCTCAACTAAACTCAAATTGGTCTTTTTTATTAACCTAAGGTAAATATGACAGTTTTGAATGCAAATGAGCCTGTCACATTATGTTAATGAACAAGGATTTATAACGCGCAATAAAGTGAATGAGCAACAACAATTGTGGGTTGAAAAGTTTGAGGGGTACAATGCAATTCGGATAATACCACCACAGTAAAATAGATCGTGCGTCCCCACGGATAGTATTTGCGGTTTAGTATAGCTACAGGTAGGGAACTAGTTGTTAGAATAATGTATTTTCCGAACAACTAAAGGCATGCAACACAGGCCGGTAATTACTTCGACCGTAGTGATAGACAATATTGAACTGATGGCCTTCCAGTTTGATATGGAAGATGCATTTTAGCAGATCGTGACCAATATGTTTACGATTCCCCTGTTTCTTTAACATGTCAATATGTAAAAAACTACTATTTACTACAAATTACATGTGATAAAAGTTAGTATTGGAGGTAAACATATATCATAATCTTTAAGCACACCACCTTATAGGCTTTCAAGCAGTCGAAAATGATTTCGTATTGGGGCTCTGTGCACCGATAGCATATCACAATTGTAACCTGACATGTGTGTTTAGCTTCTGTGGATAAGTAGATGTCACGAAATTTAATAAGGATTTCAATAACTGAACAATGTGTTGACTAGTAATATTGGAATCTTTTCGGTCTGTTAAAGAAAGACAATGTTTGCAAGAATATGTAATCTAGCAAACGCTTTTCAACTGATGATCCCCAAAGATGTACAAAGATGCGCTGATGTCTCAGCTCCCGACAGTGCTTTACATTTTGTTGAACTAAAGCCGATTTTCGGATGATAACATTAGCTATGTTGTTTACTCTGCTTTGTCATGTGCCCGTCCATGGTCTCGATGTCTGGAGTGACGTTGACGTCGTCTAATAACAGGAAGACGTTTCACGGCAGTACATTAAAAGGATCATTGAGGAATAATAATAACTTCAGTCCCAGAACCAATCATTGGGCAACATCACAACGGACTTCAATCGGTCGGAAATCAAAAGGAAGACCCTTACCTTCAGCTAACGATAAATGAAGCATCTGCTTTCCCACCCAATAATGGGCTAATTATTTCACAGTTTGTGAAGGAGATTGCTATGTTGCAGACCAGTGAACGTTTATATAGTCTCCGTTAACAACGATGAATCCTGACTTATTATACGTATATAATATTCAGCTTGTTAGGCCTGGTATCAAGTTGTCAACTGAAGGTCAAATTCCGTGTTGCTGTGACATTACCTTTTGGTTAATTTCAAGGTATTCCATTAGCGCCTCCGCTATAAAAGTTTACATAAACTTGCATCGTAACTTAAGCAGAGTTGGCTAACGGTAGATTGCGGGATCCAGACGGTTGCTAATCCAATACTTAGGGGTAGTCCTACATGTTTCCACTTCCGTGCGTCTTTAAAAAATCGAGCTAACGGTCTTGCCATGTTTACTGGTTTGGTTTTAAATGTCCTTCGCTGTTTATGACCATTGTGCACGCATATTTTGGGTTTCATTTCACCAAATGTGCCACGTTGAAGGATATAGGGCTTAAACTGATGGCAGTACAAGCAATGACATAACTAATGAGATAAAGATTCACTCTGAAAAGTGCGAATCAAATCTAGCCAAAACATTTTGGTCAAATAGATCGCAGTTAAATCCGCGCTGTAAGCTCAAAGAAAAACTATGATTCTGTGATAATTATTCCGGAGAATTTTGCAGCACTTTCAATCCTAGGTAAACAACGGTGGTGCTTGTGGGTTAATTTTACAAACTCCATTGAATTAACAATATGGTTGGTAAATTTAGCTACTGTTAACCTACACTATACCATAAATAAATGACAGCAACGTTAAGAGCAGAAAATAATGTGAGTCCAAATTCTTGGACGGTCAGATTGAGAACACTAGGTGATCAGTTTTAAAGCGAGCAACTGTGTGATGTCGTACACACGATGTTTTCTGGGAAAAGCATGTTAGGGCAAACCGAATCATAGGAACAATTCCTTTCCCTTCAAATAAATCACCGTCAGGAGGTCGGAGGACTGCTGACAGCAACCGAAACCATCGACATCCTGACTAGAATAGTTACCGTATGTGTGCAAGCGCGGCCAGGCTGTTAAGCGCGCAGGACTGAATATTTTAATGCCACCGAATTTTTCATTCTCACTACTCGAGAGATGTTTCGCTTGCATCTGTTCAAGCTCCTTTGTTTTCTATGAGTTTCATACCAGATGGCTGAACAGCGTGACAAATTACCTACAAGCTACATCTTGAGGATACGCGGCTTGAAAAATCTAGTAGATTGCCTTAATGATGAAAGCGATGACATCGTATGCGTGACGAAATAGGTTACCACATTTTTCACAAAATGTTATAGAATAGTAGATGTAACGCAAGAGCAGCGTTACCGAACGGCTATGGACAAGCGGGGACCCGTGGTTAGAACATCGAAAATGTTCTTCTATCTTGAGCACAAAGCTTAAGAGGCATGATGCATCACCCATCATAAATTGCGTTGGTGTGTTAACCAATTTTGGCGGTTAATTCTTGAGGACATTTTACAACATCAGCTTTCCGTGCTTTTTGATATTAGCTATGACTTTGCCAGCTCGCCGAATTTTCACATTACATGGTGACTGCCTAAGTGTGCTAGTAATGGCTTCATGGTAGAAACGGGGACCCACCTCCAGTAAGGAGTTCGATGGCCGGAAAATACCGCTGATAAAAACCCACTATCTCAAGTGTAGACGGCGTCAAGATTATTTTCATTATTTTCAGTTTTACAGCTTTTTGTGTAGCATGCTAATATAAAATGTGAATAATCACCTAGTGTTCAGGTTTTGTCGGACTGTTTGTCAATGTCTCGGTTGAAAGCTACACACCGATAGGCAGCAACGGAAACCTTACTGTAGATCTTTATATTGTCTCGTTCTGGTCAGTTATTTTCCAACTTTATCAAAAGTCGGACGATAAATATTTTGCATTTGGGGTTCTTTCTGAATGCATTTTGATTAACAAGTGAATACGAAAACGTACCTTTGAAGTGAGAAAATGCCGTCATAAAATAACTGGAGGGTTACCTGGATCATCTGTGGTTCAAAGAATTCTGCAATAGTTGGATGACGGCCGAGGCATATCATAATGCCTGGTTACCTTTGGAGGTTCATTGTTTCACAAATTTCTTACTCTATCCGATAGACTTGCAGTTTGCATTTGTCCATGTTTGGGAAGTATTCGGGTCCACTGCATTCTACAACTTTAATAAAAACCTAAACGTGCATAGTATTCCTCTTTTTGGAGTGCTGTGGGACTGTTATTTTGATTAGATTAAACAAAACAACTAAGGTTATGTGATAGTATAGTCATAAATATACCTAGTGTGAAAGCCGTCACTTTTACCATGGACTAAGCGTAGTTGGAAGTGAAAAACGTTCTCCATCCATCTGTACTTGTGGCTTTGTTGTATGGCCTTGATGGAGCATACCTACGATGTAGACATTAAATCAGCTATTCGGATCCGGAATTTCAGTTATAATTTGACACCAAAATGATGGTCATTGGTCATACGTCCGGCAAACTTACTGTGTTCAGAACTTAAAATTGCTGTTCCTCTTCGAGTCTGAGGAACTGATACTTTTGTGTCTAGTGACAGAGCTCTTCCATGGTTATACACTCTTAAATTTTTTTGTCCCGCACCGGCCTGCGCTAAATTAGCTAAACTCTAAAGAGGGGAATACCAGCCCAAGGTGGGAATAAGCTAACCGAAATAAACGTTAGTGTTTTTGTACCCCCACATAAACGTAACCGGGCGCATTTCGAGTTTTTGTTATGCTATTTTAATTACATGCTGCTCTAATTTTCACATTTTTCATTCCACAAATTCCATACCGATGTGGCGAGTTAGGCATAGTTTTTCATAGCAGTCAGTGTGTTTATTCATTCATGTAGTTATGTTATTGCGAAGAGTGTTTGATGCAAGCTGGTACGGTAAACTGTCGGACAGTAAATGCTTCAAGTTTTGCCAACACAGGTAGCATACACAAGTTGAGGACTTGCACTATATTATCGAAGCTTAACGCGATATAATCCCATATATTTTCAAGTGTAAAATATGTGCATATCAATTCACAAATACTAATAGTTTTCGAATGTGCTTCGCAGAAATGAAAATATATATTTTTAGCAAAGGATGCGATGCTCACTTGTTTATTTGGAATAAATATTGGGGTCAATTCGAGACGTAGTTTAGCTTCATATCGATATTTTAAACAGCGCAATTCATGTATATACATTAAAACATCAACGAAATAGCTACGGAGATTTGTATGTGCAAACAATTTGAATATCCAGGATATCATGCGGAAAGCGTAGTGGGGTCAGTTTTATTTCGGATGGATTGTCGGCGACAAAATGTTTGCATTCATTGAGGACCCAGTATATAATTTCCTAATGGTTGCTCACTTCCAAACAAAATTTCGTTGCAAGACCATAGTTGGATAGGCTGCTACTCGTCTACACTTGATCCCGAACGAAGGGTTACTATTGATTAATTGCATAACAAAAGTGCCTGAATTAAACCTGCAAAGTTTAGAGGAAATATGATGAATGAACTTTTTCGAAAAACTCGCAGCGAGTTCTATTCCGACCTACACTAAAAACTGGATCATGCTAATGTATCATTAACAGGTAAGCGGAAAATTCCGTCGCAACGAGACTGGACCTTAACGTATTCTGACGGTTTTCGTACCTCATTGACCCATTAAGCTATATTAGGTGATGCCTCCGGGCACTTTAGAGCTACCCCTACCAGGTTGGTCAATGGTGAGAGGTCAGACAAATTCAGGCACTTGGTCCGCCATGTTAGGATTTTGAAATGAGATGGCGTCGATTTCTGTAAAACTAAACCATTGTCACCTCCCCGCTGCCTTGCATTAACGGCCTCCGGTTTATCCTCTCGTTATTGGTTGCACGCATCCGGAGACGCCGATGCAGCACACACGGGTCAAGCTGGTGTAGGTAGCATCCTAAGCTCCAATACTGAGCCATCGTTGGTTGATTGGATTCCGGTGAAGAGCCGTTTATGTACAGCCCGTTTGACGACATCAGCTAAGGTTGATACACGAAGTAGTACAAAACACTGTGATTTATGCTTATGCTCCCACCGACTGCAGTTCTAATGCTGTCAAGGACACATTCTATCACGAACTGAATGCGCTATTACGCAGTGCTACTAGTTAGATAGTATAGTAATTGCAGGGGATATGAACTCAAAAGTAGGGAGTCTGAGCTCTTCAGAAGCTCAGCTGGGTGGCAATTGTGGACTTAACTCAGAACAGGCTAAGGTTGTGCCTCTGATGCAACTGTCTGCAGAGCACAAGTTGATTCTTACTAGCACCGCTTTTAGACACAGTGGGCGCCGAAGTGTTACTTAGCGTCCTCCTGTAGCTGGCCAGCGATGGACCTAAATTGATCACATTGCCCTAAGTGGCGTGGTACCATCCTGTATTGCCGCTCATACTGGAGTACCTGTGTCGACTCTGATCACGCCTTCGTGCGCTGTCGTTTTTCCATGAACTTTACCGGAAGGCGCACATAGCGTCTCCCCCGATTGGCAAGGGAGAAATTGTCCCAGCCCTAGGTCAGGCAAGCCTATCAAGAAGCACTGCATGGCGAACTCTCGCTGTCTTGTCCTAATGACACTACACTTCAGTGGAATAGGATCTCGGCCGCTATGCACGACGCATGAGCATCTGTTTGTGCCACTATCAGTCGTCACCGCACCAGTCACTGGATATCCGAGAAGTCCGTGAACCTGTTGGAAACTAGAAGACACCTCCCGGCTGGCTCTGAACACAATGTGACCAGACGGGTTATTACGCGTGAACTAAAGCAGAGCCTACGTGCTGACAAGGAAGCCTGGTGGACCAGTAGGGCTCAAGAAATGGAGGAGGCAAGAGCAGTTGGCAATTACCACAAGCTCTTCCATCTAACCCGCACCACTGGTTCCAGAAAACCAAGCGTCAGAGAGACAATCAGGGACAGCGCGGGTGCGCTGATACACAATAAGGAGCGACGTATGGAAAGTTGGGCGAAAATCTTTCAAGATCATTCCAGCTGGCCTCCTGCTCCCGGACCTCTTCCTACCCAGGTGATGCAGGACGAGCCATTTGCGGTTAGTTCAGAGCCTCCGTGGGATGCCAAGTTCCGAAACGCGATCACAGTCCTAAATCGTTTTCGTGCCGTAGGCGCGGATTCCCTCCCACCTGCACTATTTAAGGATGGAGGTGAGGTCCTCTGCAGGGCACTGACCTCCCTATTCGAACGTATCTGAAACGAAGAGAGGGTGCCGGTTAATTGGAGCGAATAGATTATAGTGGCAATATACGAATGTGCAGTCACACAGTCCGTTCTAACCAGAGGGGTATTAGCGTAACACCAGTTGTGATAAAATTATTGGCCTCGATTATCGTTCGTCGCCTCACTGAGGAACGGGAATCTCGGATTAGGGAAGAGCAGGCCGGTTTCCGCCCAGGACGTGGCAGTAAAGACCATATATTCGCTTTGCGGCCGGTGCTACAGCAGCACCACCCATACAGCAGATCGACACTGTCTGTGCTCCTCGATTTCAAGAATGCGTTCGATTCAGTCGATCGATCGATTCTGTTCGCAATAGTTGCGCGGAAAGGTGTTTCCACGAAATATGTGAACATCCTTCATGATCTATACACCAACACTACAGGCCGCGTCAGAGTCTACGTTTTCCTATCGGATAGCTTTCGGGCCACAAATGATGTTCGTCAGGGTTGTCCGATTTCCCCATTTTGTTCACTTTCGTCGTGGATTATATCATGTAGTGTTCCCTTGCGGATCCTCACGACGTAGGCGTTGAAGTGCTGTCTGGTGAAAGGTTAGTTGATCTAGCCTATGAGGACGAAATGGTCTTGCTTTTGGACGATGTTGGGGCGGCACAATCAACCATGAATAGCCTGTCCAAGGTGGTCCCTTTATTTGGTATACACTTCGCACTTTCCAAGTGCAAATTGTTGCTGCGGGACCACCAACCACTTGATGATAACTTTAAGCTTCCTAACGAGGAACTCGAGGTGATTGATCATGTTTCTTATCTTGTCAGCTGCATCAGCAATGATGGGCGCATAGAAACTGACGTCAACTCACGCATGGCAAAAGCCTGAGCTACCTTCTTGAACCTGCGGCATCTTTGGTGTCAGAAGGGTGTTTCCCTCCTTCTGAAGGGCCGGTTTTACAAGGCCACAGCGAGGGACGTCCTGCTCTATGGTAGTGAGACTTGGCCCCTTCGCTCTGAAGATCTGAGGCTCCTTCAAGTCTTTGATCATCGTTATCTCTGAAGCATTGCTGGAGTAGGATGGCACCAGCGTGTCCGCAACAATGATGTGCGTAGGCAAATACTAGGTAGTGATAATAATGCTATTTCCCTAGAACAACAAATAGCACTGAATAACTTGCGTTGGCTCGGGTACGAGTTACGTATTCCTGCTCACCGCTTCACTAGGAGGGCCTTGTTTAGTCTGTCAGGTATAGTGTGGCGCAAGGCTAGAGATGATCACACGTTGAATGGCAGCGGGAAATGAAGTCACTGACGACCAAACTGGGTGTCGTTGCTCCGTCTCGCCTTACGGGCTGGAGTCCACGTAACTCGCCTCGTGCTTGGCTTGAGACCTTACAGGACATCGCTCGCAACTGACACCAATGGCGCGTCTGCTGCCGTGTTCCAATCGAATTGCATGTTTAAAGTGTGTTTGGTGCTGAGTTATCTGCGGGGTAATGTTTGATTATGACGTGTGGCAGGGAAAGCCATAAGGAAATTCTCTCGCCGATGCCGCCTTATCTTTGCAAAATAACCGCCTGTTTGTGACGGTATGTTGTCTATACAAGGTGTAGGTGCCTTGAACCTTAATGTTTACCTAGGGCATTAATATTTTCAGGTAAGGACCACTTCTCTCCCTCTACTTGTACTTTATTCCATAGCTCCTCCTGTTTGTCTGGCAGCGAAGCATCAGTTCAAATGGCTGATGTACTGCTCTTGTTGTTGTTGATGAAGCGGTAAATGCACTAGGCCATTAGAGATTTAATAACGAGAAAGCCTAATAAGCTATATCCATTTATAAATATTTGCTTACTTCCTTGACATTGTCCCAAATCTTTCTCGTTTAATACTACTTACTACAAATATTGAGAGATTGATTAAACTCACAATGGTGAGAAAAGCAAATTTGTTACGTTTAAAGGAACCACAGTTCCTAAGAAACTTATTCTTACATTTTAAATTTCTAGTACTGATATCAACTACAATTAAAATAAAATCGGTTGGAGGCGAAAATGGGCTGGCCGAACGATATAACCTGCTTTTCTTTTTAACATAAGTGTCATAACACTGACCAACGGAGAAATGCAGGTAATATAATGAATTAACAATCACTGAATGCTACATATTTACGAACTATATGTATGAAATCATAACCAGCTAAGCAATTGCACTGCTTGTTGCATACACATAATATATGTATAATTATGTGCACGTATTTTATGCGAATATAGCCAATTGATTACCCATTGAAAAGCCAAAAGATAACTTACCACTTCATAAGTACATAGCCTTCAATACGTTATATATTTTGAGTGCATTTTTGCCGAAAAATTTTGATATCTATATAAATAATATGTACGCAAAACAAACTGGTTGAAGCATTAATAATTGCGCCTGAATATTATACACGCTGGGCTTTTAATTTACCTTTGAGCAATGTAAGTTACGGAATTGCTGATATGGCATACTACAATGCCTTGTTACTTGATGTTTCCATTCAAATAGACTATAAAATATTTTTTAACACTCTAGTCTTCTAAAATTATTGGTTTATGAATATTTATAACGGCCTTATCCTTCGGTTAAATATCTGCAAATCCTGCCTATCAGGGTTCAAATTAGACAACGAATATACAATGATTGATGTAAACTGCATAGTCCTAGTATTTGTAAGTCGCTATACAACCATCCATGCATACGGCTGCGGCACATTCATGAGTGCATAAATTAAAAACGTGTATCATATTGTGATAACAGGATCCGGGATGCAATTAAACAGTCGTTATTTATTTAAAACAGTCCACTGTGCCTGAAACATCCGCCAACAAATGCTAGCGAACCAAAAAACGCGGTAGCAACTGTTTGCACCGTAGTTGAAAACAACAGCCGCTGCATTGTATGTAATAGCCGATGGTGCCGGCAAGGGGTAATGCATTTTGCAAATAAGCATCCATCAAATGAACGCATCTAGATTTTTGACAGAATGGACCTTGTTAGATGTAAGTTACAAACGCACAGTTAACAAAAATACAAAGTAGTACCAGCCACTACAAAGGACATGAGTCAAGCAAACTGGTTGCATATTTGGCTGCTTGATTTCAAATAGAGTTATGTCAAAAGCTCCTAAATGAATTCAGCACAAAGTTGAGAAACATTTGCTTGCTAAATGTCAAGCAAACAGATTAGATAAATGTTGCTGCACCCTAAATAAACACCAAATTGCCGTAACCAACAAGCTGCTGTTCAAAGGTTAACGCTCAACCGCCAATGCTTTAATATGCGGGCCTAAGAGGATTAGCACAATTAGCAAACCGGATATCCTAAAGTGTTTGTATTTTTTGTCATCCAATAGGTTTCAGTATCAGCTGAAGCTAAAAGCCAAGCAACTATACCTTAAAAATTTATTATTTAATTTAATGTTAATAATGATGTATCTTCAGTACCAATAACACCAACCGACAACAACTAATAACAACTTGCAGCTGTGACCAAAAATAAAAATAAACTTGGTGATTAAGATGGACGAAACCATTCGGCCTAACGAATAGCTGTTTGTACACGCACAGCGTAGGCTGTAATCTTCTAATCGCGATAACCTCAGCAAAGCAAACAAATCATTTAGTAGATAGCCGCAGCAAAATTCGGCATACTGTGTGGAGCCGGATCTGTTGACGAGTAATCAATAAGTGTTTACCTATGGAGGACGCCGGCGGCTTACGCAACGCAGGGCTTGAAAAGGATTAGTCTGTTCGTTAATCGCAAACACGATCAAGTTCGATACGTTTTCATTTAACCGGGAATGTAATGCTCAATTGGTTCTGTCGCGGTAACTGGCTGCGCAGTTGCGTGTGAACTGGTACATACTATGGGGTCCGGCGCGGGTTAGTAGCGCTTACTTCGGATAAGGTAATACCGAAATGCTGGCTCGCATAATGACAATGAAATGAATAACATAGTAGGTCTAATACGCTGCAGCGATTAAGGATATGGTGATCTTTAAATTAGCGAAATCAACTTTGAAATTTTATTTTGATATAAACTTTCATCGTGGTGTCCTCCTGATCCAAGATTTTTGGTCATATTTATTGGTGGTGTTTCTCTAAATCATCGAGGGCAATCGTTTGAAATCAGTGTAATTGTACATCGCTCCAACGTATCAGTCAATCAGTCTGCCAAGTATAGTCACTGGCACAAACAGATAAAGCTTTACCATTCTCCGCTTGTACCGCATTGGTGTAAAGTTTGTGAAACGCGCTTACTGACCGGACCATGTTTTCTCTAGGTAGTCAGGTCTCCTAACCTGTCCGTTATCTCTGCGGCTGACGAGAAGATACGAACTTTGCAGACAATTCTCTCGTTCTAGCTCGCAGACCACACAAGTTGGTACGTGCACTGTTGAAGCGCCCAACTAATCGGACGATATGCTGCTCTGATGGACAGGAAGCAAAAATGTCATCAACTAAGTGCATGTATTATGGCAGCTGGTCCATCTTTGTTTACATTAGCTTCTTGACGATAAGCTTATTAAATCAGCCAGTTAAAGGGACTAGTTTAAATGCTTATTTTTCGGTCACATCCGTTATTTGCCACTGTTTTTCATCGGTTGTTCTCGGTACTGAAGGGACCACATGAACTGCTGGCATGTAAAAAACATCCAATTCTAGCTTTACAGTTCAACTTACTAAGGGAAAATGCCTCATTCGTAGGCTATTAATCCACATTGTTCTTAACGTCGCTTAAACGATAGACAAAATTTGACAAATATAATTAGATTTAGCGATTTATTACAATAATTCTTAACTTATAAGCACTTTCATGCAAATGAAGTTGTGATATAATTTTTATTTAATGGTGATTTTAGAAGTCGTACCTTAGGAAGTAGTATGTTTAACTTGAGTAATTTCTTTCGGATTGATCCTGCGTACGGTTACAATTGGCGTGTATGTGTACAAAGTTAATTTTCTGAAACAGTGCCGCTATTTATTGTCTATTAATAAACCATCAGTTGCCACATTTAGATACGATTGTTCTCACTGCAACGGTTGAAAAAGTTTTATTATTTCCATTTAAAACTACGTAGCTTTGAAAAATAGGAAAACATAGGACCATAGGAGACAACAACGACGTAGTAAATAGAATAATGGATGGAATTTGTGGTGGCTATGTTTTAACTGTTCTCTCAATTATAATGAGGATAGAACACGGGAAATAACGTGACTTTGAAATACGCGTTGGGTCATAGGGTAGCTGGATTCTGCTCGTAATTTTGGCTTGTTGGTATGATCAATCAAATTGTTTTATCACTTTCTTTAGAAAGACAAGAACTTGCTGAAGCTTTGACAAATTGATGTTCAAGAGTGCAGGTACACAGTCCTGTCAGTGGCTTGTTCTATATTCTGCCGCTAATGTTGAGGAAAGTTTGCCAACCTGCATGTCTTGGACTTGCATTCCGCGACTGAGTTCTGTTTGATATATGATTTGTAAACTGCTGATAGCATTATCGTCCTCTTGAGCTTGGAAGCATTACTATTTTTTTCCAAGCTGTTGAAAAATATATATAAATTTTGCATTGTGCACTTTACCAAGTGCTGATGGAGCTTGAGATAACTACATCGTGTAGAATGTTTCAGTTTTCACGAAATACCTAGTAGTCACTCTGTGGAAGCCCTCTCTACTTGTTCCAGTGTAATGCGGTTACGAATTGTTGAGCTGCTATACACCATTGAGCAATATGCCATCGTAGATTGGACAAAAGAATTTTAAGTAGGAAGTATTGATTTATGTAGGAAGGAAGTCCTGAAAACCAGTATAAATGTTGTCATTATCTTACGGTGGCAAAGCCTACCTGCTCGTGGAAATCAAATGAGCATATATATCACAACTAAAATTCTCTACTCGTAGGGCAGATATTAAATAATTTTCCATCATGAATCAGGCCACTGTGATTCGAAAAATAGTTGTGTCACATTGCGCAACCTTTTTCGGTGGAGAATGACAATGTACACTTTGAACATTAGGTTTAAAGCGTATGGAGGTTGCGTTAGATCCGGTTGAGTGCGTCAGTGTTGGCTTCAAAACTGGAAGTACGCACTATTTGAAGATCACCCGCAAACAGGTATAGTGTGGACAATGTCATTAAAATAAATTAGGAATAGTAGTGGTAGAAGCGCACTTACGTGTATCAAACCACTGGTTGCAGTTGTAAGCTAAGATCAGTATTTTAGATTTGTATCAGATGCATTTGGTTTGTAAAATAGACCTGATAAAAGTGCAGGCAATCACAGATCCCGTATTACATAAATTTATTCAGCAGAATTTCGTTAAGAAACTGCTCCGATGGTTTTACACGTCGAGGTCAATTATAGTAGTCGGCATACCGAGATAATGCGAGGCAGTTATGTAGTTTATAAATTCAAGATGACATTGTGGTGGATTGAAGGTAGATACTACTGAAACGGATATAAGTAGTGTGATGCAAGCTGACACACCAACAGCGAGCCTTGCCGACTTCCCCAAAGTTGAAGATGACCTCAGGATTCCAGTTCCATGTGCACGAGGAGTAAACACAGAGACGAGCACCAGTTGGGAAACACTCTATGGAAATCACGCGGATGAGCGGATGCCTCCAAAGTAACTGTATGGAAATCACGCAGATGAGCGGACGCATCCAATGTATGAACGAACACACCTAGTATAAGCCACTTTAGTAATAAACAGTTACCGCCTGCCACGGGTTCTTACATTTGGTGCCGTGACCTCAAAACCCATGAAGATCCCCTGGCCGGAGCCATTTGAAGACGGGGATGTGAAGGTGTTTTTGGAGGATCTCGAGGAGGTGGCAGATGCGGTAGGACTGAAGACGGACCGGGCGAAGATGGCGGCCCTGCGGAGTCTCCTCAATGGCAGGGCGAAGGCGGTTCTGGAGGCCGCGCGAAGAGGTCCGTTCAAGTTGGAGTGGATCGCCGCGAAGGAAGCGTTACTCTCTGGCCTGGACACGCCAGCGGACCGCCAGGAGGCGATGTGACGGTTCAAGGCGTCGCGGCTTGGTGCGGGGACCGATCCCCTCGTGTTTGCGGTGCACCTCAGGAGCTTGTTGGACCGCGCCTTGCCGGGGTTGGATGGGCCGTCAAGGATGCAGTTGCTGGTGGATCAGTTTTTGGCCGGCCTCCCCCAGCCAACCGCGGAGCGCGTTCGGATTGCAAATGCCACTCGGAAGATGCAATTGGAGGAGCTGGCGCAAGTTACTCGAGACCTGGGCGACGCACCACTAGCTGCGCTGAAGGAAGAGCCACGTGAAAATGTGGAACGGATGGACAAATTGGAACGGATGATGGAGCAGCTTACGGAAGACATCAATGGGCTTCGCGTTCAGCTTTATCGGGTGCGCACAAAGGGATGTTGCTTCATCTGCGGGAAGCCAGGGCACTGGAAAAGATAATGTCCGCAGAGGCGTGGTGTTACTCGGGAGTGGAATAAGCGTGTGCAACCTTATTTTTCTTTGCGAATCAAAGATTGTGTACTTGGGGCGTTGAGCAGGAGTGCGGTTGAAGCAATGGTGGAAGTAGACGGAACGATGGAAAGGTGTCTGATCGATACGGGTGCCGCGGTGTCACTAATCAACCATCGACAAGGTGAAAAGCTGCAGTCGTGCTGCACGATCGTAAGAGCGGTTGGTGGTCATTCAGTGGGAATTGATGGTATAGCCGAACACACCGTAGGAATCGGGGGACGAAAGCGAACACACTCCTTTCTCGTTTCACCAGGTGCGAAACAAACCATATTGGGAGCAGATTTCCTGGAGCTCAATAAAGCTGTCATTGATCTAAAGCGTGGGAAGTTGCTAATGGAATGCGGGTCACTACCACTTATTAATCGTGGAGAAATGCGATCTTCGCAGTCGGTCATTGCTGTGTTACATTTGAGCCCATCATTGCAGTCGCTGATTAACAAATACCAACTCTTGTTTACGGATGACAGCAGTCAATATGGGTTTTGCGATTGGATCGAGCATACCATCCCGCTAACTCGCCAAACGTATCGGCCCCATGGACCTCGAAGGATACCAATCCACCTGCGAGGCTGAAGTGAATAGGCAAGTGCAAGAAATGCTGGACGCGGGCGTGATTGAGGAGGCACATAGCCCGTACAACTCTCCTGTGGTCTTAGTGAAGAAGCCGAATGGGAAGTACCGATTCTGTGTCGAGTTCCGAAGGCTGAATGAAATTTCCTTGACTCGTTTCGTTCCAGTTCCATCAGTTGCTGATATTTTTGATCGGCTACAGCAGTCGAGGATATTCACGGTCTTGGACTTGAGATCAGGATACTGGCAACTGGCAATAAAACAGTAAGATCGAGAGAAGACGGCGTTTACCGTTGGTGAGAAACAGTATCAGTTTAAGAGGTTGCCCTTTGGATTATCAGGAGTCCCGTTTACCTTCCGACGTCTCATGCTGCGATTGCTGAGTGAATTGGAAAACGTGGTGGTGTACGGGGATGATATCGTGGTGTATAGCCAAATCAGAAGCGGAACATATACATCATCTCGCGGCAGTTCCGGAACGCATTCAGCAGTCGGGACTTCGTATAAATGGACCAAAGTCCCGATCGGAAAGACCTGTGTCACCTTACTGGGTCATAAAGTGGGACAAGGCGAACTGAATCGACTACCTGAGAAGATAATGACGATACAAGGCAGCCCACTTCCCACCTCGAAACGCACTCTCCGTACATTCCTGGGCCGCGCCGGGTACTACAGCAAATTCGTCAAGGATTTTAACACCTTGGCCTCACCCCTGGTACGAGCTGTTGAAACAAGATAGGAAATTCACGTGGAATGCAGAAGCTCATCGAGCCTTTGATCAGATTCTACAGGAAATGGGAAGGCAGGAGTTGACCCTGAAATTGCCCATCGCTGGTGAGATGTTCACGGTAGCCACTGACGCCAGCGATGTCGGGATCGGTGCGGTGTTGAAACAAAACCATGGGACGATCGAATATGCCGGCCGAACTTTGACGCCTGCGGAACGCAGATACTCAACCATAGAGAAAGAATGTCTCGCAATTGTCTGGGCGTTAGATAAATGGCGACCATATCTCCTGGGTCAGCGATTTCACGTCGAAACAGACCATAGACCGTTGGAGTGGATTAAGTCTGCCAAAGACACCAGAGGAAAGCTGGCGAGATGGACATTGCGCTTACAAGAGTATGATTTCACGATAAAACACGTGCCGGGGAGGGAAAATCAGACGGCGGATTTTTTGTCACGCATGATAGATGAGGATGACTTGCCGCAGCGTTGCTTTCGGTATTAACGGTATACTGTGCGAGCAGGATCCAGAACGGTTGGCAACCGAGCAACGTAGCGACAAACTCCTACGCAAGTTGATCACCGTGCGATTAACTGGTCAGACAAACTTCAACAAAAACCAACTCAAGCAGCTGGGACCGTTTGCCAAAGACCTGGGAAAGCTGCAAGTGAACGAAGCAGGGATCTTAATGTGGATGCCAGGAGGTAGCAACCCTTCGGTGCCAGTCATTCCAATGAAACGAAGACGGAATCTAGTAGTTTGTTGTCACGAGATGGCGCACACAGGTTGATCCAGGACCTACGATCTGGTGAAACAACGCGTGTATTGGCCGGGAATGAAAATGGACGTTGAGAAGTGCGTACTTTCGTGCCGACAATGTCAGCTCATGAAAACGGATTGCCGAGGGATGCAGCAGCAAACGATGACGATCCCGGTCTCGGAAATTGGTGAACTTTGGTCGGTCGACGTGATGGGGCCGTTTCCATTGACAAGGCGTGGTAACCAGTACATTTTATTGATGACGGAGCACTTCACGCGATGGATTGAGGCGACAGGCATCCCGGATCAACGGGCTAGCACCGTTACCCATGCTGTCATGAATCACTTGGTAGCGGCTCACGGAATCCCGAAGGCCATCTTAACAGATCAAGGGCCGTGCTTCGAGAGTGAAGAATTCCGGAACTGTTTGGAGAAACTTGGCATTAGGAAATTGCGCACCACCCCATACCACCCGCAAACAAATGGCCTGACGGAACGTAACAATAGAACAATCAAGGAGTGGCTAGCAGCAAAAGGTGGAGACTGGGAGGAAGCGCTGCCGCTACTGTTGCTGACCCATCGAGCAACCAAACAGGCGTCCACAAAGAAATCACCATTCCAGTTGATGTACGGTCGACAACCTCGTCTACCTGTGGACCTAGAGATTGGCATGTGGCCAACTTGCCGTATATCTCCCGAGGAGAGACGTAATAACCGAAAGACCGCCAAACGCAACCTACAGGCGACTCAGGCGCTGAGGAAGGCGAAGTTCCAGACCAGCAAAGGTGGAAGGAATATCGAGTTTCAGATTGGTTCGAAAGTGAAGTACAGGGACTATCAACGCTATCCCACTTGCGGCCCAGGGGAGAGGAAACTCCTAGCGAAGTGGAAAGGACCGTACGAGGTAATCGACCGGCGAGGCCTAGTGTATACAATCGCTCGGCAAGGTGAATCGCGGAGGGTGAATGCCAGCGAGCTGAGGAAGTGGTACGAATTGTAGGAGGAATCACACTCTTACAGTGAACAACCCCCGGCGGTCAGAAAGACTCCGACGGAAGGCAGCTGACGCGAATCCTTTGGGAGGGGGAGGAGTGTGGTGGATTGAAGGTAGATACTACTGAACCGGATATAAGTAGTGTGATGCAAGCTGACACACCAACAGCGAGCCTTGCCGACTTCCCCAAAGTTGAAGATGGCCTCAGGATTCCAGTTCCATGTGCACGAGGAGTAAACACAGAGACGAGCACCAGTTGGGAAACACTCTATGGAAATCACGCGGATGAGCGGATGCCTCCAAAGTAACTGTATGGAAATCACGCAGATGAGCGGACGCATCCAATGTATGAACGAACACACCTAGTATAAGCCATTTTAGTAATAAACAATTCACCGCCTGCCACGGGTTCTTACAACATGAAATGCATGACCGAGAATCCTAGAAGCCGAATTGTGAGTTGTGTAGTAGCACTCCTGTATTAGGAATTTGAGAGTTTTAGCTTTGATACAACGCATCTCAAGTATCGATAAGCTCAATGTGTGGCTTAGTAGGCGATAATTAGCCTGATATATGTCGCATAAATCTATGGTTCTTCACAGTGAACTAGTACAGTAACGGATTTCATGAATATATTGAACTTACTCAGCAACAGCAGGGGAAATAATCCTAGCCCGATTTAATAACCACTAGGGAACATTTTCTAGGCCCTTGAAGTATGATAATGTTTCAGTTGAAAAGTTCATGTATATCGCGCAACTTAAATCTTAGACTGTTGAGCTTATCGAATGTGACTATAGGCAACACCATGCATACGGGTTCATTATCTATGTTGAATGAGCATCATACATATTATTTTTAAAAAATGCAAGTGTGAGCAGCGTCTGTTATGCTGCCGCCATCCAGTGTCACAAGTAAGATTTTGCCTTGGATAGGTTTGGTTTTACTGCGATTTAAAAAAGATCAATTCACGCGTTTTGAATCAAATCTCAAGATCCAGTCTTTCATCAGCGATATTTCGCCTGTACAAATAGCTTTAGCGTTGTTACCAAAGTTTGGCGTGTATCACTATTGAACATTTTTTTCTTTTATTGGCATGTTGTAATTGGTTTGTAAAGTTTAGCATTTGCTTTTTGTTGAACAGCTATTTTGCGACCGCAGTGAAATTGTCTATATGTGTTAGGAGTCAAGGCGTTGAGACAAACTAATGTTATTCTATGGTACATAAGCTGCAGCTTGCGGGTCGAGGTTGAGTAAGGACAAATCAAAAAGATACGTGCCTGATTCACTTAGTAAACAAGCTCCATCCAATAAATCGTAGTTTCCTGAGATCATTTATTGCTTGGACGCATTCGTTTTTGGGGGTCAAAAATATTTGTGAATAGAAAGGAGACAACATTGGGGTTACTATCACAAAATTGTTCCAGGACAGCGGCGGAATCTGGCATTAAGCTCATGGTAAATTTAATATCTAGTACGCTAATTTTTTGGCAGGAATCGTGTCATTTCGTTTCCATCCGAATGTATGGAAATAGGAAATGGGAGTTGCATAACCGGTGGGCACCTAACATGAGGTCCAAGTGATGTTCGGCATGTTGAAATAAACTAGCATTATTATACTTATCTGGTTGCTAGGCTAGGTAAAGGAATATATCAAGTAATGTACTTATTTTGGTGTAATTGGAATTAGGGTCCATGTATAAGCACCCAAGTTTGGACAGGCTGTTATTCAGCTGCAAAATTATAAAAATGAAGTACTGAAGGCACTTAGAGGATGGAATATGTTCTAGTGTAGCGCGTCATAATTTTTGTACATAATTGACGCAACCACCACCTATACTATTCTTACGACATGAGCGTTATGATGGTTAATTCGGAATCATCTGATGCGTACATGATGAACATACATGTTGAGGTCAAATCTTCAAATAATCCATACCGAGGTGAGGAAGATTTATCATTTGGGAGCCCTAGCAGTTAAGGGGAAAATGGAGAAGCTGCCGTGTTGAATACAGATTCGACCGGCATGATATTTAGCCATAAACGTCATCTGTAGAAATTTTATGAAAAATAGTGACGTAGGGTTTGCTGTGGAATTATCATCAATTCGATTAAAATAGGGTCGGAAGAGAACGCATGGTTAAGCAGAATTACGTAAGTGCAGGGTGAAGTAGGAAGAGGCAACATCAAATTGTTTCCGCCGGTCAACCCGTTTCAACCCCTTGTGCCGTACATTGGTGAATGAAATGCAGGAGTGTCCAACAAGTAATGTTTCGTGATATCTGGCGATTTGCGATTTGGTGGGGTGTGAATGAACATAAGGTTTTTAACGACGCGGTTGATGAATTCCGAGATTTTTTCAATTCCTTGTAATTACTGGTCATTGAACTGACCGACTTGTTGACGGGTGACAGATTCCTGTCCCTAACATCACGTTTTCCACCTGATGTTACGGCTTTTTGGTTGATTCTGGTGTTGGATCTATTACCCCGGCACCTGCTGCACGTTCCTTTTGTCGACGGCTGTTAATAGCTCCAACAAATAAAGTGTCCGTTTAGATCCGATCGTTGGTCATAGCATTTATGTTGGCTGAAACAATTTGCGGCTGTGCTACGGGAGATTTATGGGGATGGTACCAAGATAATTCGACGATTTAACTGAGGTTTGCCTAGTTCAGATACACGCCTCATAGTTGAAATCTCGAAATGATGCAAAGACATACTATGTCGCTGTATGAGGTATGAAGTCATACGCTGTCGCGGATTTTTGTGTTGGTAGCACGGTTTCAAGAAGATTTAAATAACAACGGAAGGTATTTTAATAGAGTTTACTTTATAATGCGCAAAGTTTCATACGGCTTTAAGCATACTGCAGGTTTTAAGTAACGTTTTTCTCAATTTGCTCAAAATATATTTATCGACCATTTAACATACGACAACCTTTTACTATCTATGTGTTCCGCCTTGCGATTCGATGGATGCGAAGGATGCAATGAACCCTGCCAATATTTTCGATTGTGTAGACTCAAGGTTTGCTGAAGTGTCGCTCATGCATTCTAACGAAACCAAGTAATCGTTACTTAGTTCGATGCATGCCAAATTTTGCTTCAGCTCAGAAAATTGTAGTTCAAGTGAGACAAAATTTCCATGTAGCCGGGCAATGAGATTGCTGTTTGAGGAACACTATCTTGGGATTTTATACGTGGTTAGTGTTTTAATGGCTCGATTTTTTTAGTGGATGTACAATTTATTGTCCGTTTTGTAACACCAAGTTTGGACGAACCACTGTGGACTAACGTCGTTATTGTTGACATTGATAAAGTAATCATTAATATGTTCTCAAAAATACCGAAGTCGTAGCTAAAGAACGAAGCGGTGAGTAAATCCATGTACCAGTACGGATAAAGTCATACAGGGAGATTAATGACTTCTAACCAACTAGGAAGATAAGATATTCGGATTAGACTATATGGATGAAAACCAATGTGGGTGTTACCTTAGGCGCTACAATGACGCAATATTTTGCCGGACGATTCAAGCGTTCGGATCCCGAATGGTACAACAAACTGGGAACACAACCGCTGATACCCACCGGTCGCAATTTTGTACCATTTAGTTGGTCAGTTACCTTTCCAACAAGTGAGGTGAGGGGCAATGCATTAGAGTTAGGGTAGCCTGTTCAGGCACGGTAACCTGGCGGATGCGTTTTCTTTAATTGTCAGACAAATGTAGGTCTAACGGTGTTTGCACATCACGCGTAACATACAATCACATAGTCTAGTGGGGACGACAAGATGAATCACGGATTGACACAGGGGCCGTGCAGCGTGCTTATGGATCTGGTCCCGATGATGCCTGATTTTGATTGGTTAAGTGCCGGATTGGCCCAGTCGGACTGCAAACATTGCAGATGTGACATTATGGGCAGTGGCAAATTTCGGATTGTCTGCCATATACAGCAACCGAATGAGATGACTGTGGGATTAATAGACGGCCCCTAGAGTGCCCTTGCAGTTCAAACTAACATTAGCATTGTCGTTTTAGAAGCGATGAATTAGTGTGTTTATATTGACTGTGTTGGATGTTTGGGAAGGATTTGCATAGCCTTCAATATGAAAAGCTAAATGTATGCTGGCAAACGTATTCAGACTTGGAAGGAGCACATCAACAGCAACCGAACGATGTACATAAATTCAAGATTAGTAGCAAGTGCATGTAGCAAACGCAACGAACATTAGAGCTTCGGCTTTGTGTCTGCCGTGCTGTGCAGTGCAAACTTAATGCTAAATCAAACAAAAGGTCGGCACGCTGTAATTTTTTCACCTGCATATCAGATAACTAGCAGAGCTTGGCGGTGTGTTACATAACATTAATATTTGCACCAGTAGGATAGAACAGTCTCAAAATAGCAATACTTGTCACATCTCCATATGCTATGCTTACGATAAAAATTGTCCATGGCTATATGACACTGAATGTACGAACTATGTACTCATTAATTATTTGAGTAAATTATGAGAGCAGAAAGAATTTGGATCAGATGTTTTTAAGTCAGCTACGTGTGGGATTAGACCACATTTTCCTATATGTGCCTCAAAATGGAAAACGTCTGATCTACTAACTATATTGATATACAAGCCAAAGCAATAACTTTAATTACGTCAACTAGAACCAGCTTTATCCTACTGAAATGTTTTCAGACCCTTATGTAATTTTATTTGAAACGTTTAAACGTATGGGTGTTCAGTAAATGTACCTGTTATTGTCCTCCGTGTCGGAATGCGCCAAAGTTCCAGTGGCAAGAATAAAAATTTGCGAAGCTTTAAGAGTAATCAGCAAAAGGAGGGATTTATCCATAGTTTAGTTTATTAAATCGATAACATTAGATTTATAATAATGAAGAGATACTTGACGCGTGATTTGATGCTACACCGTGGTACATCTAGATTCACAAATGAAAGACCATACGTAGAGACCTAGACATATGACACTTACTTGATTGAACGTAGATTATGAAGTTACGTAAACATCGCGCATTGCTGACATCTGTTCGGAAACATAGACGCAAACCTTCTAATGGTTAAAGCTATATGTGCAAAGTTTCAGGCTATTTGCCAATATATTTATTCCATTATACTCAACCACTTGCTTACGTAGAAGACCAGTTTTATAGTACGCCACATATTTTCTACACAGCACAGTCACATGCTGTTCATCAGTTAAACAGAATTACAAATAAGCATGACCAAATACATTGTTAATTTAAAGTTAGGTTCAATTAACTTTACTAATTTAACTAATAGCTTTTAAACTGGCTTTAAAACTTTACGTGGTAATTATAGTGCCAAGTGACATTAAGACCATTTACTAAATGAATGCAAATACTTTCTACCTGTAAACCGCGGTAAGCGAAAATATCTTTTGATACCGCAAATAACTCGCTTTATTAATCTATGATTTAAGTTATCAGATAAACATAAGCAACGGTGATTTTCAATGACTACCTGTAAAGATTATATTGTGTGCATTATAAACCTGCTTAGCTCGTCAGGCTAGAGGGGATTAAAACTGGGCAGCACATTGTTATTGCTTACGTAATTGGGGTCTACTACTTTAAGTTTACAATAATAATATCGACAGCAGCGTGTTGTATTTTTTAATATATTTGTATTTAGTCTTTTATTTGAAATTTGAAGCGGAACTCTACTTTTCTAGTAATCGTTTACGTTAACCCTATTGCATGTACATTCTTATCAATTAATGGGAAGCTACAACGCTGTGTAGTCAACAGTATATTTCGTTAATAAAAATAAGTATGATGCCAGTTTTGTCAGTCCGAGAATCCTAAATAGTGTTACTTGTCTTTACCAATATTTGTCGCATTAGTAAAATTTTAGTAATGCCTTCTGCGCAGTGTGCAAACAAATGAATCTTGAATTATCACATGTGCGGTAAAGTCCAATGACATCCTAAGCATACAAACGGGAGTAAATACAATGCTTTGTGCGTGGATATTCTACGAAAAACTGCATATCTTTTACAGGTGGAAAGTGTTCATCATTTG
This sequence comes from Dicrocoelium dendriticum, assembly GCA_944474145.2. NCBI lineage: Eukaryota > Metazoa > Platyhelminthes > Trematoda > Plagiorchiida > Dicrocoeliidae > Dicrocoelium > Dicrocoelium dendriticum. The sequence goes on along the minus strand of OX104070.1, from coordinate 70,922,942 downwards.
CTCTTTCCCTTCTGTTCACTTGCAATATTTGATTTGCTCCATCTCTCCCCTAATTGTGTGTTATTTAGCGCTAAACCAATGATGAATATGCTAAAGAGGTCTGCTAGCTCGCAAGTGTAATACTGCTTACTGCCGTAGTTTATGACCTCTTACAAAATGTGACATATGGCTAATAAACAGCAGCTAATACCAAAATGCTAATTGACATATGCAAATAATGAAACTGTATAACTGTTTGTTAATTCGCTTACCTGACATAAAGGGGTTGGTTAAATTTAGATTACAGTGAGCTGGTTTCGACATAATAGATTTCAAAACTTTGTTCAGCACTCTTAAGTCTAATTTCCTTTCACTCACAAAGAATTCTTTATGCCATGCATATGTAAAAAACAAAATATCACTGCTATTCATTTTCTTTTTCCAAGGAAACTTTGCCATAACGCTCGTTAAGCGAAATTCTACACACACACTGTAAACGAAAGCACCAGAGTCAAAGGTTACTCATGTCTCACGTAGACAACCAGTTTCGAGATTTTAGTGAAATATTTCCCCTTGATGTTTTAATTTTAACTAAAACAAACCAGCAAATATTGAGATAACTCGGTTTAATTGCCACTAAAATTAGGGTATTATTATATTAATTCTGTAAATGTATACTTACAACATATTAGTCCAAAGAAATCTGTGCGTTATTATTAGCTAGCAGGATAATATAATATTCCAACATTTTAATGCCAACCTACAAGGATTATGGGGCCCGTAAGTTTACTTCAACCAATTTGTAAGCATGTCACATTTATTCCTACCGCATGATCATTCTTGCGACTAAATAATTATTCAGTGCTCTTCCATTTTCAAAATACTCGAAATACAGGTGCTTTAATTTGGCAGCAACTTAACTGACAAAAGCACTGAGTTAGGCATTTAAAATGATACACTGTGTTAACCTTTCTATCACTTGTAATCAATTTACGTTCCAACGGGTTAAGCAGATTATTGAAATTAAATACCTTTTAATAGTAATGATTTAATTGTGAATATAATAAGCTTCCAATACACATGCGCTCATATGGTTGTACTAACGCGGACCGCGGATTTTGACTTACTTTTCTGGGTTACACTTTAGCTTTGGGATTACTGTATTATAAGTGTTTACTGTGTGTTACTTGTGCACCAATACGTTTCATTTATTGTAGTATTCCATATGTGCAAGTTTAGTTGATTATCTCTGGGTAATTTCGGAGACCTCGCCGATTGGCCTAACTGTCCTCTGTGTATCGCGATTTTGGATTTGTTCTACAGCAATCTAACCTGCGTCAGCCAGATAATTAGCTTGACCGACACCGTTTGGATTCAGCCTAATGACATCGAAGTTGCAACTAGCGACATCCGCAGGACTGATAGTCCATGGAACGTACTGACTGCTACGGAAAGCTAAGTCTAAAGCTGCCTAAAAATAAACGTTAGTTGCGGCGCAGACAGCTGGGTAAAACTAGTGCGGGTTGGGGTAGAACGTATAAGTTTTTTTAGCTAGTTTTATCCTCGAGGTGCTCCCCTTAATCTCGAAAAGATAATAACGTAATAGTACGCATGACTCCCTCTGGTTCTGCACCGAGTGTACGTTTATTCCACAGACTGAAAAAATTGCGCGGCAAGCAGCAGCAGTAAAAGCTATCCCACCGGAAGGAATACGATGCTCAAGATAAAACTCCAATTCTATACAGTGTAGTTTGGCAGGAAGTTAGCGTAACGGTTCAGTGTTAGCCACCCCAACAATAGTGACTGCTTATAAAGATGCGTTCGCCATACATTCTTCAGCAGAACCACCCGCCACCTCAAACACTCTTAAAGGGCCGACAACATACGTGTCCATTGTTGCTACGTTTATGAGAGAGGCACTAGCCATCGTAAACGCACTAGCTTCCAAATAAGTTAATACTACTAACAGCAACAAGGGATGCAAGACACTATCATTTTTTCAACCGATGAAAGCATTCACTTTTCCCTCCAAAAAGGCGAAGCTGAAACAACATCATAATTCTCAGATGGTTATCTTCTATCATGTGTCTGAATCCGAGGCAAACATCATAAAGTAAAACCTAGCAGACGACAGGAAACAGTGGGACTCCCTGTATCAACTAAGAGTGGTTTAAGCTAATGCATTAGTTGGATGCGTCTCACCAGTCATCCAAAATCCTTACACTAAGCTGGACCGTGGTTACTCCAGATAACACTTCTTTAAGGTAGTGATGCAGAGGCACTTCTATTTTCAGCCACTCACCTACGTACCACAACATGCACTGTTCCAATTTTTCCAAATGTTCCTTAGTGCTAACGCCAGAGAAAAAAAATCCGGATGGCTTCCGAAATGAACAAGATGCAAAAGCTACCCTTGTTAACGGTGTCTCCGATCTCCAGGCATTAAACGAGCTTTAGGCCAAGTGGCATGCCTGGGTTGAGTGGCATTTTATGCTTGAAGTGCACTCACTCGAAAAGTTTTTCACTAAATCTACACTAAGCTTACCGCTATGACCTTTGAACAATGTGGTCCCCGTTTGATAAAAGTAACATTGCTCTCCGAACTGATGGCAAAGCATGTGATCAAAATGTGGCAATAAAAGCGTACACTACTGCAAACCGAAATACGTATAAATGCAATAGGCACCAGGCAATATATAGGTTAGGTTACGCTGTACAGGCAATTTCCTAGTGCCGTTCCGTCATCGTCTAACGCAGAACTGAGACAATACCAAAACACGCTAGCAGCTGAAGGAGCACAGGATCGTCACCCAATTGCAAGCACTGAAGAATCTCGACAAAAATCTGAACTGACCCTAGGGCCTGCGTCATCAATCCTATCAAAATACGGGCAGCAGCCGACCCAAAATATTTGGCATGGACCCACATTGAAAGGCAGCATTCACAAACCGCTTCTATCCACTGATATCCTCACCTACTTGATACCAATGCACAAGTTATTCTGAGAGAGCTAACCGAACGTGGTATTCGTCAGGTCTCATAGTCTTATGACCTAGATATTGTCACAGAAACACAAATGAACACGGATGTCACTGATGCTGAGATTGTTGTAACTGACATGGCTGCCATACGAAACGATCGACCTGGCAGAGGAGCCGGTGTGCTCCTGTGTTATCGATCCAACTTGCGTGTTGAGATCATTAAGGACCCAAAAATGAAAGTCGTTAATTATCTTTAGTATCGTTTGCACATAAGACGTGAAGTGTGTTTACTAGTAATTGTTTACCGTCCTCCAATGTCCACTTTAAAAATGGATCATTGCTTAGGTTCTGCGATGTAGTGAGTCCTGGCACCACCCCACGGTCACGTCGTTCTGGTGGGGGTATTAAACCTGCACATAATCAAAATCTCAGCATAGCACAGCGAACACTTCAAAGTTGACTTGCAGGAGGTGATTGATGATGTACTACTCTACTTTAATGTCATCTATCCCATGCAATTTAGAACATATAACACAATCTGTTTTGGACCATGTGTTCACCAAATAGGAACTAATGATCAACACGGTAACAATAGATCGTTACACCCGTTACTCTGAACACATCAGTGAGAACAACTTGGCTAATTTGCCTTCACACATTAAGATATCCTGTCCAACCTCGTTCAAGAAACAGACTGAAACTTCCTGGTCGAGCAGCCGCCCGATGTCGCTTTGATGGTGTTTGTCAACCTATTTATCGAGCTAGTGGCAATTGCATCAGAAAGCACGGTCTATCGCTCGAAGCAACTAAAATCTTTCCTGAGGAGCTGTACTAGCAAATGCATGGCAACAAGGGATTCAGCCTGGCGCACTTTTAAAGTCCGTCTGAGTAACCTGATCTATGGTTCTTAAAGGAATCAATGAAACCACTGCGTCAAGTTGATCCGCGAAGACACATTCTAGCACAAACAGAGCTTAGAGGCGAAATTTTTCACAAATTCCAATTTACTGTATGGACACGTCAAGAATCTCTGCTGTGTGCAGTGCGGGATTCCAGTTTGCGTGCAACATATGGTATAGCGCAAACTAAGCAAGATGCGGCTAACGTGTTTTGCCAAAACTTCATTCACACTTTCCAGTGTGAATCAGCATTTCACCGGTTTTTGACTCAGGTCACGTAACCACCAGGTTTAAACCACGTAAGATTCATAGCAGCCAATGTGATGAAAGGCTAATGGCATTGCACGTTCAAAGCTCACCTGATGTGGAGCAAATCAAACCCAAGGCACTTAAGACACCGGCCATGAAACTTGCCGAACCATTAGGTCAGTTTTTTCAACCTTTCCCCGACGAAATGCAGGTTCCCACTAGTTAGCAACATGGATTATTACTTCTATTTACAAAAGTGGTAATTGGGTGGTGTACTCAACTACCGTACAATCAACCTCCTGCAGTGTTACTCAAAATAAGGTAAGGCCTAATCGCAGAGAATATTAATGAAAACCTTGAGAGAAGCAATTTCCTAGTGACACAGCGCTATGGATTTCGCCGAAATCTGTCGCAGTACAAATGTGTTTCTATCCCAAGCAAGCTGGATAATCAGCTGATGTCGAAATGGGCGTCGGCCCGTTATACCTGGACTTCTCTATATTGTACAAGGGTTTGAACCACGGCATTCTCTTGCTCAAGCTTTGAAGCTATGGAATCCGTGACCAAGTGTTGTGTTAGATTGGCCACTTCCTCACTCAACGTCAGCTAAACGTGAGAGTCTGCAACTTAATATATCAACAGTGTGGCATGCAACAAGGAGCAGCAATGATGCCACGTTTATTCCTCGAATTCATTAACGATCTCATTGTGGAATCTAGTCGAATTTCTTACTATTTGCAGATGATGAAATGTGGCATGACATCAGGACGTGGGATGATCAAACGGCATTGCACAGAGATCTCGATTGGTCTTATGCTTGGTCAACCGGTAGCCTACCACATTTCAACGTGGCGAATTGCGAAGTTTGAACATACGTCATCAGCTTATCCATGAATATCAAATTCGGGGCCAGCCGTTGCACCTTGCGCATCAGGAAAGCAACCTCATGGTGATCGTGCAAGACGATTTAGGCTGCTCGAGACAGACTGCACGTACATAAAAATGAAGCAGTTAACATTGTGGACCCCTACGGAGGGCTTTCGGAAATTTCGAGCTAGCAGACATTCCCCAAATGCTGAATGACTACATGAGGCCCCAGGAGGAATATGTGATCAAGACCATGTGTCCGTGGCGCCAGCACGACGTCGATATACTTGATGCTCCAAAACGTAGAGCATTCAAACTAGTTGGAGGATTGCTTTATCTCTCCTAACAGCGCAAAGAGCAGTCACTGAAACTGTACAGTGGTGACAATCGAAGTCATCGAGGAGATTTCAGCATGGTGTATTTTACTGCCGAACCCAATGTACCCATGCAGCAATATTTTACATCTGAGCAAAGAGCCAAGCCGAGGTGTCATTAGTTCACTGGCTAGGCACTACAATCGGTATGACAGTCGAAGAAATGCTTTTTCTCTATATGTGTCCTTTGCGTGAAAAGCCCTTCCGACTCAGGTCATCCTTGCCCCTGCATTACCACTATTCAAAAAATGCCTTGATAACACGCATTTCACTCGATGGACGAAATAACGCAAACCAAACCATGTGCCTAAAGATGTTGTTTGCAAAGTGCGATGAGGATAATTGCAGAAGTGTGTGTGTGTGAGTTGCATTGATGTATTTAACTTGGGTTAACTAACACAGCTGTGAAATGAAGAAAGAAAGGAATGCGCGTTGTCCTTTCCCTTTTTATTTCGCATGCCCTTGCCAAACTATTCATGCTTTATATATGCTAATTTCTATGTGCACATATCATTCCCATTTCAATTCATCGCTATGCATTAAAATGGGTAGACAATAAATATAACCAGTTACTTATTCTTTGACACTTTCAAATTTGTTCTTACTCCTGCTATCCTACGGGACTTGACATACGCTTGAATTTTATCCTTAATAACCTATTGTTCATTGTTCGTGGTTCTGGTATATTTATTAGCCTTTCGTGCATTTATTACACAATAATGTTAGGTGAGCAAAGTGTGCATAGTATACATTAAAAATTACAAATGCTTGAGAAAATAGTTCCAAGGTATGCAATATATAGATTATTCCTCTGGGATGCCAGAAAAGAACAACTGAATATTTTTTAAAATTTATACAACGAGAAGATAAACGTAGTCAATTGCTAACGTGTATACACTAGATCCCAATGAACCTCCGTAAGTGATTGGCACTTTTAGGTATTATATATATTAGGATTTATGAACAACAGCATATGCAGTGTTAACCATAAGCTCACGTAAAATAATGCGACAATCCATGGAGCTATCCACAATTGACCTGCTTCCATGCCGGATATTAACTCTATGGATTTTACCCATACTTTCGTGCTGCAACTGGCTGTGTTCAGCTGTGGCAAAATAGCGACCAGAGAATCACCAGTTTATTGCCGTTATTAAACGAGGTGTTTTTATGTATGCATTGTGGACAATGAAGCCTCCGCCCGGGTCGTCATGTGGATCTTCCAGTTATGACATTTTCGTTAAACACCGGTGGGTCATCGGAAATATACCATGTACGGGTAAAATCTTTCAGATGGAAAACACTAAACCGTCATCTCAAGAAATCATCACAGTTGTAATTAACAAGGAAATTAGGAAGAAAATAAAGTATGGGGGATTGAAAACATTACAGTAAATGCTTTTGCCGACTGGATACGCACCATTGGATAGAAAATCATGGGGAATAAGGGCAATGATATATATATATATTCAGGGGACGGAACTTTACAAATTGTCCAGAGAGTTTGTTAAGGATAAATATCAGTAATATTAATTCAACTTAAGCTCATGGAATATCGATGTTATTGCTAAACAATTGTGGTGAAACTAAAGCGGTGTTAGATTATGGCACGTTAAACAATTTACGCAATCCAAAAGTCAAATTTACGCAGATCGCTCAGGCGAAATGCAACGGTATTCGGAAAAGTGCCTAATATTGATTTTGTGTTCCATGAATCTTGTTAATCTCAGCGTAATTAAACTAACAGTGTTCCAGCAGTTGCACTGAACAATGGACAGTAACCAATGATTTATGCCCTGTAAAAATAGAATTAGTTGACAGTGCTACAAGATAGTAGTGGAAAACTACAATATCAAAAGATATGTGAGTCGTTGTTTGACTAGTTATCCAACAGGCGCGCTGTTGAATAATGGTACAATGGAACAATGACCAATGGTTTATTACGGATAAAAAGGCAATGCTTAACAAGTGCCGTGGGTAGGCAATTATTGCGAAAATCAATGGCATGATAAAGTTAAAACCGTTTTGGTGGACCCACCATAGACGTATGTAGAATAGCGGAGATGTTCTAGTATTAAACGTATAAATACATTGGTTGGGATTTTATCCGAAGTTAGGTAGGTTTACTGTGAAGCCCTTAGGCGTTAGTGTAGATACATGTAAGTTACTCAGATTAAACAATCTTCGGAGGTGGAACAACTCATACGTGAATTTTCGCCGACCAGTGAGCGGCCAGTAAGTAATGGTTTTCCCGATGTGTAATTGGTGACGGGTTAGCGTTTTATTCATCGTCTTTGTAGTTAGCCCCGTTTGTAATCTTCGACGTACAGTGAAAGGTGTCTGGTCAGTAGCATCTTCTACAGGTTGTATGGCCTCATTCGACACACTACGGGGGCATTGTTCTTTTATAGATCCCATCGCGTTTGGTACGTTGAATGACATATCAACTCTAGAAGGCATATCACTGATTGTCTTCAGTCGAACCTCAGATGGTAGCCTACAACGCAACATGAACCAGCTTCTTACCATATGTGCTAACATATGTTTTGACTCAAGGACCACTTTCAAAACTCTCGGGCCAATTCCTTTGTAGTTCGGTGAAATACGCAGTCGTGACACGGATTTCGCTATCACACCATCCATGCAGAGTGTTTTACGAATATAACACCAATTTAGCATAGGTTAAAATTTCATGCTCATCACATGCTTCAGTTTCAGGAACCCCGTGAAGTAGTATGGTTCCGGTTGAAGTTTCCTTCCCGCATTCCTCTAAGTTGCGGTTAACTCGATAAGGCTTGGCTCATGGGATGTCTGGAAAGATACGGATGGATCAGTGTTCATTTCCTGGACTACCTGTCGATGGTAGTACTGATTCCACTTCAGTGATGGAGTTCAGCACAACACGATGAAGTCTTGGCTGTCCGAAATGTTTACAGTTAGGGTGTCTTGCAATACGCACTACGTGTACAGTTTTCAGTAAACTCCGATTAGGTTACTAATAATATTCAACTGGTTGAGATCATCCAACTGCCTGCCTCTTATTGATGTGGACTTTATTGTGGGATTTTGGAGCACAATACGCACAATTCGTTACAACTTTCAACATGTCGCGGTTAGTGCTTGAAGTAGTAGGAGATGTACAGCAGGACACTGGTAATGCTTGCACTAGGAAAACTCAGCTACGCTCCTAATTTCCAAATCCCGTTGGGGGTGATGTTATTTTTAAATATCGGCTCTTCTTGGAGGCAACCGTAACACAACATTCGCTAGTACCAGTTTGGTCCTCTTCTACGCACTCCGTCGGCGGTTTGGAAGTAGCCTTACGTGCCGTTACTGCGATCGAACTGGGAACCGTTTTAGTCGAATGTCAGCCAGTAGTCGATGTTCTGGACTCTAGGTGCGGTGTTGCTTACGGTGTTATTAGCAGTTCTTCGCGGGATAGGAGCAACAACCAAGGGGGAGGATTGGGTTACACAGTCCGCTGTGCTTAAACTTACCGTATTGTCTTGGTGGTCACCATTTATCAAATTTGGCTAGCAGCTGGTCATAATTTTGAGATAATAGGGGAGAGTTTTTATTAGTGGGATCGATGTGCATTTCACACAGAACCGTAGCGAGTCTGGTTTGTTTAATAACTTGGCCAATCTAGGTTTAATTCGGAGGCATCTCGCATTAAAGAACTTGCAACAGTTACGGCACAAAACGCCCCTTAACAAGTTTGGTCCATGATCCACATATGTTTTTAGGCTGTGACACACTGGGCATCCCGCTTGTTGAGCAAATGTTAAGAACCATTTGAATGACTCACCTTCCATGGCAAAAAGTCGTTCTGTTATTGACATTGTCAGTAAGGTCACAGTGTTCACTTTGCAGTTGTGTGCTTGCAGACTGTCCACTTTGGCGTGCCAGTCAAATGTGTCAGCTTGGAAGTGGGGTAGAACACATAGATGTGTGATTGAGAATTTTGGTGCTTAAACCTATGGATCGTGTCGGGTGAATTTGCTTTGAGACTTGTAACTGCAGCATCAATGTTGGATTTGTACGAGTGACAGTTTGTTCGATAACCGTTGAAATGCTCTATCGAGTGAGACCAAACAATGTCTCCGGTGCTTGGAGTTAGGCAACTTTTGGTGTTTGGATATCGGCGAAACACTGCCCGGAATTTAGAATTCAGTGTAAACGTAGGATGCACTGGGGTATACTCGGGAAACTGGTACCACCAAGTAGAGCTTATAGAAATACCACGAATAAGTATGAATCCAAAGGTGTGCGACAAATTGTCGCTGAACCACAGTTAAAATTCGACGAGTGCACAAGTGAGCGATTGCACACAAGTTTTCTCAACGTCACCTCAGCATAATATAATTATTAATTGAATAGGAACGGGGAGGAAATATGGGGCAGTTATATTTGGTGTAATCTTTGAGGAAAGTGAAAAAAGAGAAATACAATAATGTACCGCCTCCACAGATTTATGTGGAAAATTAAGCTTGATTAAATGTATTATTATTATGTTCCAAATTAGTGCTGATTAGGCGATGAATTTTTGGGGGCTAAGAGCAAGATCCAAACATTGTTCGAAAACTAATTTGGGGGATGAAATACTGAATTTGAGAGAGAGATCCAAGGTTAGCAAAACCAAAGATAAATTAAATTCCGATGGCATTCCAGGCGCCTATACTTTGCACGTACTTTCAGAGCAATAACACTGAGACTAGTGTTATGGTTGAGTTTTAGCTTTCGTTGTTAGCCACTGAAAACTCCCATTGAATTTAGTCTTTGCTGGAAGGACAGATTTCGTGGACCGACATCATTTGTGACCCAGTGTTGAGGCCATTCTATCTATGCTAAGTCGCGCTTCAACCAAGGATTTCAAGTTTAAATGGCGTGTCCAATGAAATGTCTTTAGTTAAATTAGTTTGCATGTTTACTGATGTTTAGAGAGTTAAAATAGCTCAGTCCAAACCCAGTAAAATTAGGAGAAGAACTATTCCTTTATCTATATGGCATCCATAATTCATGATATTGCATTTTGATTTGGACATGTACATCTACCGCATTGAAGCTATACCCTATATAGCCTGTAGATCGCATTTGCTAATTTTAACTCATCTGCATATATGAGTGAGTTATTTAGACGCATGAGAGCTATGTGAGTTTTTGCGGACATTACGAAAAGGAAACAACCTAGAACTGTCTGGGATTATGTTACTACCAATTTGTTGTGGAGAAGGCATAAACCCGTTTATATTGGCTGTTAGATAAATTTTAACCCAGGTAAGAAAGCGATTTTATGCACCAAAAGTTATTCACATTCAATAACACATGTTTTTAAAATACACCGTTTTTACAATGCATTGTATTTCACAACCAATATCTTAAGTGAGATTACCTAAGATAAAAGCTTGACAAATAAACACAACGAGAATGAAACTAGACATTCTGCTAAATGAAGAATATGCGATTAGTGGAAGGACCTTATTGTTTACTTTTGCACAATATCCATCACTTGTAATATGACGTAAATGCGAGCAACATGATTACAGTTACGTATGTATTTAGTAGGCCCACATATATATCGCGAGTTGACAACCGATTTCTTCCATTCCTAAGGATATTGGCTCGATCGCAATGGCATGGGGAAATGTCCAGCAATCTTACTATACTATCAATATGTTTAAAGCTATAAACGCACGGATCATTAAATAAGGTTTATTATCAAAATATACGAGTGATTGTCACAAAGTTAAAAGAGCTAACCACATCAAAAAATATGGTAATATTTGCTGTTGTCTGAATACGCTGCACAGCACGACGCTTTTCGACTTCTTTTGATCGCATCAGATAGGGATTGCAGTCGTAAAACTCGTAGAAATTAGGATGATACTTATGACATGCACTTTTTGAGTCGCCATTTCACGACGGGAAACGCTGAGTAGAAAGAATAATGTTGTTTGCATGGTAGGGTTAAATGCTTTGGTGTTACCATAATTTGCTACGCGCGACCACTATGTGGACTATTATTCGCATTCAAATGTACATTGCTCAATTCGGTGCACAAATAGGCTAGCTGAATCAGATAGACATCTGGTGTTTTTCAACAGGAAAACACCATACAACGCGATTTGATGTTGTTTGACCGCATTAGGTCGATTGATCATGCTTCGATCCAGGCGTCAGTGAGATGGTAAGTGGTACTTCTACCCTTTCTGTCACTAAAGCACAGCAAATTACGCTTAACACAACGGTTACTGGGAAGCCAATTAATTAGTAGACCTTTAGTTAGGCGCTTCTCCTAGTGAAACGTTGGTTAAAGAAGTTAGAATTATAAATAACTCTTAACTGTCCCTGAGTTGGTGATTAATACTTTCGGGTGATGAGAACAAATAAGGTTTAAACGCATGGTGTAGTGCATTGTTTTCAAAAAGACAACACTAATTTTTATCCGCGTGCAATTAGAGTGGATCTTTTGAACAACATGCAATGATTAATATGTAAACTTAAGAATTCACTAAGTAAAATTTAAAATCAAGTTTCGTAAGTCCAATAGATATTACAGGCAGCAACCATGCCTGACATCTTCGGATGCATTTAACAAAGTTATCAGTCGTTTAGAGATAAACATTAAACCAAATTAGTTACTTTTTCTAAATAGCAAAATTATGAAATACGCACGTGTCAAATTTCACGTAAAAGGTTACGGAAGATAAGAATTGGCATAACAATTTCAATTCTTTGTGATTGTGATGCATAGCTCATTTCGGAATAACTGAAACATAAATTAGCTAAATTTTGTATTGCTTACCTATATTGATCCAAAGTACTCAAAAGTCATTTGAAATGCTTTTAAATTTGTAAGTTTTATGAGTCATTCCGCTAATGTTCGCTAATGTTCGCTAATGTTTTTGTGGTATCCTATCTGAAGAAAAGCAACTCCTTTTAGATAACTGACAACAAGTAAACGCACTTCTTCTAATTCCAGGTGTATTTTGGACAAAACGTATACCACTGCTACGGCATCATGTCTAGGTTTTGTCCTCGTTACAATTAAACGAGCGCTGACTCTAATAAAATATATGCACCAAAGTATAACTACATAAATAAATATGTCAGTTCGTTTCTCAGATGATTCCATTCTACTAAGCTAGCTTAATTGTCATACACAAGTTAGCTCCGCTTTCTATTTTCCTATCGCAGATTCAGAATTTGAATATGAAGGATGATAATGGAAACGTACCTGATCGCCATTCGTCCAAGAAACTACCGTCGTCATTATCCTTGCTGGACCAGAATCAGTTCAATCTAAACAGCTTGCTAAAATCGGGTGCATTTTATATCGATGAACTTGGAATACTTGTAGCCCCAAATGGCACGCGTTTTCGTCTTCCATCTGGTCCACCTGAAGGTCGTAAGCCACTCCGCCCCGACCGTCCGATAACGAAGCTTGAAAACTACACTTCGCTTTTTGTAGAGAGGCAATTATCTGAACAACAAGATGCAACTAAGCATGCAGTTGCTTCATTTGGACACAACACGCAAATTTACAATGGAATCCCAAATCATGACATATTACAAAAGGTGAATGCGACAGCAAGAACAACACATCAATTGAACTCACACAACCGACTGCAGCCGTTGGCCACTTACCCACAGCCAGATGTCGTGTTATTTCCTTTGCAGCCGATCGAATGGAATATTATTCTGATGACGTTAGTTTTCTGTTCAGTATCGTTGGCATGTAATCTAGTTTTGATTGGACTTATATCCTGGCGACTTTATCGGGCACGGAAAAAGAAGAGTGGCAGCAACTTCCACTTAGAGATTACCTCAGGGAAAGTGGACGCCTGTGCCCGAAGCCAGGTGATTGATGCCAGAGAAATATGTCCTTTTGAGTTGGAGGGTACTATTAAAGGTGGAATAGGAATCATGTCAAAACCGATGGATCGAATTTACCATAGCTTTTCTCCTTGCTACCAAACACGCCAAAGAAGTGCCGATATTTACGCATCGTCATTTGTTAGACGCGAATGCCAATCAGAAAGACATCGCTGTTGTAAAGAAGGACACTTAAACTCGAAAAAAGTGCGAATTAATAAAATTCCTGGAAAGCAGGTACCTGAAATTACAAAAGGTTTTGCTGCTCACGATCGAGAATCAGAATCTGACAAGAGTTGGAAAGTAGTTTTGAGTGATGGTGCAATCAGTGAGAATACGGGCGATGAAGCAGAAACTACGGACTCCGGAAACAACTCTGATAATCTGCTTCACATCCGTCGATATCATTTGAATCCAAGATACATTAAGGCGAAAAAACACATCCCATCAAGGTGCCATCCATACGAAGCTGATTCCGTAATCAATGCAAATCAGTCAAAATTAGCGGCATGCGCAGTGCGTAGCATTGGGTCGACGCACCGGAACACGGATGAAGATGACCATGGCACTGATTCCCAGTCGACTACTACGTCCACCTGTGCATTTGAATGGGTGAATAGCAGTTATGTGTATAACACACTTGTGATACATACAGGTATATTGGGTGTTGTATTGTCTCTAATGCAGTTAGTGGCTGTCTGTATTGCACTTCGTCAGCGTATGACACAGCCACAATCGTCAACAGGACTGATAGAGTTTGTTTGCATTCTGTCTACGTCCCTTGCTGCGGATACGATTCTTTGCTCCCGACAGTATTTATTAGCTGCTATACTAGCAGTTTTTTGGGAAAGTGTATCTGCTTTGCTATTACCTTGTCTTTGTCAGACGCGACGCCTACCAGCATTGCGCATTTTTCCATTTAATTCTGGCGAGAAATACTCAGCTGATCAGTGTACTACTGGTGCATTTAGGAACTGTGAAGATTGTTCCAAACAAAAGTGTCAGCAAAGCTACGCTTGTCTTGCATTGTTGCATTCACTTCCATGGGCTCTGGCTGCAGGAACCTCTCTAATAATCACATTTGCTATATACGGTCATAAGATGCGCGATCCACCACCCTCTTCTTTACATAGTGAATCTGTAAAACTCAACGTGTTCTTTGGTGGATTGAATTCAATTCTTCATTGTCGTGCACCGGAGCATTTAAATAGGACTTCAATTGTCACAACATATTCTTCTCAGAATGGGAATGAGATTGTAACTACATTAAAGCAAGCGACAAGTTCAACTGAAGCTTGGGTCCCAATGTTTCTTATGATCCTTTTGCCCCTGCTCCTACAAATCTTAGTGTGTTTGTTCTTTTCCATATTGCTCCGTAGGTCAGCAAAAAGGAATATTACCACGGGATCAACGTGTGAGAATAAGGATACCGCATGTGTCTCATTATGCGCTGTATTTGTTCTCTTATTTACTGAGTTTTTCAGCTGTGCTATTCCTGTCATTTGGTCCACTGCGATCAAAAACCTACTGCAATTCCCAGTTGTTTCAGCCTACATCAGCCGACTCATTGTAATCCACCTGCTATTTGATCCATGGCTGCTCATGTGTATGCAGCATACAATGTTACGACACGCGGTTAAAACCTTTCACACTGCCATAGCTGAGCCTCAGACCCCAAAGATATCAACATCGCAATACTCTCTGACTGCACATTCGGAGCACCCAAGTCAGAATTTTGATTTGAAAGACACCCTTGCCTCACATATCTGCCACAATGATGACCAAATACAGGATGGTCCTCAAGCCCCAGTTGGACTTCTCAGTTGTTGCCCACAGACGCAAAATGTAGGGGCCTGTTCACAGCCAATACTCAATTCGCGTGTTCCAGGAAACGGCCTATTTATTTCTCAAGGTTTAGCCAAAACATTTACGGCTGGAACCAACACAACTGGATTACTATTTCCGATTTCGACCAATTGCAATACTATCAACGTTTCTCAGGAGGTGTCTGACTCCAGCACCACATCAGGTGGGCTAGCACCTGTAAAGAACACCTTGGGTCAAATGCCAAAGTTAAGCAATCTGGCTGAGCATAGTACAAAGGTAAATCAGCCAAGTTTCCCCCTGCTTTGTCAGCACCATCAACGGCTACTGGAGAAGCATTATCAGCAGCAACCGAGGATGACTGGATCTCCAGTACATTTACGTCGCCTTCCCAGAATTTTGACGACTAATACAACTGGCGAAACACCACTCCACAATTCATTATCTATACAGCCAGTGTATGCTAATACAGCAAACAAATATTCAACTTTCAGCTTCGCTACAATAGGCCATTCATTGCCTCAGACAAATGATGATCTTTCTGAACAGGACTGTTTTAACAGAATGCAGCACACTTCGTTTTCTGGCAAAAGCACTGCAACCGCAGCAGTCATGGCAGCTGCAGCTGCCGCTGTTGCCGCTCAGGCTAGCACACTGAACCATAGACACAACAGTGCAAAAACCGAGTTGATCGACTCACCTACCACATCCACTTTTGCATCTGATTCACTTACTTTGCTCACAGAAACAAAATGGACACCAAATGATGAAAATCCAAAGGTTATCCTGGATCACCTTCATCTACAACAACCTGTTTGACATTCCGTTGCAATTGTAAATATTAACTCGCAGTTTCAACATGACTTATTTACAGTAGAAATGAAATTGGCTGTGAGTGACATGCGTGCATTTGTTCACATTAAAGTCGTACTAGATTCTGAGGAAGTCTAGATAATGTTAGTTATCAAATACAGCCAAATTTATGTAAATAGTAAATCGATTCATGTCAGCGCAGACTGTATTTAGTAGGAATCCAGTATTGAAAGTCAGCACAATAGAACTGAAAGTATTGCGAATAATTCTAAGCAAAGTGTAATGATTTGTAAATATATGTCTTCGCTATAAAATTAAATACTGTTATATCAGGTTGATCAGATGGCGGTTGAATCGGTCGTTGATGTTGACAATTTTGTTTCTAAGGTTTTGTCATCTAATGAGCAGATAGTCTTTACGACGTTGAGTGAAGTGCAGTAGCGTAGAGTAACATGGAGGATCCACGGTAAGGGTGCACTGAGCGTGGTGTGCCTGCGTTTTTATACCGCCGTGGTTGCGCGCGGAAACGAGCAATCCTCTTGGATCGGAGGTCGCTCCGTGTTCATCTTGCTTGATGAGCAGGTGACCTATGAAATGGAACCCTTGTGTTTCGTGGCCTATTTCTGCTTGCACTTATGAGTGAGTCTGCCGATCATAATGGCGGTCGTTCGTCAGTAGCGTTGCATATATTGCGTTCATTTCGAGGTCGGTTAACTGAATTTGTTGTAGAGCAGCAGGCTTCTAAAAACTCCCTTGCGTGTTTTGTACCTCTATTTACTTGGAACTTTACATTCTCCAGATCAAAATTCTGGCGTTCTTGATTTACGTGCGCATAAACTAATTAGCTCCGATCGTATCAACTTATGGTCACCTTGTGTTCAGTGATTTTTGATATCCTCCAGGATATCACGAATATTAATGAATTAGAGAAGGATAAAAGTTAACATTTTTTTGGAAATACTGGTGTCTAGGAATAATTACGGAGCACTTCAAACGTGCGTATTTAGCAATAAAACGCATAGGGATAATATATTATACTAACACACAGACTACCATAAATGAAAAGGAAAGCTGCATCCAATCACTGTTCTAAAGCTCAAAAACGCAATGCAGCATAGTCGAATCGCGGAAATATCAAGAATATCACCTATATCGAGTATTTAGAAGCAATGCTTGCCTGAGAAATTTCGACAAGCGCAGCTTGAAGAAACGACTTTCTCAGCAACGGCAGAAGAGGCATTCAGCTTAGCACACAAACAAATATACGGTGCTCCCCTACCTGAATAAGGTCTACAAAATGACAGTAATATTGCTGCCGTCATAAGGGAACTTTGTTGCACACAAATCAGCAATCACCATTAGGAAATTGATCTAAACAACCAAATAAAATGTAAATCAAGCTGACCAATGCAATGACGTCTAAAAGTTAATATGCTGTGATCGGGATAAAAAACGTCAGACAAACTTGCAGAAGCCTTCGTACACGAATCGCAGAACACAAGGCAGCCGTAAGGAGAGATGATTTGTACTTATTATCTTTTGCGAATGAAGATCAAGAAGGCCACCATTTCAATCTGAAGAATGTAAACATCTTAGCACTGGGCAGTACAAAGCACGCAAGGGAGTTTTTGGTATGCTGCTACTCTAAAACAAACTCAAATAACCGACGTCGAAATGGACGGGGTTTACGCAACTTTACTGAGGAACGACCGCCAGTTTTATCGAATGGATCTGGTGAAGCGTTTGACAACACAACCAGAACTGACGACGGACTCTGTCAAAAGCCACGAAACACAATGGGTCAATTGCAATGATCACCAGCCTATCAAGTACAATTAACTCGGATCGATGTCCCTTACAAGAGGATTGCTCGTTTAAACGAGCAACCACAACAGCGTTAACACACACGCACACCACGTTCAGTGCACTCTTACCGTGGCTCCTCTACGTTACTCTACGCTACTGCACGTCACTCAACGACGTACTGATGATGTCACCTCATTGCTGACAGCATGTTTGCAAGAAAATTGCGAAGCTCAGCGAACAGTTCAACAGCCAAACAAAAGTCTAGTTTCCAGCTTTGCTACTAAGTGCCCAATAAGAAATGCTGGTGTGTTCTTTAACATTTAGACGAGAACAAAAATGGCAGTCTTAAAATTGGGCGTCCATATGTGAACGAAACTCATAGAGGAACAGTTAATCAACTGCCATCTGTAGGGCTACTAGTTAGAAAGGCAAATAAAAGTGGTCAAGCCAAATACAGTGTATTTAGGTGTTGTTGTCTATAAGTACATTCCGCTTTGCGTACCTGATGGGGAGATCGCAAGTAGTGCAAATGCGATGGGGTGTTCACTTCAGGCTCTCCGTGTCGCCGACCGGTCTGGTCATCTCTTGCCCAAGGTACGTGCAAGTTCTCAAGGAACTGTTGTTGCGCAACCTTAATCATCATCAGGTACCAACACCACATAATTGCCTCTTACGGCCTCGTTGTCAAGACAACTAATACAGTACTACATCAACTAAGTCCAGCTGCACACTATAAAATGCGGCTTACCAAACACTGTACAATTTGCTTTGTAAATTTCCATGACCTAACAAGGCTATCATCCAAGAACTAAATCTTTTGTATATACCGATGTCAACGCTGCAGTAGCCATAAATTATTCACGGGTGCAGCAAATTCGGTGCTCCTTAAAAAATTTTCAGTATGTACCGTTTTCTTTTCAATGACATATACTTAAACACTGACTTATCATTCCCGTTGGGCTTAAAACTTGTCTTAGTCTATCCAGTAGCTTGGCCTAGCGAATTAAACTTCTGGTCAGCCTCCGTGCGTTTCCGCCATCAGTCCGCTCATAACTTGATTTTGTATTTTCCCTGGTGTATATGGTATGGCAGAGTAACAAGGGAAAAACACTATGGTCAATGTCATCACTAATCTTTGGAACGGAACATGACATATCGACATCATGATAATGGCAAGTCAGCAAATTCTCTAGATGGTTCACTTGTCACAGCGTTTCCAGGGCAATTTCTAATTGGATACATAATTAAACGTGGTCAAAAGAAAGACGAAGTTGAGCATTTTGTTCTAAACGTCAAACTGTACACTTTATGCGTGCTACTGTAAGCGGCCAAATGCTGTAACTTTTATTCAAAAGTATACACCGAACTGCCATCATACTCAATAATTTGCCATCCTAGCCTTGATCCGCATCAACAAGACAATTCGCACGGAGACGCGGTGCGCAAGCCAAATACGTATGAGCTCATGAACAACAAGAACCATAATCCTACGAAGCACCGGCTCTCTGACCGTTGTGCTAATTAGCAATGTGTAGCTGGTCATGCTAGGATCATGTACTCTAGAAATCGATTTCAAGGAGCAGAATGTGGGTAGCATAGTCTGGTGAGTTATACCATGGATCTTACATACAGATGTGCATTGGGACCGAATTATACGGATAGAAGACATTATAAATTACCGGTTCGGTATGTTAAATTACTAGATTACACTTGAGAAGGTAGCACTAATAGCATAGGTCATGATGAATAGTAGGTAACAAGTGAAGTCATCGCGAAATACAACCAAGTTTAGTAAGCCCAATTAAAGTAAGTTAGATAAGGCCTAACCGTTCTAGGCATGTGCAATAAAGATACTACATTACAACAAGTCAATAGTTAATCATAGTGGCATGAACATGTAACCAAGCGCGACTTACGTGCGCGATCGGATAAGCATGACACAAAGATTATGGAAATGGAGTAGGCAAACTTACAAGTTTGCAGATAAATGATGCGATTAAGTCCATTGATTTGTATAAGTTCAGCTAAGATAAATTCCGCGGTGAAATAACGAAGAAATGAAATATATCATTGGTATGTGCAGTGAATGCAGTCTCCTAGGTTAAAGGGAGGCTATCTCTGTCGAAAGGCAAGCCAAAGCCGGTCTGAAAGTCTCTTTTCCATGGTGAGCGAGAGGCAACAGGTATGCATAGTCACCAGTCAGTCCGTCTTCTGTTACCATTTATTTCCCCTGGTCGTTCTTTCTGAGCGCGAGCATATCTCGACAAATTTATCTGTGCCTAGAATGCTACCCGTGCACAACCATATCCATTTGGATGTCGCATCATATTGCCTCTGTTCCGGAATCAACAGTGACGACTTGTCTGCATATCAGTGCATTTAACTGAAGGCGATGGTAGTACAGCGTGGCGTATAGTGGCAGCTAAAGGAGAGAGCTATATTGACCTAAAATCGAAACCCGCAATAATTCAAGTTTTTCACACTAGCTGGAATGTAATACGATCTCTGTGTCAAGTGTGAAGGTAGCGAGACACTGATATATGCTAGCGGGACATTTACTTTGGGCGAACCTCAGTTGGACGTCGAGAAGGCAGATAATGGTGCCACGCGAGTGAATCTGCGATCAGTCTGTCAAGCTGAATTGCGTCGTTTACAAGTAATTCTAAATGGTGTCCAATTAATCATTCCACATGGTGACGAGCACCGCTCGATGCGAGTGGAGTTATCAGTTTACATAACAAGGTTCCCGTTTCTAGTTGCTGTACTGTAGTGTTGTGAACGGAAATTTGCTCCCACTTTTGTGTGGATTACCACGAACGGATTGGAGAAACAGTAACTCAAATTGGACCATACCACTACAAATATGCATGAGTTTGGAATGAATGTAAGAAGAACAGTCATATTGTTATAGTTTTGAGAAATTTCGCGTAAAAAATAAGAACCCAAGATGACTGTCTGTGATGACTTAACTTTTGGATGGAAATCTAAATGGCCGCCTTAAATATAGTCCAAAGTGTGCTCAAAAATAAATGGAGACAGATATAAGAAAAAAGAAGCAAATGTTATCCATAGCGTTACCAGGTGGAATGATGCACAATTAAGATGTGCAGTAAAACCGTGATATCGTTAGGGTGTGCTGTAAATGTGGTCTGCTATACGCTTTAGTAGTCGGTAATATCAAACATTCTCTCTAGGCCTCTAAAGATATCACAGGAGTAATATATCTAGTAAATCCAGCCGATTCCTCTCCTACGTTCTGCCATCAAATAAATGTTCAAGCTATTTTAACAAATACGCAAAATTTAGCTTGCATAACATTAAGTTGCTCAAGCGCACGCAGATGTGGTTATAAGCAAGTTACTAACAATCTGCAATCATACATCCCGGTTTCAGCCATCCAGCGCTACAAATCAATCTTTTCTGTGCGCGGATTTATGTTTCAATAAATATATTAAAAACTACCGCACATACACTGTTTAACTTGCCAAAATCAAGATCTATTCAGAGAAGTATTCATTACCAATGCAAACGCTAACAGGCACTTTCGCCATTCTGCCACTAACCATGAAAATAACTGTATTTCCTAAACGCATCTTACTTCACTCTGACGAATAACAAAAGGGGAAATATGGCTACACCCTCCCTCATGACTAATATGTGGAACAGAAACCACTGTATCGACATCATGAACCTCTCTGGTCAGATAATTGCCAGGATAGTTTAATTTACACGAATGTACCAACGTGTGGACAATTGCAACGGACGTCATTGGGTCTCGAATCTTGAGATTACAAATTGCATTTCATTGCGATAAAACGTTGTGGATGATTTGGCCTCTAGGGATAATTGCTGATTACTAAATAAAAGTCTTCACTCGAATTTTTGTACCAACGTTGGCTATTGAGAGCCTCACAGACTTAAACATGCGCTGGACCAACATATTTCGCGAATAAGCCTACGAATGAGACCTTAGTAGTACGTGAGAAGATAGGAGTACTGAGAAATTTAAAGTAAACGAAATCGACTTAATTGGGGTAATGGTTGATAGTCATAAGTAAACTGTTGTGGCCCAACTACGGTGAGTAATCATGGTGAAAGCAACATCAAACTCACCATGTGGCAGATATACATACATGTATAGTTTGGCGGTATCCTTATCCGGATTTGCCTGTCACTGTGACCTTCACGAGGGCAGCCACAGCAAACATGCGCCTACAGAATGATTATGGATGACTGGTGCTGCCCCAACCACAATTCTATCCATACCCCCATATCCGGTGTAAACTCAAAAAATAAGAACGGGAGGCATGTGCATGTAAGCCACGTTTCATCAACTGATTTGGCCCCAATCCTTCAACATGTAGAACGGAGGCAACCCGGCTTAATTTGAAACTCATGCACATGCAAACGTAGGTGGCTCGGTCCACACAGTTTGCATCGAACCACTCACTGAGCCTAGCACCGTCAAGAGGAAAATTTACCCCGTCCGTCCAGCGACGGCCAACTGTCTCCTGGTTACAGCCATCCAGGTGGAAGGTATTAGACAGGAGGTAATTTGTCAACATCCACATCAGACGCAGCCACACAGGGGAGCTCAATCAACATATACTTATGAAATTCAAGAATCATCACCCAGGCAAACTCACCACATACGCCGCCGTATTGGCCTGGATTAGTAAATCATATGGGAGCGTACTCAGCCTGCTACTATTTCGTGTACAATAGTGTAATCTTTGACATTTGGAAAACCGCCCTCTCGGTCATCCCACGGAATTCGCACCGATCAACATTGCTTTCCACTCGCAATACCTAAAATCAACATTAGCTCGTCACAAACGCAACTTTTTCCTGTGCTGGTAATTTTATTTACGGTTTGCTCTAGTGCAGCTTCCCTGAACTAAGTTGGCGGTTCAAAAGCTGTATGAGCATCCTAGTGGAATTAATTCGGTATACAGATACACATGAATGGGGTCATTCGGGTATAATGGCAGTTCGAATAAAATCTATGCACATATGTTTATCCAAACTTAATATGAATTGTCACAAACTGGATGGAGATAGAATAACCTTTATTCAAAATATTACTAATTATGATAGAATGGCTGTCTGTAGTGGCGTCGCATGAAATAGTTAATCGAGCAAAGGTTCGCCTAAGATCTCATGTTAAATACTTTAGATAAAATTGTATTGGTTATATCTTGCTTATTAAAATTAAAAAGACCTCCAGTTCCTTCATATCGTTTTCATTTTCAGTAATTTAAATTTAAAACCGTCAATCAGAACCGCCAATGTAACCATGGATTGTTGATAATTACTGCAAGACGCACTATAACGTTCATGTCCAAGACGGAAATATATATCCGCTTTATTATGAATAACGTGTATTTTCGCTAAAATTGATTGTTGTGTAGACTGCAACTTATTTCGAGCACATCAAGAATCGTGTAGCACATAAGACTAGAATATGAAAATATTATATTTGTATGATAAGTTGTGGAAAACAAACGAATGTGAATAAGGTATGAAAGCCTAAACCCTAGTACGGAAATAACACTACATGTCGAATTTTAATCCATAAACGTTCAACATATTCTGAATATGTCAAAATCATAATTTATTTCATTAAACTGAATGACTGCTAGAAGCAGATATTTTCTGGATGTCATGCTGACAAATAAATGGAAAAACTGTCAACCAGGATACATTTTTAGAAAAAGCTTTTGCGTTTAAACAAGTGTTTCTTTAATTATGTTCGAATTGTAGCATTATTCCTTCATTTGGGATGGGAAAGCGAATTAATATCTATAAATTGTAGCTAAACTGGTCGAATTATGGAAGTGAACGCGTGGAAAATTTTAGTCATATTTAAATATGTGCAATTTTTAAAAGAAACTTTAAAAATTGGAGAAGGTATAAAACATATATTTTTATCTTTATAAAGCTTGGCTTTAAATGGATTTTGTAAAATCACCTGTTCGGTATTTTAGGTTGCGTATAATGGAAATTTTAAGTGATTCATAATTGGGTTTTCACAAAACATCTTGGATAAAGAAATTTGCATGTTGTATTTATTTCCAAGTGGCTTATTTAACTATGCAAAGGGAATCATCGCCTACATGAAATACGGTCAACGGGTACTTACTCCCTCCATGCAATAGAAATGAGCGCTAAGTTTGTCTGGTTATACATGAAGCGTTCATTCGGCTATAACCGAGCCAATATCAGCCTGGAAGTATTCGTTAGCCAAAGTAATCTGCTTTTATCTGGTTTATAATTATATAATTTTAGTGTGAAGGTTTATATACTATCATCTACTATGAATGGTATAAATGTGAGTCACTATACGTGACAATCCAAATTTTCACGCAAGAGGTGTGATGACGATATAAATATTCAGCAGTCCATTTGAAGCATTGGCATATGCAACATCTTCAGGAACGCAACACAGGTTTCCCTTTATTTCATTGGTGCAAAACCTAGATAAATCGAAACCTGATAGTCAATTAGGCTGAAAGCTCATATTGAGCTGATAATTGTTTCAACTGAAAATGGTTTATTCGATGCATACTTCAGTGAAGTATGAGCATATGGATGTGAATGAAGGTGAAAATTTCATCCTTCCCACATGTCTCCTTAGCTTAGCATGTGATACTGATACGATCTTCCTACTGTTCTAGTTAGTTTCTCTTGCTATTCTCTCAACCTTCTTAATAGGAGATTTGCTTGCATTTGACTAATGTTAGGCTCCATCATCGGTTGTTGTAAAGGAGGAAATATTCTTTTTTTACAAGTCTAGTATCGCACAGAGTAGTATGGATTACAGCTATCCTTGTTTATAAACAATAAGCATAGTGTCAGAACTAATGATTAACATTTTACCCGTGTGCCTCCAGATAAATTCGGTTCATTATTAAGACGACTTGTAAACAGTCAAACAAATAAAGTCGAACGGTCGATTTTTAATCAGGCCGTTATCCGGGCTAATGTTCTAGCTTCCAATTGACAATATAAAGCAACACATCCAAAAAATACCGGGCAAAAAAGTGACGTGTTAGACTTAATAAGTTTGTCTAGTTTGTGTGAGACGTCACCGTGAAAAATGTATTATAAATGATCAAAATATTATACAAATACTATAGTGTATATACTAATCACTGCTGCCATTTTCTTCCCAAGTTTGCTCCCTTTCCTTATACGTTTTATAACTTTTTGACAAACGAAATAATATGGTTACGTTTTCCAGCGGGTGCGATGTTGCTTTTATTTTGGTAAAAAAGATGTACCTGAACTTTAATTGGATTTTTTAGTTTTCGCCCCTTTCGCAACATTTATGAAAAAGGAAACAACGATATGTTACTGATATTATTCAAATTGGTTAATCCAAGTATCTAATAAAGAGGACACAGGAATTTAACCGAGAATATTTTGCGACATATTTAATGCTGCTAACATGTGAAGTTTCAAATGAAATAAAAATTCCACGAATTTAGGGAATTTTATTGAGCTGGTGTAAATTAAATTTTTCAATGTTTATACATACACCATGTTCTAGACATCGCTTTTAATTGCATCTTTTAATATTAGATTTCCTATTTAGTTAATATTGAACCTGCAAATGCTAATTGTAGGAAATTGAACAATGTTTCTTGTAAACTTGTCTCTAGACGAACAGACTTCATCATTCAGCGCAAGTGACTCAGGATTTTCGGAGTAATGGCATGGCTGCTGTTTCATCTCAAGATTTTATCAATCTTTTAGTTGTCAAAAGAAGTACTTCCCTTTTAGCGCAGCAGTATCAGCGGGTTCCATCAATTTTGAATGTAAAAGTCTTTTGCTCTAACAGGACGTCATTAAGAAGCAGCTGCTGCCCCCATTAACTTTCATTCAACTGACGTGTTACACGAAATGTACGCTGACAGCCGCCGGCTGATACAGTTCGAACCACTTCAGATTTACGGGCACACAACCACGAAAATATCTTTTCAAGTACCCTCGCTTCGCTTCGGGGTAGTGGCAATTTTTACTTCGAAAAGTGAAAGTCAGTTTGAAGGTGCACAACAGTTTGAAAGGGAGTTATATTTGCTGTACGTCTCTGCAGGATGGTTATGTCTTCACACAGAAAAACGTAAGTATATTCCTGTGAACGCTGCACAAGCGTAGTTTACAAGTAAAATTTGTATTGTTGACTTTCACCACAACTATTTATCTACAATACTATATTTTACAAAATGAATCAGCTAGATGTTTGCGGTACATGTTTTATCCATAATATGCGCAACCAAAGCGGCGCAGCGTACAAGAACATATCCCAAAATGAAGTGATTGCTGTTTGTAAAGTAACACTATAGTGCGGAGATGAAAGGGAAAATTGTAGCTGCATCTCTGATCACAATGTCTACATGCAGCTCTGAGGCAGTAAATAGGGAAACTAAGCTGTTTTTATGTTGTACAGAAAAATCAATTAGTAACTGTAAGCAAACATTATTAACCTATGCTCTTTAGATCAAAGAACAATAGGGAGAGAAGGAAACATATGATCACAGTACTGTGTAATCAGCAACTGGCAGGACATCCCAGCATTCCTTCACAGGGAACATAATGAGATTTGTGTGTATGAGTGCATGCATAAATGTGTCGCACCCATTCAATGGAGTGGATTGGGACGACCTTTAGTGCGCAAGAAACATTACTCAATCCCACAGACTTTATCCGAGCAGCTAGTGAAAGCATCCATTGGTTCAAAAATGTAGGCCCAGTGCCTCTGAAGCATTTCGATGGCATGTTTATATATTTGTACAACCTGCATGTTTCTTTGTGTCCTCACAACTCGGGCTGTCCCTCTTTCGGTATATCTTAACCCCATGGAAGAAATTGGTTTGAATACTCACAAATAAAACGGACGACTAGAAATTGTAAATCGTCTTGGCTTCCCAACGAACAAATGAATGTTTCTCATGCGATTGAACCCGATTGTACAAAGCACCAAATACACTTTGTCTCCCATCTTATTCAGAGCTGGCTTTCTCAGATGCCTGAACTAGCAAAATATTTACACGATATTGTATACGATAATACGCAGGTTTGGCCAGGACTAATCCGCTTTACGACGGTCTTTTCGTGAATCCTGATCTCGTACGCGTCCGTGATTGCGGATGGCGCCCGCCAGACGACTATTCAACCGTGGACAAGCCAGTTTGCACCGTTAATTACTATGGGCAGAGCCGACGTTTCCTGGTTACTCTTGTCAAATACAGATTTTTGATTCTGAAAGGGTTTTCTGTGCACTATTTTAGTGTCCGTACATTTAATATGGTATTTGTACCTTGTTCTAATCAGCAAAATTAGCAAATTTACTGTCGTATCTGCTAAGCTCTCATTAATTAAGAAAAGCTGACTCACGGTGACGTTGGTTACAAGATAGTTTGGCACTGAGCCAAGGCTCTTAAATGCATTATGTGTTGAGTACATTTCACATTTCATGTATTCGATTGTCTTAAGATCATTTTAAACTCCTGCATGAAATTCAGCTTGACCAAGTCCAAATAACATGAAAGGAATACCAAGCAACTGTGGGTTGACAAACAGCCGAGAAGCCGCTTGAACCTACAAGACGGGCGGAACATACCATAGGGAGAAGCTCTGTGGGTTCATCCATGCAAGCGGCAACCAAGCCCACTCTACCTTCGAACGAGTCCACATTCCCACCGGCAGCAGGCTCTCCAGAGCGATGTCAAATCGTTGCTAGCGCCTCGGTAGACATCAGTGTGTTGCACCCTACTGATACTAATATAACGGTGCACAAAATCGCAAGCGATGAAGGCCAAATATGGGAAGCGGCGTGGCAAACAAAGAAGATCAGCGGCAAAATAACATTGCAAGATTTCACGCGCCTGAGACAACGGATACTAGTTTTCAGACTAGTTATGACAACAGTGTGGATTTTCTGTAGAGCTTGATTGGTAGGCTTCTCGACGTAAGTGAATAGGGGTTACAAGTGGAGCAAATCACTATTCTCGAAAAGAGGAAGAGTGGTAATCTTGGCCTTTGTGAGTCACGTTTGTTAATGAAACGAGTCCGAGGATGACATTATCCGGCCTTGGTCAGCTAATTTGTCTGAAAATTTAACTTCCTCTTGATTTCTAACCATCAGAGAGAAGGAAACTAAAGTCTGCTGTCATGGAGTTGAATACGCGGGCAGAATATGGAGAAACTAATCACCACACTGTAAATTTTCTGGTAGTCCGCTACGTCTGAAGGTCGATGACACTTCGTGCGCGTCCGTCGGTTCCTGCCGCAGCCTACACGTAGCCTTCACAAATAATTAGAGTTTAATTAATAAACATACGATGCATATAACTGCGTTAGGCTTCGTCGTGAAGATGTACTAGGACTGGAAGAAACATGGTTAAATTTTGTGTTCACTACCCGGGAAGTCCAAATCAGCGGCTACTCGTGCTTTCGGAGTGACAGAATAGAAAACGATTGAGATGGCATGCTGCTATACGTTCGATCCTCGCTATGTGGGTGACTGGCACACACCTACTGTACAGAAGATAACCTGTAAAAACAATTATATTGCTCTTTTTTCTCGAGACAGGGTGAACTCTCTGTGGTTGCGAATTATCGCAGCGTGTGAATTCGAGTGCTGGATGTGTCGCTGCATGTCAGAAACTTCGTGGGTAGGCCCTGGTTTCTGCTTAATAGCGAGTAAACTTATATAAAATACTGTGCCCTGAGCCCTAACGTCTCCCTGAGCACTTGGAAATCGAGATCCAGTTCTGAAGGATGATATTTGAGACTGGGGCAACACAACACCACTGTCAACCGACGGACGTTAGGCCGAATTCCGCTCCATCCAGTTGAGTGCAAAGTGTCTGTGATATGCAGGTCCTGGATCCTTCGTCAGCTTTTGATCACTCGATGGAGTTCGCCAGCCGAAATCTGCTACTGCCTACTCGCGTCCGCCGGAGACGTCCCATAATTATTAGAAGGCCGACTTCGATGGTTTCAATCGAGTCATCAGTGAAGGTGACTGGAAGCGGCCGCAGGGCCAATTAGCTGAAGCCTTTTAGTATATTATTAAAGAGAGTGGCAGTCGTGGTGCGTTCGTTTCGTAACCATAAATTATCGGAAAGCTAGACCTGCGATGCTATATTAGTTCGATAATGTGGTCAATCGCCTCGACGGCGACGCGTATGGTGGAATGAATTCATTGTGTCCATCTCTGCGAAGATTATGTGGCGTAAACATTCGGTGCAACTGGATAAAAGGGCACAAGCTTTGGCAGTTCAAAGAGGAACTAACAACCTCCACAGACTACCCCCAAGAATATGTTTGTTTACGTGAAACGGTAAAAATGCTTGCAAGTGACGTGGCTCGGTTAGAGGTCACTGACGGACAGTCTCTGAACTCTAGCGCTTAACGTGCTTCCTATTTGCGGAGCACTTCGCTTCCGTATATACAAGTGTACATGCGGCTTTGCCGAGCTCAACATGTGCAGCCCCTGCTGAACTTGAAGGTCTTGATTGCCGTGTATAATATATCCGCAGTCTATTCGCTAACCTTGATGACACAAGACCTGCTGGGCTCAACGCACTGCACTCGCTACTTTTGACGTTCTTATTGATCATTATCTTGCCTACCGTGACATATTTGTTCAACAGATCGCTGTCCGATGGTGCATTGCTCATCGACTGAAAATGCTCGGTAATGAAATCCATTCCAAATGGTGGTAACCCAGGCAATGTAGACAATTGCCTGCCGAAATATCTTATCTTTGTTTTCACGAAGGCGCTCGAGAAGATTTTGAAAATGGTTATTACCCAGATTTACTAAAGCCGGCAGAGCACCAATTTGCGAAGAGCCGCTCGTGCATTACCAACCTGCGGTTGACGCAGCATAAATGGTTGTAAGCGTTGAATCGAAGACAATCTGCGTAGGTTATTTACATTGATTTCAGTAAAGTTTCCGAGAAAGTGAACCATTTGCTCCTCCACCACAAGCAGAGGTTGCGTGCTATTGATAGCGCACAACACCAATGCATCGGTCTTATTCATCAGGAGAAAATGGCGATTAAATGTGGTTGAACATCTAACGGACTGGTCACCGTCCACTAGCGATTTATCTTAGGTCGCATTGATGGGGAGAATTGTGCTTCTGATTAAAATCAATTATGTGCCATAGGTTCTTCGGCCGCCTTATGAAATGTTTGCAGACGACTAACAAATTTGGAGGATAATTAAATTTCCAGACCATTGTGAGGTCATTCAGCCGGACCTCGACTGCCTGTCCCGGCGATCTGCAGAAGTTGAACTACCGGGCAACCCGGCCATGTCTTCGTATATGAATCTTTTAATTGGTAATAATATAGGTAAGTACACTCCGGCCGGATGTGTGCTGCATCCCACTAGTGCCGTAAAGGATGTAGGCGTATTCGCACGTTGTGAAATGAACTCCGTCGACAACGGCTGCTTTGTGCAGTTAGACGCAGCTTCTACACTTGGTCTCAAGCGATTAGCACCCCTCTCTCCTCTACCATGTTATGACCGGTACATGATTTCGGCTACCTCGTCTATTGTCCTTGCACAATAGTTGAGGTGCCTAGGCTGGAACCGGTCCAGTACGTAGCTACGCGGATCATCCCTAATTTAGGGGTATGTCCTACGAAGACCGATGTAGGAATCAAGGAGTTTCTATCCTCTCATATCGTCAGCTTCTAGTTGATATCAATACGACACACCGGATATGCACCTGCGTCACATCCCTATGATGAGGCCGCTGCAGCACGTTCGCGAACCAAGCAGCACATGGGAAGTCGGTACAAACTAGTGGTAACGGATTTAATGCGCTTTGCTTGCTATCTACGCTGTGAGCGCCAAGTGGTGAATTATTGGAAAATATTGCCTGAGACAATAGTAGAGGCGAAATCGGTGACGGACTTAAGGATTTTCTTGAGGCCCACTTTGCGTACTACCTGTAGAGGGAGCGTATCGCACCAGGATAATATGGATTGCAGTTGCAATATGAAGCCACCACGCATAAATCCGTGAAGCGATTCCAGACCTGTGTGCGATCTATCTACGTTTGAGTGATATTTCGCTATACATCCTCAGTACTCAGTATTCTGCATTCTGACAGAAAAGCGGTCATTGAATGGCAATCTCTATTGATCCCGTGTAGATGAATGTGCGATATATGTATATATATATATACATAGTTGTTTTAATCAAGCACCCATATATTGCCTTTATTTCTTCCTATTAAAAATAAAATTATGTGATGAATGTTGTAGTATTAGACATTATGATGAACAGTCTAACTAAATAGTTCGATCGATATATAATGCGAGTTAATATACAACAGTTACTTCTCCGGATTTTTTGTTTTGATGAATTAGAGTGATAATGAATATTGCGAACACTAAGATACAGATTACGTCTTCCAGAGAACTGTACCATTACAGGTTATACTCTCGAAAGATTTCACCCACAAGTGCCTGATCCATCTGGTTAGGTGCAGATACAACAGATAACATTTAAGCCATCAAATGCTTACCAATATTTATGACTGCTTCCGTGCGTAAATTATGCCTTTATTATGAATACATTATGTTCAATCAAGTAGCACTTTTAAGCCTGGCATGTATAATGATTGAGTACTGAGTCAGTGACATTGTACGTGCACGCGTCTCTTTAGGAAACCAGCCAATTGTAAATTAAAACTAACATAATAAAGGAAAACTTAAGAAATATATAAAACGGAGGAACTTAGCGATAATTAAATATACATGCATGTTTCACATTACTGAATAAAGTGGAAGGATCAGAAAAATCACGTGCCACGGCAGCACGGCGGAAAAGGAATTTAGCTCTAATTCTATATAAGCAAGAAGTAATAGAAGAACTTTTACTGTCATCCTTAGTTGCAGGCATTCGAAAAGCAGATATTTCAATAACTTCAACAATAATTTTATTGATTTCGTGAAGAAATATTCAGCATAACAGAACATGGAGGAGGTGAATCTCAAAACAACACTAAGCCACTCATTATTTTAGGGAAGGACTTACCAGAATCAAATATAATCAAATATTATCTTTTCGAAGTATACATAAACATGTTCAACGGCTTTTAGGTCACATGTTCAACGATAGCTGAAGGTAATACAGCAATTATGGGCAATGTTATAATGCTGATTTTTAAAGCAGTTTACCTGGTATTATTAATGCATAGCAAATTACAGATGCGCAGCATGCTTATTTAACCATTGATACGAGTTACTTTTGTGAGCCAGCCAGTGACTAACCAATGGTGGTAGCTGAAAGCGAAGTCAAGGGAAGGCTGGCTTATATGAACGAGATTGTTACGAACCTGCAATTCTAAATACTGAAGATTACACTTCTGGTGAAGGCTGAAAGAGACAGACAGTTTTGCTTGTGTTGATGATGAGCTTGAATTAGGTCGTTGTTGAAGCCAGAGCACTAGTCATGTGCTGCAACTCATCCACAGTATGTGCGAACACACGCACATTTGTCAACAAACAGCAACATAAGGATAGTTGTCTCACACACCAGGGTTCTCGTAACGAAACGACGGATGTTCTGCAAACCACCATCAATATGGTGCTCCACACGGACACCGTAAGCACAAGCGACATCAGTAGCACATCACTGCATGAAGATATATATTAAACAGGGCTGGAGCTAAGACACTGGTTTGCTTCACAGCAGTGACAACTGCAAAGACATCCGAGGTCTCTCCACTCAGCTGCACCCTCGCTCGCATACCATTGTGCAAGCATTAAATTAAACTTACAAACCTACGCGGGCAACCAAACTTACCCAACACCAGCCACAATTCCTCGCGGTTCACCGTATCAAATGCCTTGGTGAAATCAACAAAAAGCGAATACAATGGCTGGTGTACTTCTCTGCACTTCTCCTGCAACTGACGAGCCACAAACACCATAGCTATAGTGCTGTGACCCGAACGGAATCCACACTGCTCTTCTGTCACGTTATATATATAAATAAATAATTATTTATTTATATGTTAATGGAACTGCGGCTATTCAAACTCCCTACATGCGCGGCAGATGCCAAATATATGCAACTGTTGTTTCTGCAGTTTCTTTAATTGACCGGATAAGTTCTGCACCAAATCAACCGCAGCATATCGTTAATACATCAACCCTTATAATTACAAGGTATAACAGCGATCGAGAAAGGCACACTACGCCTAGGCGCAAGGATATTAGCAAAGGAGTAGTTCCCAATACTCACATACGTGTTTACCGCTCAAATAATCCGCGATTAATATGACTTGCTTAACATTGACCAAAAAGCTGATGCCACCAATTATGGCCCCTTCTCACGATTTTTGGTTGACGCTAGACCGATTATCAACAAATGGTACTTTCTAAGTATGCTTACACAGTTCAATAAGCTGCAAGAAATCCTAGTTACCGAAACTTGGTACGCCGCTGGTATATTAGATTTTAATCCAACTACCGGGCCTTAAATACCTAATTCCTAAGTATCGCTGTACAAGGACACGTGGAAGACACCGTTGCAACTTCATTTCATATATATAGCTGAAAGGTTCAAATATCCAACCCTGGCAAATGTCCCTGAATCCCTCTGGTTTTCCGAAACAGGGGCCTCGGTTTAATTGTATCTATTTGCAATGCTCCTAAATCATCAACAATGAATTTTGTGACTATCATCTTAATTTCTATTTTACATCAAAATAAAAGTACGAAAACGAAGGATAATGGTAGATGATTACAAAGTCCTGATGATACAATGGTCCTTTAGACTTTCTTGTCCATACACAAAGCCTTCATTTATTCAGTCAGATTTGCTTGGACACAGTGGATTAATATACGAAGTAGGTTGACGAACACATTAGACATGATGTTTACATTGGGTAACGATAATGTGCAGAGACGTTTCGCAAAACATCCCTGCTAGCGACGGCAACAGTATACTCTTAACCTTCCCCGTTAAAATGGTCAAGAAAAAGTATCTCCTTCATACTACACGAGGCTCTGTATTAATTGGATACGCTTCAGTCAAATAATTCAGTCCTGCGCTTGAGATGCTTTTCTTCTCTCCAATAATGCATGTACTGCCGTAGAGCACTTCTGTCATTAGATTCAGCAAGCACTTACCCTAGTTGCTGCACATGCAAAAGTGAGCAGTGACGTGTAAAAGAAGCAATTGCAAGTACGATGAGTCAGACATCCGGCAAACCGATCCCGCGCTAAAATAGGAGAGTATATTTTACGATGATTCCACCGACGCACTGATGCATCTCTGAAATCATGCAGCTACAGCTGATGGGGAAAACACATAAAGATCAAGCAATCCTAAAAAGAGCATGTAAAGTAACAGGGTTGGTCAGACTTCACCTTCAAATAACCAACAAACGCGTTTCATTGATCAAAGAACTGGTGGTGGACATCCAGGTGCACTTATCTCTTTCTTCTCCGCATACATGCCCTTCAACACTAACGTTCTAATTAAACTAAGGATCCAACAAAGTGCTATTACTCTCCATACTTTCCGCCATGCAACACATTCTATTCAACCGTCCTCAATTCTAAAAGCAGATAGCCTCCCCCAATCCGCCATGAAATCGAAAGGGTCAGGTATGTCACTCCATTTTTTGTATATGATTGCCGTTTCACTGGGATCCAAGTACTTTGCAAATCCGTGGAAAACTGTATGCATCAGCCCACTCCACAAGAGTTTCGCAAAGCAGGAGATTATCAAATCCAGGCCAAGCTAAAAGACTACTACAATGGCCGGTCTATTAGTTAAATTACGATGAAAGGTTAAGGAATCATATCAATTCAACTGGCAACAATAGTCATGTATTAAAATGGTTAACTTTATAACCAGTATGCACCTTCCGGTAGATGCATTACCTAGACTACAAACCGGACTTCATTTACACAAAAATGCCATATGAATTCTATGCTTGCACATGCACCAAACGTTTGATCGGGTGTCCCAAAAGCGGTTAACGATTCAGATATATTTATTTGAAGTCCGCAACACCTCTATGGGTTGGCTATCATCATACTATACCGGTTCCGCTAAAATAGTCATTTTATGCGACTACTGCTCTTCTCCGCGTCAAACTTCCAGCAGGGTTAAATGTTAATGTGCGCTGGGTACATTATTTTGCCCATATGTTTAAAGGTTAGAATATTGGTTAAGCAACCTTGGTTGCCGTTTTTACTTGTAGATTATATAAAATTTGCCCACAAGTACCAAGAATTTGAGCTACAGCATGTGCTACCGTTAATTCGAGAATACACTCATTCGATGAAGACTTTGTTCGTTAAGTAAGAGATGATGTTTCACTTACAATTGTCAAATATTATAAGTCGCGATCGCTTGACACCCGAATTATCTAGCACAAGTAACAGACAATGCGTCATTGTACAACCAAATACCCATGACCTTAGAAGCGGATATTCTTCTAGCTTTTTGTTTTTAAAACAAAATGAAATTGGTAGAACGAGCAAGATAATCATTTGCTCACATCTTTTATAACATGGGTACAATCACAGCTACCTATAAACTATTTAAATCCTTACTCGTCCCATCTTTGGGTGTCGCCGCATAAGCTAAGGCTATACGACGAGACCATACAAAACCTCGATATAAAGCCTTCAACGGACATTTCGTATGCACCTTTTAGAATAAATTTCAACTTAGTCTCTCAGAGACGATGTCGGCAACTCTACCTCTAACCGCTTGGGCTGCGAAGACAAAAATATAACTGGATGCTGCTGCACAATCTGATTCACAGCAATACTCATTGTAAACGAATTAAAGCAAAATTAAAGCAGAATTACACGCGTGACAAAGGTAACTAAGGCATTGTCCTGATTATACTACGATTCAGGACCAATCTGCGTTTTGAATTACGTTTAACCATATATGGTTCTCTGAGATCTGGGCTGCCATTCAATAGCAATTTGTGTGAGATTGCGCAAGCTTTCGCAGTATGTTGAGAAGCTCCCACAACCTGAACAACATTGGGTGGTTATTCTGGTGGGGAGGATCACTTGAGAATATATTAAAGGAAAGCGCAGATAACGTCTAATGAGTGTAGTATCACCAATGCACGCAATGTAATTAGTCGCCACCGTGTACAACATGCTCAAACTGGAACTTTACCTCCAACCATTATATAAGAAAAATAAATGGGGCAAAAATTTTGCCAGCATTGAAACAAATTTAAAAAAATAACTTGATACTGCTCTTGTAAGCGTATGACATCACTTGTGCCTGCATATTATGTGACAAATATAGTCGCAGCTTTTCACTTGATGATAAATGTGTTCATTATTGACATTGTTATTATCATTAATATTCATATTATTTTGCTGATTTTATCCGGTGCATTGTTTCGATTAGAGGAATTATTAGCCTGGAGCTTAAATTGGTCACTGGTACTATGCACCTAAGACCGAACAAACAATGTGGGCTCGATACGTTATGGAATGCTCGGACAAGGGTTGGAAATTCGGCACAGAGTCACCTGATACACACCAGGTCGGAATACGAGCCAATGGTAACTTTTCCGACAAATGATTTCCTAAAGTATTGCTAAGGAAAACGGATCAGTCACTACATCCACAGGCAAGCGTAAATTAGGTAAGTTCTAGCACGGACATTCTCATATCCGTCAACGTAATCGAGAGCATACCAATGTTCCATAGATTCGTATATTTATCCATGTCCTAACATCTAGGGAATCCCATTGGCTAATGTTCCATGACCAATGAGAGTGTCACTGATAGTCCTTGTATGTAAACAGTCAAAAAGAGAATGAATATATACCCATGTGAAATTGAATGAATAAAAGGTCATTTTGCATTTGAAACAAGTTAAAATAATAGTGTTGGGTGAAGCCTGGGATACAAGTCGGTAAGCAATGACACGTAAGAGGTGTCAAATACGGGACTGTATAGAAGCTGGAGGCGACTGAGCCCAAGTTATATTTTGCGGGCTACAACAATAGGAAGCGAAGCTACCAGAGAAGAACAGTGCAGCAACGTACTCACCAAAAAGTTTTGTGTCAACGAATGTGCAGTCAGTAAAACAAATGGAAGTTACGAAGGTTAATACAACCGTAAAACCCAGTGTTGTAAAACACTAAGAGGACGCGTTTTCTGATAAACAACAAGGGGATCCTCTAGAAGGCGGAAGTATGGGAGCCATTGATTGAGCTGTTAGTGAAGGAAAACGGAAGGTGAGGATGGGTGCGAACAGTTGTATGTACTTGAGTAAGGGCTTCCGTGGAGGGGTGTGCAGCAGAGTTCCCTGGGTCCAGGCTTTGTTAGTTGTTATTTATGATGATCGCGAGAGTGCAACGTCGGTTCGCCGTCGTAGCTGGCTGGTCGAACTGCAAATGGCTGTCTAGTCCAATTAAAAGGCCGACAGAACATTCTCTGTGCAGCAGACCCGACGGAGCACTTTGGAGTTGTCACTCCCCTACCTCACGTAAGCCAACGTTCCTCGTCTCAAGAAGAAATCCGTCGTCCTCGTCGGCAACATCTAGTCAGGCGTTCGGGGACCAACGCGTTCGTGGGGGTCTGCGGCCGAGGGCGACTCTATGTTCCTTGGTTGCGGAACGGGGTTTTGCGTCGGCTGGAGGGTCACGCGGGTGTTTCGTTGTTCCGGTTGACGAGTCACTCGAGAGTTGCCTTTTTAGTTCCGGCGATTGAGTTACTGAAAGTTAGGAATCAGGGGGTTTGGCAAGGATCGGGGAAGATGCATGACGCCGGAGAGGGAACCTTGCATGCATGATAAACGCAAATACGCTTTATGGGTTCTGAATCTATTTTGGGTGCTTTTGTCGATTTTGCAATACGTTTGTGAAAAAGGCGCACTACAACCACCAAAGACGAAAATAGCATGTTCATGGTAAATCAAACGTTTACAAAATCTGAAAAATGAATCGGACGTTTGACCTCTCTACCGGTCGGTCGCCTAGGGTTGAGGCTCGGTAAGTTGAGATTTAATAGGAACGAAAGGTTTCGGGATATCCATTGCTCGGGAAGTCACTGCTGGTGCCGGTGTTTGTGCGATAGCATCAGAATGGGTTGCAAGTGGCTTGTCGAAGATAATCACTTTCAGTCGGTCGATGGACACCGTGGTACATTGAACATTCTGGCCTAAAGTAAAATGTTTGGAAATCCGATACAAAACACTGAAAGGGCCCGTGTAGGGAGGCTGGAGAGGGCGCCGCACGGCGTCGGCGCGGATAAGGACGTGAGTGCAGCTAGAGAGTCCGCTGTGTATTAGCACATATCTAGTCTGTACACGGGGCGGAGTCCGGCGTATTGAAAGCATGCGTTGAGCTAGAGAGGACGAAAAGTTAAGCGGTGGTATACCCGACAATGTAGAAGGTGAAACGAATTCTCCAGGAAACTTTAGCGTCGTGCCGTAAACCAACTCTGCTGGTGCACATTGCAAGTCAGGTTTGATGCTGCTGCGAATGTTTAAGAGTACGAGCGAAACATTTTTACTCCAGCTAGGGTAGGAGGAGGCGCAGAGCGAGGCTTTAAGCTCTCTATGGAAGCGTTCAACTAACACGTTGGCTGCTGGATGATA
Organism: Dicrocoelium dendriticum; assembly: GCA_944474145.2. NCBI lineage: Eukaryota > Metazoa > Platyhelminthes > Trematoda > Plagiorchiida > Dicrocoeliidae > Dicrocoelium > Dicrocoelium dendriticum. The sequence goes on along the minus strand of OX104070.1, from coordinate 70,884,642 downwards.
CGCTGTGGTATGAATGCGACGACAGCTTAAGAAGCTGCAGAACGTATCGACTTGTGAAGACTCGTAAGGCGTTCCTCGGTCAATTGTAATGGTGGATAGGCATCCGTAGTGCGAAACCCACCGGTCCTAGAAGGCCTGGATAACAGTCTCAACTGTGCAGTCTTTTACGGGAACTACTTCTGGTCATCTGGTTAAACGGTCGACACATTTAAAATTTATACGCGTCCGCGTGACGAATGGAAGGGACCTATTAGGTCTAAGTGTACTTGCGAGAAGAGAGAGTCCGGTGCAGGAAATGAACCAAGAGGACTGCGGTTGCAATGATGTATTTTGGAGCGCTAAAATTGAAGGCAGGCGCAAGCCCAACTACGAACATCTTTGTTTACGCGTGACCAAACGAAACATTCGGTGTCCAGTTTCAAAGAATCAGGGATACCGGGATTTGATTATGAGTGCAGAGCATCAAAGAATGTGCATCTGAAGGAGACGGACACCAGGGGTATAGGATAACCAGTAAAAGTGTCTCCGGTGGTTTGGAGAAGAACTGGTTGCACATGTAGCAAAGTGGACTGCAGTGTGTGCTGTATGTCTTCGTCTTGAGCCTGAACCGATGCCATGGCGGCAAGGTTGACGGTAGGCAAAGACTGGAGATTGAGGTTGACGCGTGAGAGAGCGTCGGTGACGAGATTGTCGACAACCGAGACATGGCGTATGTCAGCACAGAACTACTTGACAAAGTCTAGGTGTCGTGTTTCCCGTGGTGAATATGTGTCGCTAGCAGATTTGAAGGCGAAGATAAGAGTTTTGTGGTCAGTATAGACCGTGAAAGCGCGGTCTTGGAGTGTGTGCCGGAAGTGCCGAATGGCTAGGTAAATGACGAGCAGTTTTGTGCCAAATGTGCTGTAGCGAGATTCCGCTGGCTTCAGGCGCTTGGAGAAGAACGCAAGGGGTTGTCATTTCCCACAAATTTGTTGTTGGAGGACGGCTCCTACCTCGACATCTGAGGCATCATTAGTAATAGAAAGGAGCGCAGTCGATTTGGAATGAGCGAGGAGGGCTATGTTAGAGATAGCATCCTTGTGTTCGGCGAAGGCTGCTTGTTCTGTGTCAGGGAAAGCAAAATTACGCTCATTCCCTCTGAGTAGGTCGATCAGAGGCTGCATGAGCTGAGCGAAGAGCGGAACGAGGCGTCGATGGTAGTTGACCAAACAACAAAATTGACGGAGGTGCTTGAACGAAGTCGGAGCTGGGAAGTCCTTGATTTCCTGGATCTTATCATGAAGGACTTCAATACCAGATAATGAGACGAGGTGGCCTAGGAATTCAAAAGTAGGTTTGTCGAGTTCGCACTTACTCGAGTTGACTTTGACACCGTGTTGGTTCAAACGCTGGAAAAGAGTTCGAAAATGCTGAAGGTGCTCATTTTTCGGTTAACTAGCTACTAAAATATCATCGAGGTAGGAATAAACGAAGTCCAGTCCACGAGTGACATCGCGGATGAAGTGATGGGAGGTTTGTGCGGCGTCACACAGTCAAAATGGCTTTCTTAACAATTCAAACAAGCTGAAAAGTGTGTTAACCGCTGTTTTCGGAATGTCTTTCTCTTCTACAGGTATCTGGTGATATGCGCGAATCAGATCGCTCTCCCTGTGATGCACACGGGAAGATATTGCATGTGTAAGCCTGGATATCTATATATAACTGTAAGCCGATTGGGTGCGCGGTAATCACCACAATTGGCGCCAGTCACCAGATTTACTAGGGGCCGTCTGCAGGGGCGGGGTCCAAGTGCTGTTGGAAGGGCGGATTATTCCTGGTTCAAGCATGTGCTCCAACTCCGCTCGAGAAACCTTTATTTTATCAGGCGATCGCCTGCGTGGACTGCATGACACAGGTAAACGATTCATTCGTATGTGGTGCGTGACTTGAGATGCCACGAGCAAAGCTGCGTTCTTTGACTAACGAGCTTTGAATTTTGAGGAAAGAGGTTGACGTAGTCTGCTGAGGTCTGGAGAAATGCATAGACCGGTGTTCTAGATAAGATATAGGAGGTAATGCCAGGTACGCTGAGTTTCGTTGCAGTGTCGAATATCATCTGGCTTTTCTCATCGGCCAAGAGGTCTAGCTTCCTGAGAAAGTCAGTGCTAATGATAGAAAAGTGCACTGCAGCGACTGTGAATACCCAGCAGAACGTGCGCGGAAGACGTAGTTCAAGGATAAGCGACCGATGACCTTAGGAGCCTACTAGCGTGTCATTGGCGGCCCTGAGGCTTGTCGACAAGGAAGCGAGAGGTAAACCTATTATATGGGAAGGACGCTGACTTCCTCCTCGATATCAACTAAGAACTGCGTCTCGGAATCATAATCCCTAAAGCAGTTGAGACGAATATGTACTTTTCCGACGTTCTTGGCCATTGCAGGCCTGTGTGTCCGATCATCCAGAGCGGAGTAGCTACACGGCTGTACGCACTTAAGAGCATTATTGCCGAAACGCCAGTGGTAAACTCAGTACCCTGAGGCATCAGGTTTTGTGCGACGGGCCATGATCCAGAGCTGTTGCGGTGATTATAGTTGAATTTGAGTTCCTCGATCTATCGCTGAAGCAACACTATCTGCAATGATAATGTGTCGATTCCCGACGTCTGGCTAGTGGCGGGTGTCGGTGTGGTTGCACCAGCACAAATCTGCTTAAGTGCTTTGGTTTTACTATCTGGCTGATGCTATTCGAGGGCGCAGTCTGCTAAATCTGCAATTGCGGTGATTGGCAAGTCATGTGCTACTGCAAGTGTAGCCTGATTGCTTTCAGGAAGACGTTGTATCCTCAGCTAGCGGAGAATCCCTACGTCCAATGTTGGACATGCCGGTGAGATGTTGCATTTCGCTCAAAAACGCTGTGGGCATTCTATCTCTTAGTTGCAGATCACTAAGTAGTTGCTGCATTCGGACCTTGTCAGATGGCGTGATTCGCTGAATAATAGCCTGTTTAAGCTTCTCTTATATCATTATGAGATGGGGGCACAATATGATGTATCTCACCCGCGAGGATATACTCTGAGGAAAGCGCGATATTAGCTGATTATACATGGCGAAATCAGAAGAATTCCTACGAATTAAAAACACGGATCCCGGGGTGCAAAAGCCATAACAAAGGATCATTCTCCCAAAAAGGGGGAGGGGCTAACGCAAAATACTTGACCATCACAGGCTCAACGGCGTTAACCGCGTACGGAGACGGATTATCCTCTAGATAATCCATGGCAACAAGCAGATAAAAAAATCTAGTAGGTGAGTGAACAATATGATCAAAAGTAATGAATCGCAGAATCACTGGAACGAGCTCACCAGAATGAGAATTCACAATAACGAAAAGCGTGTTCCTGAGAGTGAGTCATCAATTGTTGGGTGGAGCCTGGGATACAAGTCGATAAGCAATGATACGTCAGAGGTGTCAAATACGGGACTGTATAGAAGCTGGAGGCGACTGAGCCCAACGTATATTTTGCGGGCTACAACAATAGGAAGTGAAGCTACCAGAGAACAACCGTGCAGCAACGTACTCACCAAAAAGTTTTGTGTCAACGAATGTGCAGTCAGTAAAACAAATGGAAGTTATGAAGGTTAATACAACCGTAATACACAATGTTGTCAAATACTGAAAGAGCATGTTTTCCGGTACGCTACATTAGCACGGTGCATAAGGTTACCGATAAGGGCCTAATGTATATCATTAACCGTAAGTGAAATGTTTAATGCTTACAAAGTTATTTCTTGTGATGCTGATTAATATATTGTGATGACTACTTATCCGTGGATTTTCCATCGCCCCCCTTTTTAATTATATCAGTATATTATTTATCCAATTCTAGTGTTTCACCTGTAAAACTTTATATATGGTTTATTCATTACAATTTAAATTGAATGCGACATACAAGTTTGTAAAATTCTTGTTGCTTCATGACTCTGCATCACATAGGATTTTGAGTGGTAAATTTTGCCCAATCTCCATTTTAAAAGTCAGGTAATACCTGCCATGGAAACAGCATGTTAATCGAGGATAATCTATCCAGGTAAAATCAATAATTGTTGTATGAATAGTCATAAGATACTGGAGGCATTGCTGATACTGATTTTTTCATTCAGTGTCTAATGACATTCTATCTACACAAACTGTATTTGATGTAATTAAGCTGATGAACTTATGTTGGACAAAAAGGCCTTTACATCTGAGTTAACCCATAGGTCACACACATTGGTCAATGTACCGATCCCATATTCCCAGAGCCAATAATTACTGAAAAATAAAGGTTTAACTGTTGACCAACAGAAAACCACAGATTTCTATGCATATTTCAAGCATCTTCATTCGTGATGCATACTGCACAATTATTATGTCAATGTGAATTTGGCTCATAATTTCATATGGTAACATGATTTAATAAAGCTTTCATCTAGTTAGGAAATTATTTCGCCATTTTAAACACGCTGTTGTTACGTTGCCTTTTTTATAACACATTATGAGTGTATTCTTTTCCACTAGCTATACTATATACCGATTAATTTCCAAAAAATAATTCTTACTGAACACGAGTGTCATTATGCCTACGCCAAGTGTCAGTGAATTGCCATGATTATATCATGTTCCATTTGACAACATACATAAGTTGCTTGAGAACAAAGTAATAGAATTGCATTTAATGCCAAGCGATTTTACTCGGGAGGTAGGTTTCCTGTAGTTTACTTTATCATTACATTTTTATACATAGGTAAAATTTTCTGGTATCCCACAGTTTGAGCACCATTTAGCGAGAACCATTCTTGAGTGCCATATATTTGTCTAGCATTTTGCCATCGGCCCTCATGTTTTGAATAATACCACATACTTACAAACCCACAGCACCAGTGTGAAAATCGATGACAGCACCCAATTGGCTACATGAAAAAATTGCAACGCACTGACATATCTATATTACGTTTAACAGCGCTCATAAGAACCCTGGTGACTGCTAACCGAGTAATATTAGAGGAATATAAGTTGAAGGTCAAATGGCCAATTTCCGGCTCTCAATAACTTATGAAGGATTCTTTTGTATGTCATTCCAACGTTGATGGTGTCATGTTGTTTACGTATGTCCTGATTTATGAAACCTACCTGCAAGGCAGCATCACACGCTTTAACTGTGCTTTCAAACCAGCGCATATTTGATTCATTTTTTTGGTGCCATCTTTCGCACAAGCGCAGTTTAAGCATAGGTAACTGGTTGAAAAAGTCACAACGTAAAAATCAAACATCAAAGCGCATTAAGAAAATTGGATTAGTTCTACAACAAACCTAATAATTAATTATTAAATCACTTAGTCCATTTAAAAATGCACGAACCATGTTGGGACATGTAACCAGGCTTTCCGTTACATGGCAGAAATTATTTATAAGAGCAAGCCATCATGCTGCAATTATTCTAGGTAGCACACCGCGTGTTTTTAAAACGCATAATTGCTTTGAATTGTAAGTAACGTAGGTGAGTTCTTAGTGAAGTTACCTGTGTATTTCTGGCCTATTTACGGCATCTCTGAGGGAAGCGATATTCACGTTTGCCGTGTTTAATACTTATTCCGTGTTAAACTTAAAGCAAACCGTGCGTTGCTGGTTTGTAAAGGAGCCTACAAGTCGTGTTTCTACATACGTCTTATATGTTAGTTGTAGGTTACAAACCAGATTACATTATTGCAAGCTGCCAAGGTAGTTACATATATCTCGCTCATCATGATTGAGTAGACAGAATGTAGTTGCCGCAATAATGCGCCGGTGTCTCGTTTTGTCATCGATTTTTATGGAACTCGTGGCAAAATTACAGTGGTCTAAATTGAATGCAATGACAGGTTTTCCTTCTGTTTCCTGGACCTCGATGATTTAACATTGTTTTTGAGCAAAATTTCAAAAGATTTGTCATCTGATTAAGCTCTGCATGGGAGAAATCGGACTTTCATTGTACAAAACAATAGAATATTTGACATAAACTAGGCAATAACTCCCGCACAAGAAATGCTGTCTGATATTATGCATGAAACACATAAGAAGGCTACGAAGTTCATTGTTTGCCTCGTGTTTCCAGATGATCAGATTAATCGCAGAACTCCATTTTTTCACACCACTACATAAGATGGAGAAGATCGGGACAATATATACTTTGCTTACCTAACTTTTATTTCGGTCTGTACGCTATACTTTAATAAGTACTTGTGACTAACAATGAAATTGTTTACTCAAATGTTCTTGTGTACTATAATTATGTATATACAGAACAAGCACTAAATGAGGAAAGCTATGGTTGTAAAGGATGTAAAGTTTCGAGATTTATATCGGTCAGAGAGTTCCAAGGCCAAGGATTTTATCTGAAATATTTTGTGTGAAACATTTAAACAACCGAAGAATGACCGGGCGTTGGGGCACATTTTTGATCAATACACAGAACCGTAATGTAATAATGTTATTGACTGCTCCGTCAGTTAGATATCTTTTATTGCTAGTATAATGTATATTTTGATCCTTACGTTAAATCAAGCAACTCGCCCATAGAACAAAGATGCCAAACTGCATAAAATAAAACGTAATTTTGAATCGTCTTATTATATTCATCGACCAACTAATTTTGCTCTATTATGACTATCAAGCTTTAAATGCCTCAAGGAGGTTAATAAATGTGCAAGCAAGTTTGTGCAAACCAACCCAGCTTAATAGTCAAGTTGAACAAAGTTTATCTTAGGGAAAGTATGTCGTTCTGCTATGTTACGTTATTAAGGACCATCACTTGTTCATAAAGCGGTAACAATACCTTTAAACATGTAAATTTATAACATGCACTGAGGCGATGACACACTAGCAGTAGTTGCGTAATGACTTGAAAGAATATGTGTGTTGCTTTCCTGTTCGTATTACAGAAAAGTATCTGTGTTAGACAGAGAGAAGAGAATAGGCTGGAAACAAAGTATTCATTTGAATTGTGCTTATTAACCCTGCACGCATTATATTTTGTTATAAACAAGTGTAACATGAATTGTCTGTCATTCGTTTCACCGATTAGGCGAGACAGGATTTCAATCAGGTAACCGAAGTTGACTGATTGAGCGTTTACCAAGGCAGCACAAGGGAAGAACCTTAACATTGCTATAGTTAATCATTCAAACTGACTTCATTTTCACTCATACCACTATCGACCGGATTTATAAATTGTTACACATCAAACCACAGTTGTATATAAAGATGCCTAAACAACATGCTCCTCAACTTTGCGAGTCACAGTCCAAGTGAATGGTCGGACCAAGATTTGCATTATGGTCGCACAGAAGAGTTTTTGTAGGGTTTTTCAGTGCAGTTACCAAAGGATCTTGAATGTGGCCTAAATATAGCGATGTTGACAATAATAATAAATATGGATATAACCAAAGGTTCCATCCAATGATCGTGACATTACTGGGAAACGTATGTAGTGGACAAGCTTCCATTTAGGGTGTCCCAAGCAAAGGACTCCCTAGCACTTCCATACATAATATAGCCTTGCGCTGGTGTGGCACAACAACAAGCAAGTCATTACCACATAACCTATTATAAGGTGTACGATTATACTTATACAGTATCAGCGCCTTTGCCATCCATCCCGTTATGTTCTTCTTCTATTGCGAGTGTAGGACATTTTATCAAATGCCAGTGAGTGCACGACTTAGCCTTAGGTTGATGAATTTATTGATGAAAAGCTTTCATGCTGAATACTGAATACTGTATTATAGAGCAAGTAGAAATGAATTATGAGCTACTCTTCCGAAATGTGGTGAAAAGCGTTATTGAACTAGTCAGACGTGAATAACTGTCGTTCTCATGTAACATTTATAATATCTGACTCGCGATATTTCAGGACGCACAAATATTATATGTGATTGTAAGTGTGCAATCGTTCTCTGAATCGAATGGTAGTGAAATATAAATCTAACAAACTTTTGAATTGCTGCGCAGGTGAACCCTCTATCACATGTTCAGGTAAATTGTTCTAGATATTTGCATTCTCCGTTCGATAGCAATAGGTGGAAAACACCTTTCACATCCGGCACGACAAGTTGGTATCTGTGTCCGCGTGTGCAGCAAGGCCCTCGCAAGTGTTGTATTGGCCTTATCATTAGGAAGTCACCGAGCTGTACAATACGGTCGGTTATAATGTGGTCGACTCGCACCTACGTTAGGACAAGATGTATATTCCTAGTTTCTCGCACCGGTCTTCATACCCCATGCAACGTAAACTCGGGATGAGCCTGGTAGCAAAGTGTTGGACACGTTCAGTCTTGTGTGCCTTGCCTCGAGTAATCGGAAATTAGGAGGACGAACCGTACTCTAGCATCGGTCTAACGATAGAAGAGAAGAGGCGAGTGGCAACCACTTGAAATCACGTGCCGAAGCTATGTTTTAACGCCCAAAGCATTCTCACTCCGTTTCGATATAGCATGTTCGTGTTGTCCACGGACTTCAAATCATAGCGCGAGAGTACACCTAGGTCTTCCACGGAGGGTGTGGGATATAGCGGTTGGCCGTCAATGGTGTACGTTCGGCCGACAGCACCCTTCCCTACGCTCATAAATACAGACTTGGCTGGGTTGACCGGGAGAAGAACTTCTGCAGACCATGTATATAGACGGCTGAGGTCTTGCTGAAGTAGGCCACAGTCATCGGGAGTGTCAATTTCTCTCCAAATCTTCATGTCGTCCGCAAACAAGACTCAAGGCTACCGGAGAAGCTGATATAGTTGATTGATGTGGAACAGGAACGAGTGGGCCACAGCACAGTGCCTTGAGGCAAACCACTTCTAGAGGGGTACCGGTCAGTTAGATGGTCGTTGACCTGTACCCTCCACATTCCTCCAACAAGAAATCGCGGATCCACCGGTTCAGTGAGCCACAGACACAACACATCGTGAGTTTATTTGAAGGGGAACTTCATAGCTGACGTTGTCGAACGCTCTACTGAAATCGACGAATATCACGTTGACAGACTTTTCCTTGCTTATTGCCTTTAAGCCTTCTTGCCTCGTCACAAGCAGGTTCGTAATGCTTAAGCGGGCTTGCATAAAATCGTGCTGTGCGGGCGTCAGGACCTCGTTTGACGGTAGCAACTGCAGCAGTCCCTTCTTCATGATTTTCCCAGCAACCTTTGCCAAATAAGGTGTCAGACAAATTTGTCTGTACTTGTCTACTTTGCTAGGGTCGCCGCCTTTCGGAATAGGCTAACTACCGAACATTTCCAGTCAACCGGCAACGAACCTTCGGACAGCGACCTGTTTATAGGTCAGTCACGACAGGAGAGATGTTGGTCAAAAGTGGCATGAGAACAAGTTTGTGGAGCCCACCAGGTCCGGCAGCTTTGGTGCCTTTAAGGTTGGCGAGTAGATGATACACCTCTTCAACGCTGCAATGAAGAATATCGAGTTCCGTAAAAGCAGTACAAGTCGAACCCGGAACAGACACCTAACATTCGCAAATACAGAAGCGAAGTGGGCCGCCAACGCGGACTCACGCTCAGTGCTGGAGTTTAGGGGCGGTGCATCTTGGATATTTAGCACTGGCATATCACCTGCCGGCTTCAGGCGTTGCTTCACGTGTGCAAATATTTGCTTTGGGACGGTCTTCGCGGCTAATGCGATCTGCTCTAGTAAACATGGGGGCTTATTATTTTTTGCATTATTGCAGATCTTCGGCTGACTTTATACCCTTCGGGACCACTGGCAGAGCCAGATAGGAGGAATTTGTCCCACAGTCTGTGACGTATCCATGCCAGTTTTCCATACAATTTGTGAAACCAATGAGGCTTACTCGGTCTGACCTTCCGATATTTCAATGACACAAATTGGGAAAACATTGTTGTCAATATCACTTTTATAAATATCCAAAAGTCTATCTCAGATGCAGCTTGTTACATAGACCAACCCAGTTAGTTCGTGGCTCGAGCTAGACCATCGAAGTCCGTTTTCCAGTATTTTGGAGCTGGTTGCATCGGACGTGAATACGACTAAGGTAATTCCATATCAGCTGTGATCACAAAATGGTCGCTTGTAGCCAGGGGCTCCAGGATCCTAACGTCAAGAACTCGTTGTTTGTAGCTCGTTAACCTCAGGTCGAGACAGGGCGGTTTTAAGCGTGTTGTTATACGTGTTGACTAGCAAATGTGTTGCGGTGCACCAGTTGAATGCACTAAATCCACACAATTTGCTTCAACCTCACCATGTCCAGGCATCAAATGCACATCAGCCCATCGTATTCGAGAAAAGTTAAAGTCGCCCATAATTAGAAAGTACGGACGAATCATGTGGGTTCAAAGAATTGACAGCCAATCCAAACAACGACTCAGGGGCTAAGATAAACTACGTCCACAAGCAGTTCTCCGAGCCTGAGACGGATGGAGCACCACGGTAGCTCACACAAACCATCGCCACTTCGGTAGGTGCTCACAATTTCCCACGTAGAGAAGAACGGATTTAAAGTAAGACACCAACGTAGGTATTCTTTAGTGCATCGCATCGGAAGCATGAGTAACGGTTGATATCAAGTTCTTGGGTGCATAACTGTGCATGCAGCCATGTCACTGCGATTCCAACACGTCTGGTCACCCAGAATCAATGAAACAACAAAGCTCATTGCGTTTATTCCTATACTGCAAACGTTTGTGAATGGTATTCGCAGGTCGCAGCAGTAGCCACCGAGCTTGTTTGCAGTGTGAGCAGCCTGTTTATCCCGATTCGCAGATTGTTGGGAACAACCCAAAAATTTACGATACGAAGATTCGTTTCCCAGTGCGTCTTTTCAGCTCAGTGATGGCAGGCTTGAGCCGCACCCTGTCTACTGGATCCAGGTCTGGAGGAACATGGATCTTCAAAACTTGCAGCCTACTTAGGCGGGACATGATCAGCCTTGGACTTGCTTCGTCCCCAAAAGTGATTCTCATAAGCCGATTTTGTTGATCACCTTGCTTTCCAAGACGGGTAATCTGCCTCACTTTTACCGAGTCCTCAACAGCGTCGAGAAGTCTAACAATTAGACCCTGTAAAAACTCGACATCATGATCGTAGCGCACTTGGGGTGGTGTATCACTGGACTCAGGTGCGCAAAAGATCACAAGATTATAACGCCTCTGGTCGGAGGAGGTTGGACTTGCAGGGCGAAGTATACTACCAGCCTCAAATGGTTTGACTAACTGTTGACTTACAGAACGTTATCACCCAACTTTCCTTCGTAATTTCGCCCTCTATTCTTTCCAATGGTCTTCAGCACTCAGAATTGCACCCGCTGGGACATCAGTGTCCGTTGGACACAACAATAGCAAACAAGTTAAGCCAGGTGCAACTGGGCTTCTCACAACGTTTGGAATTGGTGCTAGTGAGTTTGCACGGGTAGCGGAGGACGACAGAGCCGAAACCTGAAGGCTCTTCGCGCTAGGTTTATGGGCCAAACACACAGAGCTGTTGGCAACGAAAAGCTGAGACCTACACGTCGCATGTACTCTTTCTGACTTATCTTATTTCGGCAATGTTTACATATATTTTGGACGAAATCGTGTTGGATCTCGCGAAGATGATGAAGATGCTCAACTGATAATCCAACAAATGAAATGTGGTATTTAACTTGGTACAAAATACACGTTAGAGCATCTGCACGGTATCCTACTAGCTTGGAGCAAGTACCACAGGGTGGCTGCCTTGGCGTTGTGAATAATCGGAAAACAAGATGGCGGCCAAAAGATGGAAAAATGGGAATAGCAAGTTCGCCGAACATAAGCGATGAAAACATCAGTATTTATGGTCGGAAATTTTAGAATCGGAAATGAAACTGTATTGTATCTAAATTTCCACGAAATACTTCCAAAGAACGCAGAAATCAAACACAAAATGATCTTGTCAACACAGCCAAAAATAACCGACCAGAGGCCGCTATCCGCCATTTCCGATACTGGTTCAGCAGTGGACATGTGTATTTTATATTTACCGGGAAATTTACTATATTATCTTCTTCAAAACTTTTCACCACATATATGGAAACGAACATCTAGTTAAGCTTATCAAATTGTCATATTGTCGTGAGAAATAAAGCATATCTTCGATTTTTAACAACAATCAAAATCAAGTGCCTCAAAATAAAGCTGTCCCATAAAGGCCCGACGGAGGGAGCAAGAAATTTAAGTGACAAGCATTTGGGAAAACTTTGTTCATCTTATACACTACATGAATAATAATGCGTGGTCCTAGGTTACACAAGCTGGAGATACTTTGGCGTGCTCAATTACTCGAACTATGTGTCAGTCAGTTCTGAGCAACTATATATAGTGAGTGATTGTTAAGATTTTGAATACCTTTACTTTTAACGGCATTTGACTTTAGTCATAGATCGAATCGTAAGCCGAAGTAATTTTACTTTTTCTTACATGTGCATCATAAGTTACATTTGTTGGCGTTCGTATCATGATAGAACACAAACAACGCAAATAATGATCATAAGTATAGTGAATGTTTGCGTATCAAGAACATATTCCGCCAATAAGAAATTGATGCAATAATTTGGTTACATCGCAGAAACAACAAACTCTGAGTCTTTTGTCATATTTTATACAACAACAGTACACGACGGATTTCATAAGGTGACAAAACCTTTAGTAGGGAGCTGGAATTTAGCATAATTCTTGCAAACTTAAGGCTCTTTAGCCTCACATTATTTGAAACGTGTGAAAGAAAGAAGCGCATATATTAATAAAAACTGTACTAAAACTCTGCCGGTCGTTTCAATGCCCAGTACACTTGATACTTTTCGTCCTACAATAAAGATCGTTAGTATTAAAAGCGGTTAAGTTAAACCGCATTCAAAATAGCTGCATGTAGAATGTATGCATAAAGCAAACGCTTGAATTGAATAAAATGCATTCCAATTTAAGTTCATTTTTTTCGGTATTTTCTTATTTTGATGCACATGTTGATTTGATTGTTAAGCATAGAGCTGCAGCACATCCGCGTGTTATACGAAATCAGCGTAATGATCCATTTTATCTAGTTCATCGTCGATCGTATGTGCAGCAGCGTTTGGCTTTTCTGTTGCCTCCTTTGTTTACGTCATTCCTTTGTGTAAGACTAACTGCACACAATCAGCGGCAAACAGCAGCTGCTTCAAATTGTCAGCGCTGACATTTCACACACTAGTGCCTGCGTATGTTCCTCTGGGGACCAGAAAGAAACCATTTTAACCCGCGTCATGTTCGATCAAATGCTACACGCTGATGACCGCCAAATATCTTGTTAGAGTGGTAGCTATAAATAAAAAGGAAACCAACAATTATGCGAAATCTTCACTGCAGAAAAATTGCCTTTCTAACTCAAAACAAATGCTTGGTTTAAGCCTACTCTAGTGAAACTAGTATTCGAGGAATAGCAGCACTGGTCTGTAGCATTATGCTTTATGTTCACCGTATTTTCAAGAGATGTGGTCACGAGTTGTGCATCATATCAACCAGCATCATAAGCAGGGGTGATACATTTGTCTGAATCTCACCTTGAATTGCGTCCAAAGATAATCGATCTCAATACTACCCAACTCTTTAATATACGAAAGATATGAGTCAAACACAGCGAATATAATGCCTTTGATCAGAAAATGGTTAACACATGTATTACTTTGCTGATAATCGCAACAGAAAATTCTCACTTTTTATTGCCAACACAAAGGTCAACAGCTTTCCGATATGCGCAATCCAGTTGAACCACCTCTTCAGAACCACTAATCCAGAATATTTCTCTTGATGAGAGAAAATGTGTCTATAGCGGCACAGATCAATTTTACAGAAGAATCCATGCTCTTGGTTGGGTGACATGCATAGGTGGAATATTGGGATATGCGTTTCATGTATTAACATTCTGCCGGGTGGTTGTCCAAGCCTAGTTCTGAAAACACTGGTGTTTATATGTTTGGGCCCATCTCGGAATAACACATCAAGGGATTTGTCCCATGTGATTATAGTACTTATGGTAGTTAGATCAAGGTAATTGGCGAGTCTGCTATTAAATGTTGCCACAATGTATCATGACCTGAGTTTTATCGTTAGTTTGTTCCACAAATAGTTGTCTCTGACCAGGAAGAAATTAGAGCGGACGTCAGTTCCTGCCTTCATTATATTCAATGTAAAATCTCTGTTGCGAAGCGCTCGAATTAAGCAATATTGTAACTTGTGTATAAGCAGCTTGGAAAAGGTCTTTTTTGTAACATATTGAAAAGCAGCAACTAGTTGTGTTTTAGATAACATTATTTAGCCGGCCACCAAACAATGTGCCGTCTCCAAATGTGTATCGCACAAACAGCTGAGCACGAAGGAAACTATTGCACGATTACATATAATTAAACATTAATTATTTGATCCGTAGTGTCCAAGCATTGGTTGTTATCACGGCGAACGATTTCAGCCATAACGTCTGGGTCGCGTGTGAGCAGCAGCCGAACTCGATTTATAGACTCTAGTAGCGTTGCAAACGTGTCGCAGTTGTTCGAACAGTATGGCTTTCAATACGTGTGGCGGCCAAGTGCAACTGAATAGCACAACATTGTGAGCTTTGCCCGATATTTTCTTAAAGATCTAGGATCCCTATCCAAAGCCCCCAAAGACAAAATCTAAAATGTTTTCCTTCAGTATACACAGAGCAATGTGCTGGGACTAGTTATGCCACCAAATAATTGAACAAAATCAAACAGGTTAGGAGGAGATTTGTAAGTGTTCCAGGATAACTCTGGCATATTAATGTTCCCTTCGGCTAGTTTATACTTAACCGGATGACCTGATGTACTGGTAGCCCGGGTTGATCGTTCTTGGTTTCCATTGTTCGCCGAGCTTCGTAATTGGTATGCAGACGTTTCATCACCACGCGAGGTGACTTCCTCAGTGCGCTACAGGGTCAAACGTAATCCGCTGGTTTGGTCGTCTATTTCTGATTGATTAGCAAGTGACTTTTGAATTGGCCCTCTCAATCTGTGCCCCGTGAACATTAGTCTGCCCAGATTCGCTGGTAAATATCTGCGTTCCGTAGGATGGTTTTGTCCGGGTTGTTGCGGCTGTGTTATTAACGGGTCTGTTAACTGCTTCCGAAGGTTTTTAAGTTGTTTCAATTCTCTCCGTCTTAGCGTTCTGTAAACTGGGTCAATCTCGACGTGCATGTTTATCGAGTGCTCCGTTGAACACCATGACTCGAGGAACTCTCTTCCTTTTCGCGTCTCTCCTTGTGCTAGGATCTCTGCGTTGTTTCAATCGAAGTGATGTCCTTCTTCTTCTTTATGTATTGAAACAAGTGAGAGCATAACGGTTCTTACACGTTCTATTATGCTCTGATATTCTTGTAGAAAAGTTTCTTCCTGGCTGACCCACATAGTTCTTATCGCAATCTTGACACCGTATATTGTATATAACATTTCGTCTTTCTTGTGCTTTAGGTCTAGCTTTGGATTTCGACAGGATTCTTCTGAATGTGGCGGTTGGTTTGTGAGCCACTGTAAGACCGTGCTATTTGAATAATCTTGCTGTCATCTCGGAGATTTTCTTTACATAAGGTAATACGATTCGCTTTATTGTCGTTTGAGCAGGCGGAGAGATCGTAGTTTTGTTGTTTAGACATCGCCGGACAAAGCTGTGTGGATATCCATTTAGTTGGAATGGTTTGAATAAGTATAGCTCTTCTTTCTTTTTCGCCTCAAGAGTGCTGTAATGTGTTTCATTTCTACGAAAGAGCGTCCGCATGCAGCATATTTTGTGACATTTCGGGTGATTACTGTAGCAGTTTAGCATCTGGTCAGTGTGTGTTCCTTTCCTGTGAACCGATGTTTGCAACGCTCCGGCAATCGTCCTGGTGACTAACACATCCAATAATAAGAGTTTGTCTTTTATCTCCGATTCCATCGTAAAATGGAGGACTTCCATGTTGTTATTGAGTAACTCGTATACAGCCGCTACTTGTCTACGTTTTAGTATCACGAATATATCATCGATGTATCGGATCCACAACTTTGGGTTGATTATCGGCAGTACATCCTCTTCAAGTTTCTGCGTTACTATTTCTGTAACGAGTCATGACACAGGTGATCACATGGGGCTCCTTTCACCTGCTCATAGATCTGTCCATCAAAGGCGAAGTGGGTCGCGAGGCATAGATCAAGTAGCTTGTACAGATTTTCAGTCGTCAACTTTCCGATTGTTTTCTCAATTTGGTCCAGCCGTTCGATGATTGCTTGCTTTGCGGTCTGTAAGTTGACAAACGTAAAGAGTGCGGTCACGTCGAACGGTACCATTATCTCGTCATGATTTACTCTTATACCTTTGATCCTCTCCAGAATTTGTTTTGCGCTATGTATAGAGTGCTGTGATCCAATTATTAGGTGCTTGAGACGTCACCACAACTCTCTTGCTAGGTTGTACATAGGTGTACATGGGAGCGATACGATCGATCTTAGTGGTGCACCATCTTTATATATTTTTGGAAGCCCGTAGAATTGCGCTATGTTCGGATCGCAGGCCATCATTCGGGCATGATCTTCCTTTGTGATTTGATTCCGTTCCTGGAGTAATTTAAACGTTCTTTTTATTTTATTTTCATTTGTGTTGTTGGATTGTTTTCGATGCGGCGGTAGGTTGTTGTGTCGCTCAGGAGCTGTTTTGCTTTGTCGACATAATCTCTTTTATTCAATACAACCGTCACATGCCCCTTGTCTGCAGGTAAAATGACAATGGATTCATCAGCATTTAAAGACTTTATTGAATCCATTTTCTGTTGAGATAAAGAAGTGTGTTGCTTGTTACTTGCTACAACTGCAATAATGGTAGCTCTCAACTTTTTCTGCGCATAATCGTCAAGCCCGCTGGACTTGATTTCACTTTCGAATCCCGACGGGAAATCCATAGTTTTAGCATCCTTGAAATTTTAATTGAGTCATTTAGTGAGGAATTGTTGGCTGCTTCGTATAATGGTCTGTTGGATAGATTTCGGAGCCAGTCATTGTAATTAGTTTCGCTACTGGCGTTAGTCAACTTGATAAAAACTTATTCTTTAATGTCTCTTGTTTTCTTCTTCTAGTATTCTCCACTGTGCGCTCTATTGATAAGTTGAGCTGCTCTGCTAACTGTTGTCCAATAACTCCCAGACAACTAGTCCGATGCTCTTTGTTACATCGCTCATATTTCCTGATGCTGATCAATCACAAATCGACGACCAAACCAGCGGATTACGTTTGATCCTGCAGCGCACTGAGGAAGTCAACTCGCATGGTGATGAAAATCTGCATACAAATTACTAAGCTCGGCGAACAAATGAACCCCAGAACCCCTGTGATGAAAATTATATATTTTCGCGTGAACTCGCATTTTACTTGTGCTACAATATGGGGGCTGTAGATATACTCAATGAGGAAGCTGCGCTAATTTGTATCATCCGTGATCCATCGCAGCCGGATGGGTTCTTATGCATCGGCCCAACTAAAGCTGAGGTGGATATTTTTCATCAATGCATATCACGGCTATTAGTAAAGCTATTTTATCTTGAGACATGCTGATATGCTTTTGGTGCCTGGTCACTAAACTACGTTTCGGTGAGTGGAAAAATTGGAGTGCTCGGCAAATTTTAACAAGGTGGAATGAATGCATTTTTTGTTTAGCGATTGCTTTTGCTCTTTGCGTATTAGGCAGGCATGTGAGCAGGTGAAATCTGGATATTTCAAAGACGTTTGAGGCGAAGGAGATACTACCTTACTAGGAGCACCCTGTGACTAGCTGTTGCTTTTGCAGAAACGCCAACTAAGTGGAAAAGGCGAATGAGGAAATGCAGTGTTCTGGTGCGTCAGAATTTATCTTATCCTCGGCACAGCTGCCGCCCCGTAACCTAGATATTTTGTAGATTCATAGTTTATAATAAATAGGAGTTTACGGTTTTCAGAAAAGCCAAGGATTTGGGGTGGGAGTGTGCTTTGGTTGCAATTTAAGCGATATACTCAACATATAACGGAGGATCGACTTTCCGGTAGTGCATTTTTATAGCAGTGGGTGCGAAAGCTTGCTGACGAATGACTTTTAAGTGAGATATTCATTATGATGTGACCTGCATGACGCGTGCAGTTTATGTGCATATGGCCCTGGTACGGTGCTTTGGAAATATGCTCTATTTTCGGCTCAAGTGAGTTCATTAATTGTACGCACCTCAGTAGTTTAAATGTACACATTACTTTTATCTTTACAAGAAGGGGTAGTCGTAATTTTTCCTGATGTTTATCTACTATAATTTGATCGCACATTGTCATTTTGGCTGCTATCTACCTGGTCACCCGGTGTGTATTTGGAATAGTCAAAATCGACATACAGTAGTTAGGGTGCGGGAGACTGCTAAGGAGAAGCGATGGAAAGTGAAACGGCAGTTCTTTCAACATGTAACGTTTGTCGCCTTCATGTGAAGCACATAACACACCGCTTCTGGCAATGATCAAGTAAATTTTAGTTTCCCTTAAATTGGTAAACATTTTTTCCTTTCGAAAATCCGAAGGCTGTTTAGTCGCATAGCTGGACGTTTTCGCAATGCGGATAGCGGTTTGTGACATCGTTTTATTCGGAATTGTTGCCGTACTTTTGTTGCGGGAAGTTAACCCGTCTCATATGAAGTCCTTTTAGCTGGCATCTTTAAATTTAGTAATGGCTGGACTACCTTTGCCGCTAATTAACTCAAAGAAAATGTGTAATTCCGCAGTAGAAAGTATCTCAGAATTGGTGATTTGAGGGCTTTTCTGTGGCAAGAGTAGATGACGCTGCCATACTTCTCTATTTTCACAGGCATTTACTCAATCGATAAGGTAAGTGTTTTAATGCACTGTTTGCTTCAATTTGTGCAACATTTTGAGGAACACGCATACCCTTAATGCGTTGCTAAATTGAAATTGTATTGGACAGCCTGTTCGCTGGGCGTTCTTATGTTGGCTTGATATTTGCACCGGGTCTACCATATTACCTGCCATAAGAAGGAATTTTGCATCGTGGCTACCGACATTTTATCGGGCTAAATTGAAAGCCACTAGGTTTTTTGTATGTCGTATTCTACTGAACAAGATTGAAGCAACAAGATCAAGGAAATTACTTGCGGATTTTAAATGATCTCTGTTTGGGCTTGCCGTTGTTTGCAGTAGAACACTCTGAGTTATGAGTGTTGGTGCCTACTTGAAGGTCCCGGAATCAAATGAGATACTGCTACCACGCTGTCGGCAGCTTGCATCTATGGCTTTGTACACACATTTCTAGGCGGACTGGTGCTGAATGAAAGTAAGAGCAACTAACTTGCAAGTCGGTGCGCATCAACTGAATTGCTATACCATACCCAGTTATGTTGTAGGTTCGCACATCTAACTCACCATCGTTGCTCAGCATTTTGCCTGTCCATTTCACCGTCTCCTCTTGAGCAAAGGTACATTGCCAAACAGCACATAGGCGAGCGACATAGTTTTTTCTACCATAGGTGTACCTGCAAAGCCCACAATTCCGCGATTTCGATGACACTCAATTCCCTATATAACGGCCTGTGAACACCTAGTACACAAGCACATATGGCAGTACAAATGGATAAAACGAGTCAAGTAAATAACGCTTCACATGTCCCATGGGATGGCTCTAATGAAGAGAGAAATATTAAATAATGAAAGTACCAAGAAAATGTGGTGTGACCTGGCGATTTAGCAGAGATATTTACATGATATCTGGTATACGTCCATTTAGGTGCGCCTAATCGCTTACCATAATTTGCGTAACCCGCAAATTAAAAAACATAATTGTATACATGAAATACCTTTTATAATGCTAATGAAACATCAGAAGACGAAGGTCATGGGATGACGCTGTTAGAACGACGTACCAGCGCTCGGGCAGGTTAGGTTTTTGCAGTTATGAAGCGAGTCATTGGTGTGTGGGTGCGAATGATCGGGGTACGTAATAAGCTATTCGACATAAACGGCCTGCAAAACTTGCCACCGAACTCTGGGTTTATAGTTAGTCGTTTGGTAAGAGAAAAAATCAGTCTGCCCGGACGTCGAATGCCGTAATACGACTGCTACTCATTTTTACGAATGTGTGTATCAAAAGTTCTGTGCACCATAAGCTAAACAAGGTACACCAAACCATGCAGCACAACGTAAAGGTGAAGCACTCTACTAGCCATAATGTGCTTTCCTTAGAAGGGTGGAGGAGGTGGTTAAAAATAGGCGATCACTGTGTCATCGACTTTGGTCCATTGACTGGTTCGTACTCTCTGAGCGCTACACTCCTAGCAATTAGCGGACTAATCATTATTCACATCATGCATTGGCACAAATTAAACACTGAAACAAACCTAGTAGACAGCATCACCCTCTAAAATGCTTGAGAATGAATGACAAACAAATATATTTAGCGTCCCGAGATTGATCAGTGACTTACAGCCGAGGAATCTTATTAGGGTACCTCCCAGTTTCTGTCCTCATGTCGCGACCTGTAACCTACGTCAGTATGCAACTTCATGCTTTCTTCAAGTATGTTTAACCAAGCGATCAACAGAATGACTTTTCCTATTTTGCACATGGTATGTCTCTTCATGATACTAACTAATACACTATACTCGGGAAAATTCAGTACCTTACAACACCAGACCTCTCATCATCGTCAGCAATGTAGTCCTGATTACCATGAACCATCCGGAGACCCTCTGGCATCCTCACAAAGATTAACGCGGAACCACGCCAGAAATCTGCGACAGCACTTAGCCTGAACACCGTCATTCATACTGGCTTGTCGAAACAATGGCTTTGCGATGCACAGCATTGAAAATTTCAGTCCAACGTATCTATTTTTTTAGTAAAAATGGAATAGTTTATTAATCAGTACAATTAATTTCGCGAGCGCATTTTTTCCTCAGATGTTCTAGCATATGCTGGCGGCGCTGAGAGGTCACGCAGCCTCGTGTCGCTGACACAATTCACGCCATCAAACATATTCGCCACTCGGTATTGTAAAGTAATCCTCAGGATCTCCGTGAAACGTCTCGGAAATCTTGCCTCCTAACAAGCTTCACATTGTGTTTTATTATGCTCCAAATTTTCCAGCTTGTGTTGAGTGAACATAATATGGATTAAGGCGCAGAAGCCTGCCCGGAAGGTGATACTGCGCCTTGCATACACGTTCAGGATTCGTGTGGCATGGCGCGTTATAGCAGATCGGGCGGCAGCTTTCGACAAACGTCAGACCTCTGACATCCAACAACCCACGCAACCACCGCGCACATCTTTTTTGTAAATTCCTCTCATGCTAGTATACTTTATCATGCCCACAGTCCTCAGAGCCCCAAAAATAGGTACCTTCCGTCCTCTAGATTTGGGCACTTAACACAACGCACGACTTGCTGGCGGTGAACGGTCACGGGGACGAGGTCAAAAGAGATCGAAATTTCTTTTATCAATCAACACCGCTTGTCAAAATTCAACCTCCGACTACAGCAGTGCCTAGACATAGGGTTGTCGGTAGGCATTAGCAGTGCGCATTCCATCTGTCAATTATATTGCTCGACCTCATAGCTCAACTGCTGCAAATCCGTGGTTAATACCACTGAGGTACCCTTCTCGACGGTGAAAACCAGTACTCTGCTGTTCCTGGTGTGAGATGTCTGCCTGAGGGCGTCTGTGTGTTATGTAATTCTATACTTACTCTCTACACTACTATTCTGTAAACATAGCATTTTCATCGCCTTGTTTTCTTTTTTATGTTCACGGATTCCGGAACTGCTTGCAATTTTATCATTTTTAGCAGACTCCCTTCCAGTTGTCAAGCAATAATGCTAACGCTTACCTCAAGCACGAACTCAGCTTTCAACCACAATTGAGGTGTTTGGTAAGTGACCGTGGGTTCAGACGCTAATCATTATACCAGGCAAACAATGTGGCTTACTACTAAAGATATTCGTTGTCCCTACCATGCTTCGTTCTTTGTTCGATTAATTCCCTTATCCGTAACCAACTGCTGCCGGTTTTCGGTTTGAAGCTTAGTATACCTGCAAATCGCTCCCAGTTCTTTCCCTCCTTATAAGTCATCAGAATTCTGCACTTGAACTCGGCTAAGTGGAATATACGGGTGACTTTTTGGGCCATTCTGAATACAGCAAGATAGAAGTCACCCAGTTGCCTTACACATTTACGTGTTTGCGCATGATTTGTAATTTAGGACCACGCTGAAATGACCAAATACCGCCGGATAACTCTTCTCCCAGTTCTGACCAAGATCATGTAATCCTTTAGTACAGAAGCCATATTGGGATAATTGTAAAATGCTATATCATCGCCAGGAGCAACAGAGTTTTCCTTCGCAAACAATCGCACCACGATTATATTTTTAGCCCGTGCATGTTGAACGGAATTTGTCGATCCTGAGGATGGATTTGACGATACTAACACGATACCTCGAAGCATTTGATTGGCAGAACCACAACTTGCGGTTTCTTAAGTTTTAGAGATTTGGGATCAGCTATACCCTCTTGAGTTAAATACGCGCATTACTGCTTCGACGTCGTCTAAATGTGTGTTCCTAGCGTTTTATGTGACCCCAACGGCGTGAAATGTGTCGCTCTACAAGACTCGGTTTAATGGCCGAGGCTTGACAACGTTTTTGTCAACAATCTTTTGGAAGTGATGGGTCCAGACGATTAAACTATCGCGGAAAATCTAAAAATCTGTCAGATTATAAAGACGGCAAATGACAAAATGACACGAAAAGTTGATCTCGACTGGGCTCACGATTGGTCTGTTCCGAACATGCTTGAGTTCCACGCTACCAAATTTCAAATAGTGGCATAAGCCAATATAGAACTTGCGCATACTGTCTGGAATAGCACTTTTCGATCACGCCTTCTATGCAAATGATATTGGAATGTTTATGAACGCCGATCTCGTTTTCTCAAAACAGGGCGAAGTAGTAGCTAAAAAGTCAAGGAGCACTTGGGTCACTTACAGAGTATTTGGCAGGTTTGATCACAACATATTCATCGCTTACGTAAAGTCACATGTTGCATACACAAACCAGGTCTTGCACCTCTGGCAGAAGCAAGTAACTGCTGTTCTGACGAATCTGCAAACTACAGCAACAAGAAATGACCCATCACCTGACCAGCATAGACTACAGATGATCGGAGTTTTCGGTGGTCAGCCCTAAATGATCCAAACCACACATGCAGACATTTACTGAAATTAAGTCATCAACCCCTAAATTCGAGGTCATCATTGAAGTTACTCACACAACACATCCAGCTGGAAAGCCGCGAACATATTTCCTCACTTCGAGTTTCCCAGTGGTGGCACGCTCTCCCGATTTCTGTCATCTCCATTTCTGCATGGACTGAATTCGAAAGACATTTTGCAGAAAGATCATAACACATACACAAAAATGCTTAACCAATATTACTGAGACACATCACCTTTGCAACTTTGGCAATGTTTACCGATATGTGTACTTCAATTTTTGCTGTTAGAATCAAATCTTGTTTCACTCTTTGCCTGAATTGGAATTGTGAATATTTACTTTTGAACCAGTGATACATCTATTGATCCACTAATACGACCACTTTGTGCACCTAAGCGTGCATCTGGATTCAACCACTACATTAGACTAAGGTTTA
Organism: Dicrocoelium dendriticum; assembly: GCA_944474145.2. NCBI lineage: Eukaryota > Metazoa > Platyhelminthes > Trematoda > Plagiorchiida > Dicrocoeliidae > Dicrocoelium > Dicrocoelium dendriticum. The sequence continues at coordinate 70,860,931 of OX104070.1, read as the reverse complement.
CGAGGGTAATCACCCCCATCAATCAGGCCACTGGAGTGAAAAACAATGGAGACTGACAAGCAGCTCGACGGCAGCTACTGTAATAACAAACGTGACGCCCTTCCATGTGAGCTTCACATCTAAATCAGGCTCTCTTACCCCAGCTGTCAAACCCGTCCCATATACATCATCATTAAGACTCACACAACCATGGAATTCACTGCATTAAAATATCCTAATCAACTATCCATGAACGCTAGTGGTATTTCCGGTGTCATAGCGGTTTTGAAAATGTGCGTAGGCGCGGCTCAGTTTTGCTGCATTGACACCAAATCCATATCCAACAGCTGCGAGTATAATGAGAGTTCTTTTCTGTGTGACGTTTACTTTACCAGTTGACACTTATTATTTGACGTAAACAGATGGCACAGCGTCCCTTGAGAATACAGATGTATAATAGCTTACTTTACCCGAAATATACGACCGCATCGCGCTTACAACTTTTGCAACTTATGGTTTAGGACGACCTCAAAAGGGCAGACGATGGCACACGATCGGTGTATTCCGATATCAGCGGTCACAGATAAAGGATTGTGTTTGATGGGGAACTGTAGTGCTATAATCTCCTGACGTTGTTGCAAGTAAAGTGACGAATTTGTCTTGCACAAATTGAGAGTGAAATACTGCTTAGATGGTGACTACCTGTGTTTAAGCCACACGCGTTATATGTAACGTAATTGGCACGGGACTGTATTTTCTATGGAGCAACTTAATGAGATAGCATTGGTTCTCATTTGCTAGTCTGCACGGTATTCTATGGGAAGGTATGCTAGCTGACTGGGCGGCTTGCAAACTGCTGACATGTGCAGCCCCTGTGCAAGCACGAGTACCATCCGCACTGGTACACATTAATGAGACAATCAGACCAAAACCAATACTGTGGTTACGGTACATATTACATCCGTTTGTTCTATTCGACCATGGGTTGTAAGTGTAACTAACCGTGACGAAATAGCATATCGTAGATCCTCCGCAGCTTTGGCTAACTTTCTTACCACCCTCATCTCCCGCAAATATATTTTGTCAGAAAATGGTCAAATTTTTAGTAAACGAATGAAAGTTCAGCTTTCTTGTAAAGGACACCAAACTAAACATAATTGACAATATTACAGTTAGAAAACAATGTTATGCGTTCGGCTCGAAAGCTTCTTCAGCCCAAGCGGAGGAGAGGGTCAATAATTGCGGTTATCGAGATGGCGGCAGCATCCTTAACATCATATAAATCAAATTGTTATACTAAGCGGCACCATAGTGGTGGTAAGATTCCAGGAGGTTCATTGCACGAGGTCGTCACATTAAACCTCTGTTTGCTATGTCAGTAGTAGTGCTTCTATGTTGGCGCTCTGCCCCAAGTTAGTCCGCCAACGTCCCTCAGAATGGCCGGGTAAAGACAGCCTGCAACAAACTCGATAACTACTCAAAATATACTCTGTCTAGCAGCCGTTGGCTTTGGAAATTTCCGTCACCCCAGCAGTCAAGTTTTGTAGTTTGGATCGCAAACATTTCCTAACGATTTCCACATTATGCAAGGCCCGTTCATGCAATGTGTCTTCCTACACATGAAGCGTGAGTCTTTCAAATGAACCAGTGTCGAACAAACCGTCTGATCCTTCTGAAAAATCAGCAACATTTGTATTACCTTAGAGATTGCCCCTGATTTTCCCATTTTAAAAAGACAGCGAGCACAAGTGGATGCTCGGACCAATGGTGTCATAACACGTAGCAATTAGAAGGTTCAAAGTACATGCCGAAGCGTGCAGCGTTCCACGCTAGTATAATTCGTTTTCTTACATAACCCCTTCTTCAGATCATAGGGAGTTATGCAGTCCGCGTACTAAAGATGTGTCAATCAGTCACCTGGAAGATCTACAATTACCATACCTAGGTATTTTACTGATGTATTAGAGTGAAATCTATAATTATCACAAAACTTCATGGGGCACTGTGTAGGGAGCTGCTTTACTTGAATCTTATGTATAGCGAAAATAACATAGTATGACAGCCGGATGCATTTAGAGAGAGATGAGGCGCTTTAGACCAAATATTAAGGCCGCCCAGCTGCTTCAGGTATCTGCGAGTGTAATCGGAGTATCCATAGTTGTTACCCAGAACGTTTCGTCAGCAGAATTCCTTAGGTTTCTTCTGCAAGGGCTGGTGTAAGTAGGTTCATGTGGAGGTAGAACTTTTCACAAAATATTGATCAATCTAGTGGAATAGTTTATGGATGGAGGCTAGAATACCTAAGTGTTTCTATATCACACTACCAACTCATATATTCATGCAAATATTCTTACATTTACCTTTATTGTCTGGTTTCGACTAACTCAATTTCAAGGTCACAAGGTGCGGTTGGTGCGTCGAAAGGATACTGGATGTAATTCAAAAGCGTTAAACAGGATGTTCAAATTATTTATGGTTGCAAATCAGAGCATTAGGATGCAATTCACTTGCACTAGGAGAGCGATCAATTGGGAAAAGTGAAGGTTTTTCTCGTCGTTTCAGCTCCGACTTGGGCCGACCACAGGTGATGAATGATTATCGATCCGAAAACGGCATGCTGGCTTGTCGGTGCAAACTGGGGGCGCAAGCTGAGGATGCAGACTTTGGACGCACACAGAAACAGTAGGTGAACGTATACAAAAACGAATTCTTAGTTATAGTTTACGCGAACCTGATGACCGCAGTAATGATCTGTAGCTAAAGTACACAATGTCATATTGGTGTATAAGTTTAGCTGGCTAAGAGGAACGTGAAACAAGCGCTTGAATTGTGTGTCTACGCAACGCTGCGCTTTTGTCTCTTATGTTGTGAGGTCCGCAGCAACTTAATGTTTGTTTTCGTTCCAAATATCCCCTGTCCTTCAACGGATCTTTTTAACTATTTGTTATCTACCTAACTTTTATTATATAGTTAGTACACAGCCGCCCTTGGACGCCCATTCGTATTTGCTCTGTTTCCGTCTCGCAGTAAATTTTCGACATTTGCTCAATTAGGATTCCGGCTCCCACAGTGGCTTCTACCAGTTCAGTCAGCCGTAGCACTATTATATTAGCACCCTCGTATCGTCTTAATATGTCTAGATACCCTGATAATTTTTAATCCACCCCTGGGTCCAAACTTTCTGCTGCTTTCGCCTATGCATCTTTCTCGTTGCAAACTATTTATAATTGCCCCTACTAATGCTGTGCCCCCTATCGATTTAGGCTGGCTACTTACTGTTCATTAAACATTCAAGCGCCGCAAGTCTTCGAAATCTCTTTTCTCTCTTCCCACGCAATTTTTGAATCATAGTAAATTGACACTACGTGAATTACTTCCTGGTTAAAATCTATTGTTCTCCATGTAGATGGTGGTAACCAACCCAAACGGCCATTGGTTTTCGTAGCGCGTTTAAAAGACACATTCATCATAATCATTGTTGCACATTGTACATCAAATTGTCTTAAACTGCCATGTGATAATGTACAAGTTTAACAATGATTGGTTCCAATCCTGTTCTTTGTGGTCTTCTCTCCGTTGTCACCCACTTTCCCTTTGTTCCATGGTCCGTAACTTCGTGGGAATCTGGGACTGGAATGAGGCACTGCAATTTCACCCGTGATGGACGTAACAACCGACAAGGACCTACATGGAACATGACTGTACACCAAAAGGATTCAGCTGCCGTCACCACCACGACCGTTGTTCAGTGTGTATAACTGGACATGATGTCCTCACACTCCCGAAATGTATTGATAATCTAAGCAAATTCAGGCACCAGAAACTTTGAAGTTTTGCCCACCTGGACAATCAACAATACGATTCTTCGTAACACTCCCATCCTCGACGGACCTCTATGATTATGGTGGCCCTGACCAAGCAATTTGATCATCCAACAGACGAAGTTGGAAGTCATTAGACTGCGAAGATCCAATTTTGAAATCAGTTTTGGTAAGCTGCTTTGCCACTTATACATAAGTGTTCAAAAGGAATTACGGCAGTGTTGCAGGACGTAGTGGGTTTTCGTCTGGCATGCCTTCTCCTTGTGAAAGCCACAAATATCCGTTTAACAACACTGCGACGTGGCGTATGTGACTCGCCATTGAACAAAGTTACTGCCCCCAACAACATACTGGCAATCCGATTAGGTTCATATTTTAATATTTCCTTGACATGTGCAAAAATAAGATGCTCTCTGTCTACATCTTCCCTTTTGACTAGAATTGTAGTGCCTAAAATGTTTGTACTACTCACATTAAACCCAAAGTAACCTCATCCATTAAAAACTATGTTTCCTCATGATTACTTCTTCAAATTCCGCAACCCGTACAACCTTCGACCACTGCCGATAACATACATGGCAACGTTTCCGTCGCGAAACATAACTACTAGTAAATTTTGATCATGACTTATTTGCTGTGCCTCGGTACATTCGAGAATAGACTATTTATTTATTTATTTATTTAGGATAAATATTACATTCGCACTAGAAACTGAGGTGCAAACCAATTGCCAGAACTGCTGTAATGAATTAGGCAGTGATGTAAGAAGAATGAAGCTGTGTTCTTGAATCCGTCAAATAAAGCTCGTGAATCAAAGTCGAATGAGTGCAAGCGTAGCATTGTGCACTGAAATGACAAAGATGGAGTGCACGATAGGACACAACGTTAGTAGATTGTTGCCTGCGCACGCTTACATGCCTTGCAGAAACGTGGGTGTGCGCAGCACTTATTGACACTGAAGTAGCGCCAAGTGCATGTGCATTTCCAAATCTTCGCTCCGGTAAGTGATGTGGGTAATCATCTATTACCGTAGTGACGTAAAATGTTAGTAAACGGATGCGTGAAAAACGAACTTTTTAACATTATTATAGTTCTGTTACTGGTTTAGACGCAACAACCCAATAACTAAGGCACCATTTCCATCTTATCGGACAGTGGCCTTGAGAAATTTCCTGTGGTTGGAATACTGCCATACTTTTAGCTAAGAGCGTTCAGAGTTCATGATTCGAATATTGCGACATATTCTCGTTAGCAGTTCAAGTCATATTTGGGTGAGTTTTTGCAATAACTCCACCCCTCACCTGCATCCATTCCACCTATACTCAAAAGAGCAGACAAACCAGAAATCCGTATTAGAGTGCACATTACGGAATAGCTTATAATTTATGAACTAGCGAGAATGTCATGTAATATAACCATGGGCCATGCGTACCGAAAATTTACCCTAGTGGGGATATTACCTGAGACACGGGCGTACAAACGACACCGTCCATAAGTGTTCATTTTCTCTTAATATTACTCTCTAATTGACCACATTTCGCATATACTGAAAAGCTCACTCCGTATGGAATAAGTTTCATTCTCCTCTGGTTTTCATTTTCATCGTAATTAACAACTAGTATTTATGGTTTTCATTAAAGCGCCTCCTCATGCGATAGCTTCAGATATCTGTAAATAAAAACCCACTTCTCCGTTACATAGGTAAATTTATGTTAAAACGAAACCTGAATTTGTGAGTTCGCAGCAACATCTCTCCCTCTATTGACGTTCAGTGGGGAGCGCAGCAGGGCACCTTACTTTGTCCACCTTCTGTCACCAAATATGCCGCAAGTACAAGAACGCAGTTCTGGCTTACGGATGTGTGAATTGCCTTCAGTCTCTATCCTACCATCCTTGTTGACGCAACTACCCCTGTAAGTGAATCGATCAACTATCTCGAGTTCCTTGTTATTAAGAATCAGCAGGTCATCAGAAAGCTGGTGGTCCGGCAAAAACACTGCACTTTAAAGGTGTGAAGCACATGCCAAGCGAGATAGGATGCTCAGAGTTGATGTTGCCGCTGCAAGGTCGTCAAAAACAAGAGGATATCGTCTGCGTAATATTTCGAAGTCAACCCTGTCCTCTTCAATCTTCATAACTCGCATGGCAGTAGAGGATAAGACGCGCTATATCACAGTTGGTTTGTAAATCATGACGGTCCGAAGCTCTTCCCCGTGGCCAAGTGGCATAAGCTGCTAACTAGCGGCGCAAGCCGCTGGTGGTCCTGGGTTCAGATCTTGATGGATCCGACGGGTGCGCACTACTGATGATGCCCAATAGGCTGAAACTGCAGTCTAGTGCTTTTCCGGGCATGTGGAAGACTATGTGATTTGGAAGCTGGCTGTGAAGAACCTCAATTATCTATAACAAAATCCTCTTCTCTTGAATGCTACAAAATCAACCAGCCGTTAATCAGGTAAGACTCTGACGCTTACATCGGGTAATTTCGTGAGGGAACACCACATGATGGATTCCACGACAAGATTAAACGAAAACAGGGAAAACGGACAAACCTAACGAAAGCCACATGTTGTCTGAAAGCTATCCGACAGGTCACCGTAGACCCGGAGGCAACCGGTAATGTGTGAGTATAAAAGACGTAAGAGGTTCACATATTTCCTGGTAACACCTTACTTCACTGGTAGTTAAAAAAGAATGCATCAATCGACTGAATCGAACGCGTTCTTTAAATATAGGAATACAGCTATTGTCGATCTATGCTATGCGTGGTGCTGTTCTATCACCTGCCGCAAAGTGAACAGGTGGTCTATACAGTCACTTCCTTGGAGGATGCCTGCCTGTTCTTCCCTTATTCGAGTCCCTATCACCATAGTGAGACCACGAACGAGAACCGAGGCCAGTAGTTTTGTCACATCTGGCTTTTGCATAATGCCCCTGTGTTTAGCATAATCTGTGTGACTATCCTTCTTGTATATTGCCAATATAACCGATTCACACCAGTTAGCCAGGAATTTCTCTTCCTTTTAGATAAATTCCAATAGGGTATTCAGTGCTTTGCAGAGGACCACACCTACCTCCTTAAATAGTTCAGGTGGGAAAGAATCCGGGCCAGAGGTTTAGTAATTCTTGAGGGCGGCGATCGTACTTCGGACCTCAGTCTCCAATGGAAACTTCAAACTGGCCGACCATGGCTCGTTTTGTATCATCTGAGTAGGAAGAGTTCAGCGAGCAAGTGGCCATCTGAATTGATATTGATAGTGTTCCACCCAGCAAGACATTTAGCGCTTACAATGGAGTATTAGTGTACCCACGCAGTATCTGATGGTCTCACAGATTCCCAGTTTCCTGGGAACAGTGGTGCGGACCAGCTGGAAGAGCTTGCGGTAATTGCCTACTGCTCCCGCCTCCCCCTTTCTTGAGCCCGACCGGTCCAGTTGGCATCTTTTTCAGCAAGCAGGCTCGGCTTTATTTCCCGCCTAATAGTCCGTCTGCTCAAGTTTTGCTCAGAGATAGCTTGGAGATTTCTACTGGATTCCAACCGTTTCACTAAACTCTCGGATATCCAGTGACTGGTGTGCTAATGATTAATGGTGACAAGGGAAGATGCTCCTGTGTCGTGCATAGTAGCTGATGTCCCATTCTACTGAAGCGCAGTGTCATAAGAACAAGAAAGCGATAGTTTGGTCTATAGTGCGTCTTGATGGGCTTTCCAGATACAACTTTCACGCGTCAATCGAAAGAGAACATTAATGTGCATTATTGTTTATAGACAGCGTACCAAGGAATGATCAGTCGACGCAGGTGTTTGAGAACGAGCTGCAACCCAGGATGGAACGAAACCACATATAAGTTATGGCAACGTGATCTATATGGGTCCATTGCTAGCCAGCTACAGTTGGAAGCAAAGTGGCAAATCGACGCTCAGTGTGTCTAAAGCAGTGCTTTTACAAAACGACTCGGTCTACGCGCAGTTTTGACAGACGCTCGCGGTTGTCCGTACGTTCGGAGTCAAGCCCATAATTGCCACCTAGCACAGCTATTGAAGAGCTTTGACGCCCTACCTGTGAGTTCATATCCCCTGCAATCTGTGGTATCTGAACTAGCGTCACTGCGTAGCAATGCTTTCATTTCGTGATAGAATGTGTCTTTGGCAGCATCAGAACAGCAGTCGGTAGGAGCAGAAGCGGAGCTCACGAACAAACAACGTTTTGTACTATTCTTGAAACAACCTTGGTAGATGACGTTAAACGGGCCGCACACAAACGGCTGTTCACCGCAATCGGATCAACCAATGATGACTCAGCTTTGGAGGTTATAAATTTACCTGCCACAGGTTGATCAGTGCGTGCTGCATCAGCAAAGTTCGTGCACAACACTCACGATATCTCTTAAGGCAAATTTATATGTGTCAAAATGTGATTGAACTAGCGAAGTCATCAGTGTGCTTTTTACCTTGTTGGTGAAGATATTTATATCAAATTATGGATTTCCAACCTAGCATGCAACAACAGTTTTCAGGCAATAGGCGTTATGCCTGTATCATGCGAATATTTCGTTGTCAAAGACAGCAAAACATTTCCAAACTGGTTAACATTTTTAGCAAACAGAATCTTGAAGCACGAATCCAGAAACACGAAATATGCAGTTGTTGAATCATTAAGGGTCAGACGTGACAAGGTTTGAACATACCGGTCGAACAGGAAAGAGATGTTCAAAGCTTGTTATACAGTAGTGCACTTTAGTTTGGATAGACGTCTCCAATACAACCGAACAGTAACTAAACAAAGTCATCGTATCTTCAAAGGGACTTGTATTTTCCTCAATTTCGGGTGTGGTCAGAGTCATCGTTCAACTTAAATTCTTCCACCATACAAATTCAGAACTTAGCATTTTTGAGCTTTAAACTTTCGCACATTTTACGCTTGACGATTGTATTATGATAATTTCTTTATGATCATTATCAGTGGAATAATAGATTATGAACTTGATTATAATTTTGATACGCTAAGATAGCTGCGCTACGGTTAGCCGAGTAAACGGGCCTCTTTAATTATTGATGCGGTTCTCCACTTTGCATCATGGGCATTTTCTTTAGGTTTCGGTGAAGCAGCACCTTGTTTTGGCATACTTTTGATAAGCGAAATGTCATGATGTATTATTTATATATCTTGTAGCACCTCTCATTCTGATAATCAATATTTTATAATGTATCTCTGTTCTTTATTTTATAGTAGTGCCCCGACTACTGGAATTTCGGTTTTATTTTTTTCGTCCAGATCTTGTAAATAGGCTGAGTTTGCTGGTCCACAGAGCGTTTATGTTTCATCCGACTGATTATTCTAGACCTCTTATCGACTCTACATATATGGTAAACCTGATATGCCTCCTGACAATATCAAACGTAAAGCATTGTCATTTTAAAAATTGCACCTCTTAGTCTACAGCCAAAACAATAAAAAGTGTGATACTTTAAACACTGCGTATGCTACTGTTATATACTTACCTCCTGCATTAGCGAAATATCAGTTTTTGTCTAGGCTATAAAGGGCGACCATCATGCATACCAAATACAACAAATATAAGAAAACACGGTTGCAAAATGATCTCTTTTCGGTAAATCACATCAGGCAAATAGGTTTATAAGCACAGCTGGCATTCTCATAATCTAATGAACGCTGAAGCGAAAGTAGGAGAAGGTGAATTTATTCGGACGGAAGTCCGACTGATCAGGCCAATTTGTAAAGCTTGTTTTTTCGATGAAGGCTGACCTTAGTTGACCCCACTTGACACAGTTCGCTGACCACTTTGCAAAGCAAATTGGGTCAGCAGAGAATTGATGCCACCTTTGGTCTCATTAAAGTTCCATGCGGATGGATCCGAAACAAAAGTGGATGCGTGAACGCGATTGGAATACTCAGTCCACAATACAGCCGACATATTTTACGTCATTGTTATTGAGGGTTCACACACCGTCTACCCGCTTTACTAACTTAATTTAATTAAGAGTCTGTCCTTTCGTCGCTATTTTCCTCTTGTCTTTACCCTAGAAATTTTACGAATTAAAAACCCAAAAACACGACCCGTTTGTTGTGCACCACTCATCTGCCATTGTAATTGATGGCAATTTATAAAATATCGATAAGTCAGTTCAGTTCATTTCAGATGGGGACTGGAAAGATAGGAGAATCCCGTGAGTGTTCCATCTTGAGTGGATCGTTGAGCCAGGAATTGATGAAGTGCTCAGTTATTGATGGATCAGTTAGCAGCACAAATATTACAGTACCTCATGAAACTTTCACTCCACGGGATTATCCGAGTTTTTGAGTTCGGGGATTAACGTGCGTGACCACATCAAGATGTTGGTTCTATTGTACTGATATTTATTATGCCAGCGATTCTGTAAGTGACAGCATTGCATTGTAACCAGAACCAAAATTTAAACGAGCATAATAACCACTGAAGTGGCAATGGGAGAAAATGCTGACACCGTAATCATTCACAAACAGAATTTATTCAGTTATCAAAGTATGCCTCACAAAATGATGTGGGCCTTGGATTAGTGCGAGCTGGATCAGATGAATGGATCTATAAGACACGTGCCACGATCTCACCTCTTCCTATTTAATCCAGTTATGTGACTGCGGTTTAGAATATGGTTGCTATAACAAAGTCCATAAGCCGGATTTCCGTGACTAGTTACAGTTAAACTGTAAGTCTGAAGGATATCATGTAAACAGGTTTACAGGCCAGGTGTTATTTTGGAAGATAACATTAACAGTCGATACCTAAGCTAAATGCAATTTTAATCATATAAAAAACACGAACATTGCAATCGCTTTACGTATTGTCAGATACCTTAAATCGACTGCTGGTTCGACTGTATATATGTTTACCAGCTGAACTTGAGGACAGCCTGTATGTGACCATTTAACTAAATGTTCTATCTGTTAGACCAACGTACTGCAGCTTACTTCATTAACAATCGTCGACACACCGGTAAATATAAGCTGCTTTCACTTGGAAGTTTCCATTCAGGCACAATATTTAAACACCTTGTAGAAAGAGCGTTTAAATTTTGTTGCGTTTGGCCAAACGATATATATATATATATATATATTCACCTCACGCAAAGGTAATCTGAAGGACTTAAGTGACTATTCTTAACGACAGCCAAAGCCATCGCAGCCAGGGTTTTGAAATCAGAACTGTGCAAACAAAGGACGGAATCTTAGCGATCTCATTAAATGAGCCAATTGGTCGCACTGGCCCATAATGCGATGGTGCCTCATGCGCGTTAGCTATGCTGCTCCATTGGCGGCGATCGATGGATTTTCAGGCGGTCGGCCAATTTCATTCAGATCTCCAATTCAATAAGCAATCTGCACGGTTAATGTGGTATCTTATCACCACATTAATTAAATAGAATAAAATAAACCGGTATAATTCGTAAAATTATGACCAGTTACAAAGCAGTTACTGGTATCTTTGCGAGACTGTTCTCAGCTTTCTTTCAGCCTCATCTAAATACTGCTTGCAGGCTTGTTCGCCCTGCCACGTTCGGGACAAAATAGCGCCGGAAAAGATTTAAACGGCGGTTACTAGGTTAGTTGAGGGGTTACGGGGACGGAAGTACTCCGAGCGTCTACTTAGTTTGGGAATGGATTAAATGCACCCCAGAAGACTTAGTGGATACTAATCCTATCCTACCATATCTTAACTGGAAAGGGTGGTCCAGATTAATCTTGCCTTTTCAGTCCTACTAGATTGTCTATTCTACGATATCATTCCAAATAGCTACAAAAAACCACGGTCCAAACGGATAGGGGCGGAAATCCGACAATCATGCCTATCCATCTAGCGCTATAACATTCTTCCGGAAAGTTTTATCACGGAATCTACGATTAAATGGTTTGAGCATCAACTTGACGCGTAGACTTCCAACACTATACCATCCCCTTTTTCCTGAGTATCGCGCATGTTCATACCTGGATTTTATTTTCGCTATTTTCTTCATGCATTTTATTATTTGCTTATTACAAGTAAACTTTGATATGTTTTACCTTCAATTTAAATTCCTATATTTTGTTTACTTCACGTGACTGTCACAGCATGGACTGCTAGAACAGGAAACATGGGCATTAACTGGTTGACCAGGGTGTGACACGGGTGTTCCGTTTTGTATACATCTTGAACTCAGATCACTTCAGCATTTCCTGTCTCAACGATGCACTCAAGTTGGAACACTCACGGCAGTCTCCTACCGTTTAAGTTCCACCAGAACTTGAACTTGATTAGCCATCAGCCATTTAGCTGTAGCGCTATCTCCCATATCTGCAGTATTTATTCAGTGAACAGCGTACTATTAGCATTTGCAGAGTTATATTTGTAACTAATTAGTTACTCGGAAGCTAAAAACCGTTTTCCATTTTTTAGAAGATTACCCCGCTTTTACACTTATGTGTTGACAACAGCTACGTGTCTACATGTTGCAATCGTCCCGATGTCTTTAAAAATCCTGCGTGGGTTGTTTGCAGTGTAGACAACCTGTCAGTCTAACGTATGACGATAAATAACTCACATTTTTCCAACTCTAATATTTTCTCTTTATTGCTAAAGGTCGAATTCACTTTCACCAATATATTAAATCTCAACAAAGCCATAACACTTTTCCGAAAAACCTAAGTGTGTTTGTTTGGCGTATTTATAAATAAATACAGCATGCAGATACATACGTGTTATTTCGATAGCCGATTTTATAAACCGAAATCCGAAATATGCTAATAGTACATTCAGCAGACGGAACGCGAAAGCACGATTCTGTTGAACTCTCTGCATGTTAATGATATTTTACCGGTCCCTTAGGTTTGGCACATGGAAACAATCGCCCTCATGTGTCATCCTTCTCATTTTTTCAAGGATTCAATAAGTTTACCTACGGTGCTTTTAACAACAGCAAGAGCACATCAGTTTCACAGCAGCCCGGTAAACACAGCCGCATTAATCTACATTTAATATGCAGGTTTCCTGAAGTATCATGCACTGTCGTTGTATCATGTATCTGTTTATACCGCCCAGATAGTAAACGCCTATACATTTTCAGCTTAAATGAGTTGTGACTGTTAAGTGGTTGAATATGATGTGTCCCAAATTGTGTGCTGCGTTTGCTTAGTATCGGGAATTCATTTGAAAAGTGTTGTTCTTTTGCATGGAGCAAGTAGATCACCTGACATTCGCAAGATATGTCGAAGTACTAACCATGTACAAATTTGTCTATGCGGTCAAATACCCAAAGAAAAGAGATAGCCACTCAAACCGCAATATTTATTTGTGCTAATAATAATTATGTGTGAGCGTTCCTAATCGCCGAATATGTCACAGACCTGTTTGCTCAGAAATGGTTATAATTACTGTCACCACACTGAGGGAAATGAAAAAAATTATTTGACGGTTTCACCCAACGGGTTCGAACCCGCATTCCAGCTGCAAATCACGTACACCAACTTTATTCATTTGTGTTTAAATTCTTGGAAAATACTTGAAAAAGATCGAGTAGTCATGAGTTCAGAGAAGTTTGGCAACAATCGATTGGTATAGTAGTTTTATAACCTATCTACCTCAACACAACGGCTTCATCAGACCAGGCGAATCTACCTGCATTTGGAGTGGGATTTTATAGCGAACAGGAGCGATAACCGCATTACCCGAGAATTGAGCCAAAGTGTCATTACGCTAACAGTTCGTGATGTCATCTTAGGTGGTTCGATCACAGTGGGAATTCTCCAGGTATTCCTTCGTGTTTCATGGCGTTGACGGATAACCATTAACGTTGACAGTGGTAGTCGGTTTTCACTTTCCAATCTTATCCACGCACCGATGCTGGCCAGGCTGGCCGGCTTAAGGTCGCTCACCAGGCATTAGAGGATTCTACCCTCCTCCATTTTATTCACCCAGTCGTCAGACTTAATAATTCCCACCATCTCGGCAATAAACCGTTGATTTATTTATAGAATACCACTCCTAATGACCTGTGCGTTTTTCATATCTATTTGGTGACTCGTGTTTAATATATGCACAGCCACGGCCGAGTCTCTTGCCTAGTATTCAAACTCGTTTCTTCGTTGTCTTGATATGTGCCTCCTATGCTCTGAAATTCGGTGCTTTCTTCTCTCACTGTTAGGCTTAAGTACATATGTGCAAAATGAACAAATTTAATTTAATTTTATAAACATAGTAGTCCTATCTTTGGGAAGGGTGTCTTTCAGAAGGAACAGCGCTGAAAGTAATGTCCCACCTCGCTGAAAGAGCACCTTTGTATTTTCCTTATTTAATACCCTTCGAACTGCCTCCGAAGGGCCTTCCTTGTACGGAATTCCTACCATCGCTATCCAATCTATTTGGGTCTTGAATGCCAGTTTAGCAATTTATGCGATTGGCGTTTGACTAGACGATGTAAGTAACCACTTTGAATTAGTTTGATCATTGCCACTTTCCGCTCACCATTTTTGTCCCCATCCATCCTGCACAAGGTTTGTGTCCTGTAGAACAGCGCTTAGGCTATTCCAGCGTTGACCTGTTTCGGATGAGCCGAGTTGTAGTGGAGTACGCAGACAGTATCCGTTGGTTCGCGATGTATTCCGGAATTTAAATTTCCACCATTCGTTTGAATCAAGCGGTCAGGAAATGACAGTGTATCGCTGCAAGTTTCCAACTCAATGGTAAAATGTATTATCTCATCAATGGGGTTTATGTGAGCAGGCAACTATTCCTTCTTTTCCAGTTCAACAAGTACACATTTCTCGTCTACATAACGCCACCAAACTTTCGATGAGTTAATGGTGTTTGTTAACATCCTGTTCTCGAACTCTACCATATACAAGTTCGCCAACACATGGGATTTTGGCAATCCCATTGGGAGAGCCTTTCTTGACTGTACAGTTTTGACTGAAATGAAGTAAGACATGTTGCGACACACTATCATGCCCTCGATTATCTGATTAACTGTTAGTTGTGTCCGATCATTCAGAATGATGTTTTCATCCAGACAACGTATTGCTATTACTGGCGACTATTCTTTTGGTATATTGGTAAAATGTAATGTGACATCGAAGCTAACAATCAACTCATCGGACTCGATTTAAAGACGCTATCTTTTGAGCGAATTTATAAGAACCTTTCAGGTATGTACTGGTTCGCGCTGTTAGAGGCTTCACTAGACTTACAAAATATCCAGCCAGTTCATGGGTCGGTGCTCCTATACCGTCCACCATGGGCAGTACGTTAAATTCGGGCTTGGGCATTTTGGCAAGCCATAAACCCTCGGAGGTAAAGTCAGTTTTTGGTACAGCTTGTAACACTTGACTGCTCCTAAATCGTCCTTCACGGTGCTGAAATACTTACCCAGCTCCGTCTTACTCTTGTTTATTACTAGCATCAGTTTTTATTAAAAACTATTCCATTTGGAATCATCTCCAAATGTCGTCATATTTATGCCAAATATTCCGAGCTATTTAAAACAACCACCATTTCTTCTCATCAGCCTATGCAACTAAAACGTTGTGATCTAATTTCAAGGAATATAATGACAAACGTTAAGTTTGTGAAAGGTTTAGCTCACCCAGATGTTCAAACTTAATAATATTTATTAACTTTGCCTGAATATCCTCTGCCTTTACATCGGGCAAAAATTGTCATCTTGCTCTCAAGGCTTGGGATAATCTCTTCTGCATGTATCTTAAATTTATTAAGGTTAATCTTCAAATCTTGATCAAAAAATTTACTTTCCGTTTTACCCAAAGCCCTACCTGACATATTAACCACATTACAATAGCTATCAAGAGACCCAAAACTGTCAGTAGGACCGGTGGCATCATGGTGTACAGATAATAAACGCTCGAACTAACGCATTTGCCTTTTCTTTGAAACCTGCCCTTTTCTCTTTACGTCTGAAGCCTTATTGAAAATTCGGTTGTAGTCGAGAGGCATTATGGCGTTCTGTAGATCCATGCTTAGCCTACTGGTGTCGGTGCTGATCTTGTTTAAACGCTTGGTCACTAGGTAAAATCGCTGTATCCGAATAGTCTTGGAAGCATTAAATACAATACTTGCAGAGGTATAGCTACTGTCCGGAGGTTTCACTGTGAGACGTTTGGGTATCAGGTTAGTCTTAAGATATCCCATATCGAAAGCGTGATGATTTTCCCCGTTCGCTTCAAGGCTTGCCAATCGAACGAATCTACTTGAGAGTTTTCGTAATTTCACCTTGTCTCTAGTCTCGGGTAACGCGGTTATCGCAACTGTTCGCTTTAAAGCCCCACTCCGATTGCAATTAAATTCACCTGGTCTGACGAAGCACTTGGGCCAAGGGCCAATCTTTACTAAACTATTATGTTCAAATGTGTTTATCCCACTTTAATTGCAGAGACGAAAACATTTAGCATTTTGCGTAATTTCTCGCCAATAGACAGTGTAGGATATAGTTAGTACAAGGCATACGCTATGGCATGTGACATGTGATATTTTAAAATCGAAAATGTATGCGTCCGGTAAATTGCACTTGAATTATTGACTTCCGAATTTTTAATCACTTGTCTAAATAATACCCAGTGATTTCTGCTGTGTTGCAAGGAATATAGGAACGAGTGGGAACCAGAAAATATTGCATCAGTTGTTTCGTCAAATTGAACAACCTGCTTAATGTAGCAATTTTTTACACCGTGCTACATATTGAATCTTCTGATCATATAATTTGGAATACAAATGACTGCCGAACATTTATCAGCATGACCTTAGTAAAGCATTGGTTTCCATGGAAATTGTGGAACAATGACACGACCCTAATTATGTGATGAGTGTCTGAGCTCGGAATCTTAATGGTCTACAGTGTAAGGCCTAATATATTTGCTTTTTATTTTGCTCAGTCTTATACCAGTGAGCTGGGAAGGCTCCGGTAATTGCCCTATACTACTTGAATTTAATTTGTACTGAGATAATCGTTTATGCAGCTTAAAAATTTTGAAACCCTTCTAAAATTATACATGCACAACTACGAAACTCAAGTGTTGACAAGGAAAACGTTTCATGTATTTCGGAAGATGAAACAATGGTATAATTTAAACAGTAAATGCACTATCTGTTTATGAGCCGTATTCTTGGTCATTCATTGTAATTCGCCTGTTGGCGATTTATTACCGTGTCTCGTAAGTTTATACACATGTTACACCTGAGCAAAAGAACTTCCCCACGCCTTACCATTTTATGTGCAGCAATGTAGAACTGCCAACGATCTGAATCAATTACCTGCGTTAAGTTTGATAGACAGATATTTGGCCACACACGATGAACTAAGCGCTAAAACCATATACATTCTTGACATCAATTTCGCCGGAAATACTGGTCAGGATCTTTCCTTTAGATGGTGTGAGCAGCGCATTGGTTACGTACTGCAAAATTGTCGAAACATGACAATAGCCCTCTGACAACTGCCACCATTCCCATTCCCAATGTATATAAATGACAACAGTTTAGTTGCGTTTAAAAATAATTAGGTCAGTAACTCATCGGTTCTGTCTGATGCGCAAGTCCATCCACCTAGCAAAGACTATAGATAAAATTATCAAACTTACCAGGTGTTTAATGCAACTTTTATGCAAATTTTGGGCACGAGCTGTGCTTGTTTAGAGAAATTCATAGCCAATCTTATTATCTGGAAGTCTACAAAGCTCCAACACAGTGGTGTAAGCAAATTTTGGATTTCAGATAACCATATTAAAATTAAAGTTGGGGAAATGAGGCACTTCAAAGATACCCATGTTGCCCAGTAGCACCCCATAAGCTCAAATGTAGTCCAATTGTAACATGTTTCTCTAAACTTGTTCTAACTGCCTTAGACAAAAAAATAATTCAGAAAGGAATCTAAGTATAATCATTACTAAGCTACGATTGCATCAATGGGCGTTCCAAAATTAACGACTATATTGCCTTCAGATAAATCCAAATTTATTGCGAGGAACAAATTTCACAGGTACTTAGTAAGTGACCACAACGCAGAAACAACCGCAAATCCCAATAAGCATGTATATCAACCATCAAAAGATAACGCCTAATGAGCGAAAAGTATATTAGCTTTATTACCTAAGTCAGTAGAATTAGATAAAAAACACCCTGTGTTCTAACTAAACCCAAAAATATGACCAGGATTATCCTTGGCCCAGAGAACAAGTATGACACTAAAATGGGATTTTCGGTTAATGATGAACGCCATCCATGAATCGAAAGTTGTCTTTTCTTTCCCAGTTGTTCTCTGAAACGTAGCCTTTAGGATGCTTGTCTTTTTCAACTTTATGTACAAAGTACCACTACTGCTAAGGTAAAACTGGAATGTTATTTAACGGATATTTTATCATGGTAGGGTCTATCCCACGGTATCCATAATGTTGTAAGCATTACAGATTCGAAATAATGGTTAATAAACTGTATTAGTAACTCAGTGTCAGTGAGAACACCCGTCTGGACTACGTCATAGATGATTCCATCGCAGTTTCACCAATATTTGCGATATAATAATGGTGCAATCCGAGGAGAAGTTAAGTCATTGTCCTAGAACAAAATAAGTATCTGCATGCACGACATCAGCTAGCATCGGAAAGTTCAGCGGAGAGCAAATTAAGGAATCCATTTCTCGATTCTATGGATCTGCTGATATTCTGGCGAACGAAGTGTTGAATACTCATGGATATTACGTTCGAACAATCGCAATCCCTCTTCCAGCAGCAATTACATTTTGAAAACTCTCAACGGCAGTAAATTGAGTTATCAGAAAAACTGCAAATGCAAGTGGATTGGGAAACGGAACCCAGGTTGACATCACATGAAATTGGAGCTGAATGCCATAGACTGCAGAATTTAGACAATGATACAAAATACTTGAAGTTTCAGATTCCAGAATAGAATCCCAATCATATCATACAGCTATTCATGGCCAACATTTGAGCTGTAATGTGCCGGACCGGAAGCCCCCGATAGCCTTTTGAAACGGTGATGAGAGGCAAACAGTTAGAGATTGCGCCTACAAAATTCCTAACTCTCAAGAAGCACGCAAACTCTGGCGCGTGCATACTTCAAGGGTGCAGACATGCATGAAACTGAAAAGAACAAGATTCCACGATGCAACAAGACTTGTAGGTAAGAGAAGACGCTTGACAATGAAACGCGATAATGTTCTCATGTCCCTACAGCCACAAACAGTGTCTGCTAACACGATCGTTTCCCAAACGATAAGGACAAATATCGACAAGACTTCGGTCAAATTAATCAAACCCATGGCCCAAAATACACCAGGGGTACTGTTACAGCCAGACTGAATAATCGTCTTTGAACTAATACTCAAGATAATGCAACGTCTGAAAACCCTTTACCTAGCCAGACGTGCGGATATTAATCTGTCCAAAGTGGAAGGAATTCCGAAGTTATATTTTTTCATGGATATATGTCCTGAATACTCCTGTGCTGACAACCTATTAGAATGAACGGCACTGCACACTTGCTCTGAGCTTGAACCACCTTGGTGTTGGATGCATGTGGTCCCAGGTGGGTTCTCTTGTCCGAAAAGCAATGTGACCTCCAGGTAAACCGTTTTTACGGGAGGGAGGTGTTGGTGGTAGTAAAATACAGGTATGCATCTGTAACTCTTTATGACTGCAGACTTTCTTTCTATCATGGAGGTTCATCGATTTTTGTTTTAACGCATCATTTCGTCATCCCTATTAACCAATTGTAGTCGTTGTTTTTGCCTTCAGATCGCAGGCATATTCTGACGCTGTCACTCTAACCTTACGTCCTTTGTGTGCACTTGATTGGTTCCTCAGTTGTTACTTTTTTATTGGCTTTAATTGTCCGCTTGATTTCCGCACCCTAGTTGGCTTTCATTTTTGTGCTTTATGCTATGTAACGAACTGGTTTCCCTATGTAAAGGACCCTTGAATCTCTGTCCCTGATCGTTCGTGTTCTCACTAACGTTAGTGGTGGAAGTAGTCTCTGGGCTCCGACACAACAGCTGATAAGACGAGAATTGTTTCCTATGCCTACAAAGACATCCGTGGTATTTAACTTAACCGCACTAAGCTCTGTGGGGACCAGACAGTTAAATATCAGGGTGTCATCTCGTTAATGGACTCTCGGTTGCAGTAAGTGGATACAGAGGCCGTGATAGCATAATGTCGGTATTCCTATTAGAATATATAATTGCATGGTTAATGAAAACATTTTATGATTATGAAAAGCAAAATGCTTGCGAAAAGCGCATCAAATATTGCTGGTCCTTGACTCGCCTTAGTGCGGTTCCTGATTTAGACAACCCCATCGCTGATTCACTGCATCTGTGTAATGCCACCAGTAATGCACTTGAGCTAACATAGGTCATGGTACTATAATACCTATGATTCTCCCGGTGAGGATAATGTGTCTGCAGTGGCACAAAATACAAAGTACAACAGCACAAGTTGTAAAGTGCAAAAGTGTGCATGCTCATTCATTAAATGTGAAGAGGTGGAATATTGCGGTATATCTGTTACAATCTACGTGGCTACGAACTAATGAATGGTTGAGCTGAATACTTAATTTTGGAACCACTGCCTTTTAGATATTTTTGAGTTCAACTTGGAATAGCTCATCGAGGAAGAATTCCCATGGAAATATAGTGATAATGGTATTAAGCTCAAATACTTGGATGGTTTGCTTCTTTACCTTGCCACATTATCACTTAACCTGCAACTGATCTGTAGTTTGTTCCACAGTTATATCTGAATAGAAAGTTATTATATTGAATGATGTTTCTAAATTTTGGTATATTCTGTGTTTAACCTTTGTTCCGTATCTCTTGTTTTGAGCTACGTCGTGTAGTTCCAGTGTAGGCTGCTCTAAATGGTCAATTTTTTAGCAAGTTGAACAGCAACAGTAAGTTGTGGTTCATCTTTCCAATCCAAAGTATTTTGAGTTGATGTTGGTTGCAACCTTCCTAATAACTTATAGCAGAGTGCATTTCAATCGGAAATTTAGTTAACGGCTTTCGCAGGTGCTGTACAGCAATTATCTCAATCTTTCTCCAATTGACTTATAATATGCCGCAGTATTTGATGATAGGAGAGCGAGTAGCTTAAAAAGCTCAAATCTAGTTCCCGTTGTGTGACTTTTGTTGTATATATGGAACACTGATTGTCCAGCACATGCTAATTGTATTGGGTCTTGTTGGAGAAATTGAAGGTCGATATGCGCCTAATTGAGAGATCACCCGACGACAGCTGGGTAGAGACGTGACCACTTTTAGAGTGATAGATCCATCGAGGAAGGAAAACCTTTAGACATGAGACTTGCGTACTTAACTGTGTGGACCGTCACCCACGTGTGGCACCATGAATGTAAGGAACATAAGTCACCTGGTATGGGCAGCACCATTCCATGAATTTTGTCACGCCGAAGCTTATAGACAATATTGTTCTCGTTGACAAGTTAAAATGGCTGTACACGTTTTCCAGATGAGCAATGTCTTGATGTAGAGCAGCAATGTTGAAGAACTGAGCACGCTTGCTTGGATGAACCTAATGCTTATAAGGCGTGGAGAAGAGTGATGGCCACTTTGGGTGACTACCTGTTGACGACGACTCAGGTAGGAGGATAGCTAACCTAGCAGTGTGTCGCGGCTCCCAAATTGCTCCAACTTTTGTAACAAGCGCCTGTAAGGTGATTTGTAGGCTGTTTGGTGTATGTCCAGAAACAGATTTACTATGCATAGTCGGGATCAATCGATTCTGAAATGTAGTGCAGGAAATGTGGTAGGTAGGTTGTGTGCGATTGCTAGCCAAGAAAACTAAGCTGCGAACAATTTATCAGACCTAAAGAATCGACAACGTTCATCACCTAATTTCCAACTATTTTCTAACAAGTAACTTGAAAATCCCCATTTGTGCAAATGAGAACAAAGAGACCACTTGGTGAGCAATTGCTTTCGATGATTCATCTTCAGACCGATACAATCAAATATAGGGTAAATATTACAGAAATAATTACAGTGTGTTTAATTGGCCGATCTTTATTTATCCTTTGTTTTGGGACCTTTTTGTCCCAAGTCATCATACATAACAAACCACATTGAACTGATAGGTGGATATATTCCAGCGATAGGGTAAAAATGCTATGGTATAGAAGGCTCCCGATTTTAATAATGTTTGATGAAAAACCATCAGACCCCAGCTACCAGGGAGGAAAGTTTGACTTGCGAACTTGGTAGATGTTGCGCTTGAACCCCACTCTGTTTAAGAGGAATGTTACTGTAACCCATATTACACAGGCGCACGGGTCAGTGTCGAGCCTCATGGAAATAGCAAATAACCCACTAAATGCTTCCAGATTGCAGCTCTGTCATAAAGTAAGTGGTCCTCATTGTCAATAATTGCAGTAATCAGAGGACAGCGATCACTGATTCTGCTATCCAATATGTTAAAGTACTCTATCGCTTTAAAGCACTTCCTTAAGGCTATACGTCCTTCAAATTTCTTGTTGGCTGCGCGTGTTTAACTTTGGTAGAACGCTCTATCAATTGTAAGACAAGTAAGAAGACTTGAGTCTTTCTCTATCTTTCGGTTTATTTTGATTTGTATGGCTGATTTTGTGTTCGATAACATCTTGGATAGCATGAAGAATACGATCACATTGCGGAGCAAGGAGGACCATATTGTATGGGATTTGATTCTATAACTGATCCACGGTAGTGTACACATTGTCAGAGCAGTAGAACTCATCCCAGTCAGAGACAAATTAACTGATGAAAGTATTCCTAGTTGAGTTCAAGGGTTTTACGTCGGGGTGTTGCAGAGGCAAGGCCAGGGATCACGTCAATATGGAAATAAGTCAGCTAATTTTATAGTCGCAACTATGCAGACGGTGGGGGATTTCGGTCCGTGAGTTGGGTATCCCCAAAGTAAATTTTAAGTTCAATACCTTGGCGGACCTGGTTGTACTTGTAACCTTTATGTACGCCCCTGCTCTGATGGAATTTAGAAAAGTGGCCCGCAAGGTTGACGCCGGGTAAGATGACCAGTGTGTTTCAGTAAGTTGAACTCCTCGGCAATTCTCATCTGTCTGTGGGGTAACCCTGTTGTAAAGCCAACTGCATTGGTGATGCTAGAAATATTCAAATTAGGTGCATTCGGTTGATTGTCGACGCAGGCGAGTAGTATGTACGAGGAGGCACCTGTAACTGACAGCCAAATGGATACAATGATAATTTCCAGTTGTGGATTTTCTTTACTTACAGCAGCAAGGTTTTTTGTACGTCCGTGATACACCCTTCAAATGTTCCGATGCAAAAATCCTTTCGAAGTAGCCGATCGTCTGAGCTCAGCAGAATGGAGTCAAGTGTAGCAGAGCAACACGATGTGTCAGCGACTAGAATCACTTGTGTTTATTATATGTATGTATGCGTGTTTAGAAAATAAAGGTTGTTGATTACTGATTATGCCTGGTGCAGTATCGTCAAAAATATGCCATAAATTGGGACTGTCTGTTTCATGATCCCTTGTGCGTTTGGCTTTCATCATATTATATCGAATTAGTACGCGAATTATGTATTAGGACGTTTGTTGCTAGCGGCAGTGCCCCAGGTGCGAATTTCGAGATAGTTATGGGCACGAAGTGAACCGGGGCATCAAGCTTAGGCTACCGTTGCCTTGTCAATGGACTAGCAGTGTCATCTAGGCAAATTGGAGAAATAGTGGTACAAAAAGGCTGACCTCCGCCGGATGCATCTGATGTGAGAATGGGTGCGAGCCTATTTCAGCCACCGCTAGAATAGATTGTTGGAAGAGACCGCACAAGAGGTTGATGCAATATGCAGCCAAGCTAAGGTAGCAGTGTCCATTTAGCTGATGTCATTCCGTTATCTGCACGCTTTCAGTGATTGTTTTCGATTTGTAGCTGCTAGCTAGGCCTATCCAAGTGACTGTTGTTGTTTTTTGCTGTCGCTGTTTTTGTCTTCTCAGATGGTTGTAGGAAAACGATTGCCAGGGGAGTTTGGTGCAACATATACTTTCAGCCATAGCTTTTTGGGGTCACTGGTCCCTGTATTGGAGAAGTTGTTTGTAGGAGACCGTGAACTACGACGTGCATTACGTTGTTTATCACTGGAAATGCCTTGGTCGATGAGACAAGGTTTTGATATAATCAGTGAGTTACCATCTCAACAAAGTTTCCAGCAAAAAGACTTTAATTAAGTCCTAATACATGCGGAGTTATATTTAATGGGAATGACATCAGCATAGGAAAACATGCTTCGTTGCTTTGATGACGTTTCCGTGGAAGCAAAAGGGATGGATTTTGATTTACTTGACAGTATAAGGCATCGAGGTCTAAGGCAATAGAAGTATCATCCATATAGAATACACACATCTTTTGGACTTTTGGCTAAGGTTGTTTGAAGAATCTAATTATTTTTTCCGTTGTTCAAATCCGATTAAGTGAGGTTGCGGCACAGTGCCGTTTCGGACCTTTATGGGGGTGTAAGACCCGCCTTAGGCAAAATGCAATTAAACTGGGTGTGCAGGGATAGGACAGATCCAAAATAGAGGAGTTGCTGGGCAATTCATCGTTTAAAATTCGTAACTGACCGAGCAACAATTTTTTGGTTTACTCGTTTGTAAACGTTGGCATTTGCAAGCGACATCCGAGAAGTTACAAGCTTTCAATATAGTTAATGTTAATTATTCTAGACAACATCTGTTCGGAACGTTAAAAACAATCATGCTATTTTCTCTGCACATTCATTCGTGCCCTTTGGAGGCAGTTAACTGACCTTTTCCTAGTAAAACTGAATCAATATTTTCAATGTTTTACTAATATAGTCAACCGAAAGCTTTGATGGGTTTTTTATTTCACCTCATAAAGTTGTGGTTCCGAAGAGAGCAAATGATCATTTTTTTGTTAAAACAAGGTGATTGTTTACAGAGGAACAGATTTGATTATGTTTGTAGCCTCGTATTTCATTCGCTTTGCTAGTGGCCTAAAAATTTCGCTACGCTTAGCTTGGAATATACCTCGAGACGTCGGTAGGATCATCGCGATCAGTGTTCACGCGACGCCAACGTAAGTAAAGCGGCGCTATATCACATCTAGTAACGTATTCACGATGGTCGTTGCCGTCCCCGTAGCTCAGTGGTCTCAATCACGGACTGGCAACAGTCGAGTTGCGGGTTCGAGCCCTACCAAGAGTCCGATAGAATGCCCACCGCCGAAGATTCTCGAAAGGATGAAACTCGCGTACAATGCTTTACGTGGCGTGTAGCGGCTATCTGGGTGAGTATAGATGTGACGAATTTCTACCGAAATCCAACCTTGTGCGATTACACACCGTCGGACTTTGATTGGTCGCTTAGATTCCACGGCTACGGTTATCAGTTCAACAAACGTGGCCAGACGCCACCAGAAGTCAAGTTGTGAGACCGGAGTATATGTGGGTCAGTTGTCCATGCACACATACTAAGAAACATGCACACGCAGGCGTTCATGAGGTCATGCAACCAATCCCTTGAACTCGGCAAGCAAGCGAACGCTAGATGTGCCGCATGCACAAAACAGGAACAGACGATAGATGATCATTGGGGAATAAAACAAAGCGCAAACATTTGTGAATTGTGGGTTTGGATTGACGGTATGGAAATAGTGGCTGCAGTGTATGATGTAGCTATGAAACACTGTATTATATGAGCATGAGTTCACGTAGGGGAATCATATAATAAAAACAAACTCCCCATACTCATTAATAATCGTTAATATATTTATCGGTTTATATGCCACCTCGATTGCTGGCGGCCTGCAAAATATATGGTAAAACTGGGGGTCAACCCTGTCCACATACATGGCATTGGAGGTTAAGGCGCGCTATATCGCAGTGAGATCTCACTCATGGATTAGTGGCATAATACGTAGGCTCGCAATTGTATGTCCGTGTCAAAGAAGGAGTGCCCTGCATTAACCAGACCTTTATTTATTTTTTATTTTTCTTTGACATAGGCTTCTATTACATTTACCTCGACAGTAAATGCTAATCATTAGATATATTTTTGCGTAACGAATGATTTGACTTGTTTTCATCTGAAGCAGTTCAAATACTTTGTACTCAGTATCCTTCTGTGAATAAGAACTTTTTCGGAGCTGACCCCTCGTCACACTTTACACCACGATCCCACTTTTTCGTCCTTATTTATTCCCATCAGATAGTGATGGCTTAAGCTGAGAGGGTAACCCGACCAGCTGCTTGACGTCTTTTGTCTTGTTCACGAAGTCAGAGCTCAACAGCCCTGCTTTGTTAATATTTTATAAGTAGAAACTCATTGGTAGGTGATAATACTAGGAGGCGAGTGAATACGCACTTTCGATTTACTAACGTATGCCAAGTTCACCAATCAGAATGGGAGATTTGTTAGGCTTTAGAACTTTATGTACAAACAGTCCGCAAATAGATACACAAGCGGGTTAGACAAGCGGAATTTTGAACCTAACCAACATCTGTTTTGCGGAAATAGTAAAGCGTAATCTACCATGTCGCCAACTGCGATTATTAAATATGTTCTGCACTTCCGTTGCCGCTTGCAAGCAACCAAAATCATAAGAATGGAATAAACAGAAAATACCATTTAAACCTTTTAGTTTTCTAACGGCAATCAGAATACTATTGCTTAAATTACAGTTACATGTGTAAAAAATGCATAGTTAACCTTTATATATAGATCGGCAATTATGCAGTCAAAAACGCAGCTGCACATTGATTACACCCAGCCACATAGTTATATCGGCAGTCTATAGTAAACTAAATGAAGTTCACCCGACACAGAGCTATTGCAACTTCCGTTGTTATGCGAATTGTTTAATTTCATAAAATGGTTTTTAAGTGGCCTGCGTTTCCAAATACAACAGGTAGATTGTGTAACAATTAAAATGCTTTAGATGATTTCCCTAAATGTCTGGCAGCATTTATAAAGGTAGTATATAATATCCTGTTTCAGTCTGGATTCGCAGACAAACGTGTTTCTCACTGAGTGCATCGAACGTGAAACGCCTTTCCAACTCACGACATTTGTGTCCTTTAGGTAAGGTTCCAAAAACGCTTCATAGCACGCTTTCTCATTTTAAAAGGTGTTATAGTCAATTTCGTTATTACGACAAAATAACTAGAGAAAAATTACATGTCCGTCAGTTTTCTCCGTAATATATCGGTGAAGAACCCTGAATCATTGTTCACATAATCAAACTTTGAGTCAAATAATGTCCTAAGTTCCATTTACTCCTCAATACCTAGCCGCCATCATAACGCTGCTTATTCTAGTCAACTCACTTGACTTGTCAAGTGATCGCTTTCATACCGTTTTTATAATGAATTATGCCTTGTGCTTGAGCGGATAGTTGCGTTTATACTAGGGTTATGGAATCTTGATGGTTTTTTGTTTATAACCTTCTCTCGCAAAGGTCCACCAGTAAATCCGTGAAACTACCTCATCTCATTGATCCCATACGTGGCAAGCCTTTCTCATTATATGGTCATATGCGAATTCAGTAATGCACATACGCCTTGCAGCGACTTGAAGACACGCTAAGATTTTGTAAAAAGGGAAACTTTTGGCCTATGTTTATTCCGTTTCCATACTGGGCTGTTTTGACAATTTTTACTAATTTTTCTTTTGATAGTTACTAACACGATCATATATTGCTCAGTTAAAGCAACGATAATAAAAGGTCGTTTGTTTTATTGCACGAGTATTAGTAATAGCTAGGATTGTTGCTTCTGCGTTGAAGTATTGCATATTCACGACGGATGGAGAAATATTCGTCACCCAAGGATGCCTGACCTACAAGGACAGGACAAACGTGGAAGGCCAATCAAGAAAGTTCTGACCTTAGAAACCCAATACGGTCAGTCTTTACATTCGTATTCTGTACATGTTTACGGTTTAACTTAGGCACTGTAGGGTGGTTCTGCAACATATTTTCCTGTCCTCTTCCTGTTACCATAACCGTTCCCTATAACGCCTGGTAGACGCGCATGCTCTTATACGGTCTCCCAAAAAACACCAGTTGCCCTTAAATCCAATACGTTGCCAAAATCCACTAAACCACCTGGACTGGGAAGTCATTCGGGAAAACCGGTTGGTACATCTAACAATGCATTCTCTAAGCTCAACTATATCCAATGGCAGTTGGGAGGATTTAAGATAAAACTGGCACGATATGATCACTTGGAGACAACAATCAAAATGCTGGAACCTCTGCTCGTTCTACTGCAGATGACGGTAAGTCAAAATATAGATTATTTCAAATCCGCCGGGAACTACGTTGACGTTGTTGCAGAATAAATGTTTAGTAGAACACGTTGTATTTAGAACGCAGTGGCATTCGATTTGCCTCATAAAATTCCGGTAGAAACAATGCAAAAACTCCTGCTTAAAGCAGTTACTATGGTAGATATTCAGTGCAGACGTACAAGGCTCCGTAAGAATGTCCAGCATAAAACTGTCCCGTATTCTTCCAAATTAGGGACGTATTGAGGGCAAAAGTGTTAATCAGAAAGCGCGCACAGATTGCGGAGAACACTACATACGAAACACTAAGGATATCGATTGGAAAAAACGCCTCTGCAAAGAGGAGTCTGGCGCAATCAGCCACTGCCTACACCGAAATGCCCTCAAATCGATATTTCCGACAAAGCTACTACCAAGAATGCCGATATTTTGATTGAGGCAATTAGCGGCACGTGTGTCCACCCAAAGGAGACGGAGCAATTGCTCACAACATCAGTTCGGTAAATAGTCCGCTTAATGCATTAGCTGAAACCACTACCCTCAGTGCAGAAAGGTCTAACAATGCAACTAAGAGAGTTTCTCATTATTTGAAGAGCAAAAATGTTACTAAACAAATTCAAAATAAAATTTACAAGACCGTTGTCAGTAGCTGCGCATCATGTGGTTCACGTTAATTTGACGAAGATTTCATACTGAAAGAATCATCCGCCCGTATTCCTGCGCATAACCTTGACTCGATTCTGGTTATCCCAAAGAGTTTGATAGTAGTCAAAAGGATAATGTGCGATCACATTGTAGTAACTATGCATTGGAAAACCTCACGACCACCACATCTTGTAAAGATAGACATAATGGGTTCACTCAAACTACTGAATCGCATACAATAATTGCTATAGCAGAATGCCTTGATTCTCGGAACTCACTTGAGCCAATAGTAAACCATATTTCTAAGGCCCTGTACTACAGCCATATCCACAATGACCGTGCGTGTAATGCAGGCTTCAGAGGTAAGGCAGGTCCCTCTCACATAAAATTCCCTCCCCAGCAAACGTTTTTACCTGCCGCTATTCAAATACCCTACCAGTAGGTTGATCCTCCAAACATATGGTGAGCATATCGCTCTACCTTCAACAAATGCACGAACTTTCCCCGGGTAATCGGTTTTTCCTAATCCTACGAACTCCCATTCATCGCAACCTCTAACTCCACACACTACTTTAGGTCATATTGCGGCAGTTCTGTTGACGATAGGGGAACTTTTGATGTACCAGGACACCATGTATCCCCTCCTTCTTCTTATTTACCTTACATGATTCTCTGAGAATACCATAGATCGTCACAGTATACTCACACAAATATGGGTTCCTTCTTCGCCTCACATTCCCTTGAACTACACATATCCCGTCAAATCTTAGGCCTACTTAAAATCCACGAGGCTATAAACATTCTTCTTATTAATGCTCCCACTCTAAACATTAAAATATGTTATCTCCGACTTGCTACATACATGCCGAACCCACAAATACTTCTAGTTATTAAGCCTGATTTACTTATCTGACACCAGAACCACATTACCATATCTCTGGATATATTAGCATCACTAACAACCGGGGAGAAGGTTGATTGATATACATCGATGAAATAATTCGCGCCTCACTTTTGGTTGAGCCGAGGGTTAATGACTTCTGTGACTGTGTTTGGACCACGGCTGAGATAAATCAGCGCAGCTTCCTTATAGGGTGAATCTATAGTTTCGCACATACCAACAATACGGAAATCAGCTTCCTCACTTACATATACAATTGCATAACAGACCATCCAGCTAAGTACAAACTAGTCAGAGGGCACTTCAGTATACCAGAAGTATGATATCGCACTTATACATCCCCACCTAGGTTGTGTAAATTGTTATCGACTATTTGTTCGCAAGGGTGGTCACAGCACGTTTCGTGGCCAACACAAAATGATACCTTTCAAGATTTTGTTTTCATCTTGGGAGTTCTCGATGGTACAGTCACTATCCTGGACAAATATTGGGGCAGTGATTATAATATGGTGATATTCAACTGCACTATGCCCACACAAGCATCGAAGGCCGAGTACATTGATATGTTCTATCGGCCATACCGTTAGACGCGCTCACAACTATAATAAGGTCAATACAGTGGGATAAATTCTTCATCAAATGTGGCGCAGATGTTGCGGCTAAAACTTTTATCATAATATAAACTTATGCTTAGACACTATCGCTCCAGTTTTGCTAAACTAACGCACCAACATTACTGCGGATGCTCGTGCCAATGCCCTTGATGAACCGAAAATCAGCCAACTGATCAGCTGTTATACAAAGCCCATGCCTTCTTCATACTATATCAGGTCCACAATGTAATCTGCAATTTAATATCTAGTCGAGCTGTGAGACGGTTTTAAGAAGAACGAGTAGCTTTCGTAGACTGGAATAAGCCGAAGGAGCTTATAAAGCTTCTCAGGAAAAGAGGAGGATGCAGAAACGATTATATCACAGCAATTGCGGTCTCTACCTGCGCATCTGTGGCTGATCCTGTAGTCATTAGCAAACTTTTCAATGAGAATTTTCATTCCTTCTCTAACTGCCATGCAAATGACCAACACACCACACGGGCAAAACGGCTTACAGACGGCACGTTGTGGACATTAGACTTTGCCACAGCAGACATAAGGAAATCGCTTAGCACCATGAAGCCGTCCTTTAACGGTGGACCTGATGGCATTCTTTCAGCTTTACTGAACTACGGAGCTTCGGATATAACTATTCTTTTGCAGAACTTATTTAGCTTGACAAAGAATGCTAGCAGTATTCCGCATCACTGGAAACACACTGACGTTGTACCAATATATACAAAAGCTCAAAACGGATGTTGCAAATTACCGCCCTATTCGTCTTGCTTCCCTAATTCTTAAAACTATGGAGAGGATTAGAAACGCTACGCTTTCCCAGTGTCTAATGTCAAGGAACCTTATCAGCCAATCACTACAGGGCTTTATTAAACAACGTCCTTGCCAATCTTGCCAACTAGACTTATAAACCAAATCACACGCTCAGTCGACGGTAGTAACGGTTATATTGCCATATTACTTGACATGCAAAATTCTTTTGACCAAGTGACTGTGGTAGGCTTTTGATTACTCTAGCAGGATATGACATTGTTGACCCTCTACTTTATTGGTTCTTCTCGTATTTAACCGACAGAACCCAAGCAGTCAATATAGCCAATCACACATCAGATAGCATCCCCGTGAACCTTGGCTTTATTCAAGGCAGCGTACTGGAACCACTTAACTTCCTAATGTATATAAACGACATTTTTGATCTTGTTGTATATTCTAAGCCCTACAATTTTGCAGACGATTTAAAGTCGTGTACAAATTTTATCCCAGGAATCAAGAGTCCGTTTTTCTAAACATACAAACTGACCTAAATGCACTTGGAATATGCTGCTGTACATCAAAAATGAATTTCTACATCGAAAAGAGTAATGCCATCTCATGCAAAGGTTATATGTATGTCCAACCGCTAAGCTTCTTCGGTAAACGCCTGGCATACGTTACCAAATAAGAAACTTAGAGCTTCACAATTCCAACAGTCTTAACTTCCCCGAGACTAGACCCACCAGTGCCTGGTTCTTTTCCAGACTAGCCTAAGCCTGCTGAGTGAGACTGGCGTTGATGATTTATCTGAAATATAATATAATGTCGATAAAGCCAAGAAAAGAAGGACGGTTTCTCAAACTATTTAACTGAACAAATGCTAAACTTACATTGAACAAGATTTGCACACGCCCAGTGGTTAGATTACTGCTGTATAGTATTCGATAATGAAAGACAGAGTGACACAGAGATACTAGATCGCGTTCAGCGTGCTGTTCGTAATTATTGGTGGCCAGACATGCTGATTTTCCAATTCAGTGATATTCCGCTTCAGCAATGGCTATCCTGCTTTATTCGCATATTCCAAGTGCAGGATACGTATACCGAAAAAGTAGTGATACAAATAGATGTGTGAAAATGCTATAAAACTCCGGTTAAGAACTTAAAGTTTTGGAACGCATTTTGATGCTAATGCGGATTACTCCAGGGAACAATTAACTTTCTGGATCAGTGCAGTGAGATATTATCCTGAAAACATTGCTGGAGATTCTGTTCGCCCAGGTTATATTTTTGATCCATTTGATGCTCTAGTTGGATAATTATTCAAATCAATGTTTAGTAACTTAGTCAAGTTGGACTTGACAGTTAGTCAATTTGGATTAGGGACATCTGTGGACTGACCTTTCGTGAATCTTGTTGTAGTCGTTATTTAGCTGTGTGCCCTAGTATGGAGACTAAACCGGCCGACAAATATTGATTTACTGTCACTTCAGAGCAAACACAATAACATGAATATATATAAGACGACAGGTAGGGTGAGACTGGAACAAGTTAGAACAAGTTAAGGGGCAGGCTTGACATCCCTACGTCCAGGACAGCCGTAGGCTTACGAACAACTGTTACTGCACACAGATTGCGGGTTTCTTAAGGCTGATCGCGACTGCCTCTGCGAAACGTAGGAAACGTTCGTTAGCACATCCTAACATGATTGTAAACATCTTCATCTGATCAAACAGATGACAGGTTGTCAGTAAATGCCTTTCAATGGATGAAGCAGATGGCTTACGTGAACTGGTGGAATGAGCAACCGAAGACTGGGGGATTTGACACTGGAACCATTTAGGTACAGGTTCCTCTATTCTGGAGTATAGTGATCTATTGCTACTGCCGAATTAGCGCATATTACAGAAACAGTTGTTCGTAAGCCTACGGCTGCAATGGGCGTGGGGGGGTTACCCCTGCCACCTACCATGTTCTAGCTTGTTCCGTTGTTACTATCTGTAGTTTTATATGTTCATGTTATTGTGTTGGCACTGAAGTGACAATACGAAGCTGGCATCTCTTAGTGTTCGTATTCTTACAACTTTCTTCAAATTAATAAAGGGACCTAATTGTATCAGAATATTTATTCCTGGCGTATGAAAATTTCGTGAATTGCTTAAACTTACTAGATTATTGATGAACATATAGATAACATTTGTAGCACACACTTGTGGTACACAAAATTCCAGGCGCCTGTGCAAGAGGTGTATACTAATCTACCCCACAAGAGGATCACAAATAACATATCCATGAACATTAGCTACAAGTATGCGGCGGCTTCACTAGTTCAAGGACTGAGATAAGTCAAGTTAGACAACAACAACAACCAAAAAGGTGTACCAAAATTCAGTCTTCATATACATGGTGAGTCATTTAAATAGTTGGTTACACTTCCACAACAAGCGTGATTCTTAGTGTGCCAATTTTTTAGGCCTATGTGGATCATGTTCCAAACTTGCTAAGGGGGGCATTTTGTGCCCTGACTGTTGCAAGTTCTTCCATGCGAGATGCCTCCGAGTTAAACCTAATCAGGCCAAGTTATTAAGCAAACCAGACTCGCTATGGTTCTGTGTGGAATGCACATCGATCCCAATGATAATAAGCGCGCTCCTATTATCTCATATTTATGACTAGCTACTAGCCAAGTTTGAGTAAATGGTGACCACCAAAATCACTCCGGTTAGGTTAAGCATAGCGGAATGTGTAACATAATCCTCCTCCTTAGTTGTTGCTCCTATCCTGGAAGAACTGCTAATAACACCGAAAGCAACATAACACCTAGAGTCGAGAACATCGATAACTGTTCCAATATTACACGTGGCTCATATTCAACTAAAACGGTTCCCAGTTCGATCGCAGTAACGGCAAGTAAGGCTACTTCCAAACTCCAGACGGAGTGCGTAGAAGAGAACCAAACCTGTACTAGCGAATGTTGTGTTACGGTTGCCTCCAACAAGAGCCAACATATAAAAATAACATCACCCAAACGAGATTTGGTAAATTCGAAAAGTAGCGGAGTTTTCCTAGTGCAAGCACCACCGGTTTCCTGCGGTACATCTCCTACTAATTCAAGCAATAACCGCGACATGTTGAAAGCTGCAACGAAAAAAGTACCTGTACTGAGCGTATTATGCTCCAATATTCCACAATAAAGTCCACATCAATAAGAGACAGGCAGTTGGATGATCTCAACCAGTTGAATATTATGAATAACCTAATCGGAGTTTACTGATACCTGCACACTTAGTGCGTATTGCAAGAAACCCCAAATGTAAACATTTCGAAGAGCCAAGACCTCTTCGTGTTGTGCTGAACTCCATCACTGAAGTGGAATCAGTACTACTGTGGATAAGTAGTCTCAGAAATGAACACTGCTCCATCCGTATATTTCCAGACATCCCATGATCCAAGCGTTATCGAGTTACCCGCAACTTAGAGGAATACGTGAAGGAAACTTCAACTGGAACCATACTACTTCACGGGGTTCCTGAAACTGAAGTATGTGATGTGCATGAAATTTTAACCCATGCAAAAGTGGTGTTATATTCGTAAAACACTCTGCATGGATGGTGGGATAGCGAAATCCGTGTCACGACTGCGTATCTCACCGAACTACAACGGAATTGGCCCGAGAATTTTCAAAGTGGTCCTTCAGTCAAAACATATTGTAGAGGGGCCGCTTCCAAGAATGCCTCGGAGGAGCTCTTCGGAGTTAGCTGAGAGCGGATCGAGAAGGACGGCTAGCGACGAGCCTGGGCCAGGAACTACGGAGCGGGAATATGTGGACAGCGCGATAAATCAGACATATACGCCGCTAGCGCAGCCCACAGGACCGACGCCGAGCCGATTGACACAGCCCAGAACAAGCAAGTCGAGAGCTCTCGAACGACTCCTGGCCGATCCAAATCGGGTACAGAGAAGTGGGGATCGAGGCGAAAACAGGAAGGCGGATCTTCCAAGTCAGAGCTCCCGAGGCGAAAGGACTTTCTCGTCTCTAACATCCGTACCTGTATTGCGTTGTGAGACGGAACTATAGTCGATATTCGGTGGCGCGCGCAAAACCCTCATGTGCCCATTTTCGGTGTGCAATAAACGTCAACCCCCCCTGTCGTGTCGTTTTCGCTACAATATGTTAGCTCATATGCTAAGAAGCTGGTGCATGTTTCGTTGCAGACTACCATCTGATGTTCGACTGAAGACAATCAGCGATATGCCTTCTAGAATTTATATGTCATTCAAAGTAACAAACGTGATGGGATCTATAAAAGAACAATGCCTCCGTAGTGTGTCGAATGAGGCCGTACAACTTGTAGAAGATGCTACTGACCAGACACCTTTCACTGTACGTCGAAGATTAGACACGGGGCTAACTGCACAGCCGATGAATAGAACTCTTAACCCTTCGCCAAGTACACATCGGGAAAAAAATTACTCAACGACCGCTCACTGGTCGGCGAAAATTCAGGTATGTGTTGTTCCACCTCCGAAAGATTGTTTAATCTGAGTAACTTTCATTTATCTACACTAACGCCTAAGGGCTTCTCAGTAAACCTACCGAACTTTGGCTACGTCAGATCGCAAAGGCTTTCGACCGAAACTTGGTTATGCCAAGAGGTATCTATGCTGATGTTGTGTTGGCCGTAATGTCATTCATCCGGAACCACTGCTCTAGCAGAGGATGTGGGGTCCTACTCAACTACCGCAGCGACCCACAATGTGCAATAGTTGATGATCTAGAAACACAAGTAACCGACTCACTCTGGTGTCGTCTCCGACTAAGACACAATTACGCATGTTACGTAGCTGTCGATGCCGCCACCCGACCTCTACTCCGGAAATGGATTCCCGCATGATAAGTGCCCTGAATAGAGTAATACATACTGGGTGCAGCAACATTCTCATCTCTGGGGACCTCAATCTATACGATCTGGAGGTTTCGGCATTACCAAGTGAGCAGTTCAAGGCAAACTTGCATGAACTGATCGCTGATAATCCCTTGCACATCCTGTCACCACGCCCACTCGATTCAGGACAGCAAACTTACCTTCCACATTGGACCTTGCGCTCATGATTAAAGAGCTCGTGGTTGACATGTTACTGCTGGATAGACCATTAGATCTCAGTGACCATATAGTGATAACCTCCAACTATATGTGCTATGCATAGTATACATGTGAACACTCGGAACTAACTCATATAATCACATGCTACCACGTATTGAAAGAGCTCGTCGATGCAACTGCTTGGTAATTCTCAAACAACAGTCCGCTTGACAACATTTGGACAGGTTTCCTTGATGGACTCGACGACATCTTCAACAGAGCGTCAGAGATCAAGCCTATTCGTCCCGCAAAAATGCCTTCAATTCTAAGGAGCAGGAATCGAAAATGCCTGGCAATAAGGGATGAAGCATGGCGTGCTTACAAGAGTAACCCCGATTCAGAGACTTGTTTAATTTCGTGACCCATCGCGACCATTCAAAACATCAAAATATTGTATAGACACATCAATAATCTTCTTACAGTGAAGCATGGAATCTCTCCACTTCTCTCGACAGTCGGTAGAGTACAAAGCGCCGAAGAATCAGCTAATGCCCTGCGGCTTCAATACGCCCCGATTTTCGAACTCGCAGACTCTACTTGTCCCATAATGTCATGCACATGACCGACTCCATTTTAGACGCATATAATTATTAACCCATCAAATGTGCTAAAGATGTTACTCTCATTGCGCGATCGTACCTCACCGGGAGCAGACAACATGCGCCCGAAGGCACTGAAGGCTGCGGCCAACAAGTTAGCTGAACCACTGTAACCAATTTTTTTAAGATGCATGATGAACCACAGGTCCCCACAAAATATAAGCGTGACATACCCAACCTAAGTTTTAAATGTGCTAGCCGTTCCGAGTCAACAAACTGTCGCTCAGTAACTCTCCACCATGTGCTCGAGAAGGTGATGGAAGCGGTCATTGCTGTGGCTTTCATGGACTACTTAGAAAAATGCAACATCTTGATACCATAGCAGCAAGGATTCCGTCAACATCGGTCATGAACCACACAACCAAATTATGGCACGAGGTAGTTGGACGGAAGTTATGATGACTGGGTCGGAGTTAATGTCATCTATTTGGACTTCTCCAAAGCTTTCGACCGCCTGGATCATCTCATCCTACTTCAACGGCAACGGAGTTACAGAATCAGAGATCCAGTACTTTGTTGGATTAGCAGCTTCCTTTACCATCGGAAGCTACAAGTAGGCGTTAGGGGTTACTCTCTAAACAGATTACGGTGGAATTTGGTGTCCCACAAGGCTCAGTGCTGGGATCGGATTTTTTCTGGTATTCTTCAACGACCAGGCAAGAATTATCTCCTCAAATTTCCTGCTTTTCAACGAAGACGTCAAGATGTGGTGGTCGATAAGTAACCAGACAGATCACGATCCACTTCAACATGACCAAGTTTGCATTTATAAGAGGTCAAAGAGGAACCTACATCAATTGAACATGGCTAAGTACAAGGTGATACATCTACGTGAGCACCGGTGAGCGCTTATGGGATTGGAGACCACATCTTGGAGAAGGTCTGTCAGGAGCGTGACCTGGGTGTATTCGTACAGGAAGCTCCCGGGTGTTCAAAACAAGCAGATAAGGCGACGAGAACTGGCAATCAGCACTTGGGTTTTATTCGCAGAACCTTCGGTCAGTTTGAACCCTCAATCTTTCCCCAAATGTCTAACGCCTACGTGCGACCGCACGTGGAAAAGGCTATCAAAGATAGGCAGCCGTGATAGAAACAGGATATTGTTGCTCTCGAGACTCCTCAACGAAGGGCAACCAAGAACGTCAGGCGGTTTCTTTCATCCGCCCTATTAGCTTAGACTGAAATTTCTAAGAAGGAACAGCAGTCGATATCGGATTTGCGGGCTCATACTGGTTTACCAATTTCTGAAGAACCCAAACCACATTTGCCGTCCGCTGCTAGAATGTAACCACAACACTAACCTAAGATGTCACACTCTGAAACTCTCATTTCAGTATAGCCAGTTTGAATGTAGCAGAAATTTCTTTTTTCGCGGTAGTGCCATACTTGGAACGCTCTCCCAAATTAGGTCGTCGCTTCTCCTAATCTGGCGATATTTAAAAATGGAGTTGACGACGCTTTGTCACTTTGGCATTACATTTTAAGACTTGCTAGCCAGGGGCTACAAAATGCAATCGAACGGTGTCTTACCAAACTCCCAACCAATGGATTTCTGGATTTATACTTATAATACGCAAACATCCCCGCTTCTCTACATAAGTCTATGATGAGTCCACCAAAAGGCTTTTCATTTTATCATACATTTTACTTTTCGCAATAATTTACATCCCAATGGACTCTTAAGCATTTTCTTTTACCTGCAATACACCATTGTTTCATGGTTATCCAACTGCCTCGTGCTAAGTTGATTGTTATTACACCATTGGTTCTTGCAGAAGTCATATTGTGCTTGCACGGTATAGCCAAGTTTATCGAAGTAATACATTAGCGTTTTCGTAATGGCAGACTTCATGGCTTTTATGATAATTGGTTGATGCGTCAATGGAAGAATGTAGCTGGGTCGATACAACTTCCTTCTTCGAAAATATTAGTTAACACCTCATGTTCACATGCACCACTTCAATAAAGTGCTAGGAAAATCGCTACAATGGTTTGTTTAATAATTTAGCTGCAACAATAAAAGCCTCCTGCCGAATATGATGAATTTCGAGCAAAGCTCTGGTGACATAACCATCGTTTTCTTGTCACCATGTCCGTGGCTATCTGCACAGAGTAAGGATTGCTGGTTGCGTGTTATATTCCAATGGGCTAGATTGTCAGGGACACAGGGCATATTTTGCACATAGACTGCTGCGTTGCAATTGATGCTTATTCAGAGGTCCGCCTTGGTTTCATTGCAAAAGAGCGTAAGAAATACTGTTAACATTTCAAAGGCTGCAGCATGCTTGTAAAGCAGTTTCTGATTCGAAAACATCGTGCCATTGAAGTCTGCAAATGTGCGAAATAGTTTTTGCTCACTAGTTAAGCATAATAGTTACGGTAGACGACAAAGCTCTTCCAAGTGCCGTTATTCGGTTTGTGTTTTGAGTGCGTGCTATGTTGCGCTTCGAGTCGCTATACAATTTCGTCTCCTGCTTCTTAAAAAGCAAGCCATTTTGCTGAAATGCGTAGTATTTGTTTTCGTTGCATCAGCAATCAGGGTACCCAACATGTGGACAATAGGTTCGCAGAAAATGCCATGTAGCCTAATCTAAGAAACCCCAACTTTTCATTTTCACTAGCCTAGCAACTGTGGCCTATCGTGTTATCGTCTGCGTCGCCTACTTATTCACCCTGGGGTATTCTTCACAACAGGTGTACATGAAGATCAATATTACGTAATCAGTGCAAAAAAGTGGAGCACCTATGAGTATCCAGTCGATTATTTTTGTTGTTGTTAAATAGTTGGTCTAATATAGAGGCCTGCACCGCAGTAAACACTAAACAAATAAATTTCAAATTATGCAGTCCAGCTAACTTTCCCCATGGCTCAATGGCTTAAGCTGCTGGTTTGTTGGCATCTGCCTCTAGAGGTCGTGGGTTCGATCCCCTGTAGGGGACCGAGGGAGTGCGCAACAAGGACGAGCCTCAATAGGGCGAAAATCGTCCGGCCCTTTTCCGGACTAGAATGACATCTAGCTTGTAAAAATACTGGGATGACAGCCGTAAGAAAAATAAATAAGTATTCTATTATTAGCATAATCATAAAAATAGTAAAGGTATGTTCTTAATTGTGCAAAAATTCGTAAGTCAACCAACAACATACTAGATCTATGTGCGTATGTATTTATGAATTGTATACGTTGCCCCATGCTGAGGCTGATAATGCTTTCTGGATGCTTCTTCACCGCAGTTGGGCTAAACCAACTTGCATTTAAACTAGGGCTTTTAAGCTGCATAAATTTCATTCCACTTTATTGGGTTGGCTCGGCCTACCTGAATGATCTTCTATTAACTGGACACGTTCTTACGCTAATTGCGCTTATCTTCGGTAACTCTGTTGCGTTTGTATCAGTTTTAAGTAGCTTGTAGACATTTTTCCATATCGCAGGTTTTTGCTAACCAACTTACTTCATATGCTAGTTTAGCGAAGGTTTATGCCACCGTATCTGTATACATTGTTGTATATGTTTTATTTCATCTTGTCGTTTCAGGTGATTGGCTGTAGCTTGATATCCCCGGTGTGGCTGCACTTGATGTGCATGATGACAAGGTACCTACCTGTCTATTACCCACTACCTCGTCCATACTGGCTCCAGGAGACAGTTGATCGTTGCTGGAGGGGAAGTGGTGCACGGTCCTTGTGGCCGTGCTAGGCTCGAAGAGTGGTTCCATGCACTCTGTGTGGAGCGGACTACGGTCCAGCCACCGCCTTGTGTGCGCTTGATTTCCATATAGAGCGTGCTTTTGTTTGCCTGTGAAGGAGTGGGGGCCGTCTCCGTTGATGTAATGTGGCTCCCATCCACATGCCTCTCGGTCTTAATCTTTTGGATTTACACTGGATATGGGGTGTGTGTGTTTGGATCTGTGGGTGGTGCAGCTCAAGCGGTCCATGGTCCCTCTGTAGGTGCAGGCGTCCTGTGGCTGGCCACAGTGATAGG
The DNA here is from genome assembly GCA_944474145.2 of Dicrocoelium dendriticum. Classification (NCBI taxonomy): domain Eukaryota; kingdom Metazoa; phylum Platyhelminthes; class Trematoda; order Plagiorchiida; family Dicrocoeliidae; genus Dicrocoelium; species Dicrocoelium dendriticum. The sequence continues at coordinate 70,820,163 of OX104070.1, read as the reverse complement.
CAAATCCGAAACGGGATGCCCGCAACCATGTGTATGCGTAAATGGACTTTTAGAGTAGACATTTAAATGTGAATGAATTCATGATTTTGCTGACCGTGTTCGCCATCGAATGGCGTGATGAATGTAACTCTTATAATTGGATGACGTTCTTTAATCGGGGAAAATCCTCCGGAAAGGCAAGAGTCAGTGACTTTACTTATTATCTAGTCATATTTATTACGCCACATTGTTGTCTGTTGGAAATCTGTAGCCTTTTATAAGGAGAACGCTTGTCAAGCTAAAACCCTCCAAGTCCTGAAACAATGCCGCCAAACTATTCGCTGGAACGGGATCAACCCGAACCACCCAGCTGGCACCAGGAGGAGGTTGTTCGGCTAGCTAGCCATGTGCATGTGACTATAAAGTTGGACACCCGGGACAAGCACTTGTTTATCTACTTTTGACTGCTCTCCAGAGGTGGCTTGGGATTTTATAGCGTATATATTGAAATCACTGGTTATAAGAATGTGGCTGCGCCTCTCCTTTATCACTTGCTTCATGGCAGGTGCCAACCTGAGGTCCGTTTTTTGGCGTGCATGATGGATGGAGGTAAAAAGCAACTACCAAGAAAGCGTCGCTGCTTCTCTAGCTTAGACTGCACAATTGCGTATCATGCAACGCGTTGACTTGCTTAGCTAAAAGTAACAACTAAAGGCCCTCTGCCCTTTATCTCTTTACTTGGTCAGTCTTGCCCAACAAGGAACTTATCAGGCAAAGCGACGTCGTTGTCAGTTAATTCGACACGCATCGATGTCTCAGTTATAACAATACTGTTGCACGCCTTATATCTGAGGAGGTCATAGTTGGGAACCTTTGCAGAATAGATTTGGATAATTTTGACACATACAGGAAAAGGAACGCATGAAAGTTGGTAAATGTTTGCCGTCCAATAAAAGCCACTACCAACGGTCTTTTTGTTTGGTTTGCCAGTTTGCACAAGGCTGTCCCAATATGGTTGTGTTAATTCCTCAAAAGCTACTTGTCTGAGAACTTGGTTTCCTGACATACTGTTATTATTATATTGAGTCCCAGATGGTGTGGCCTCAATGACGTCAGGTGACTTCGGTTCCTAAGTGAAGGATTTCGAGCGTTGTTTCAATCGTGGCATGTTTCGAAGTTAACGTTAGCTGTTCAATATGTTAACAGCAGTCCGTTGGCACTGAAATACATCTTAGTATTCTCAGTTCACTACGTTAAAAGTTATGCCCCAATGATAGTCCTGAGATAGACAGAAAATTGGCGTCATCGGCAGAGATAGTTGAGGAGGTATCGCCATTCTTCCAAGTAACGAGCGTAGGTCCCTCGTACATATCTTCCGATAACTCAGGCACACTGAACAAACATAATTAATCTGCCACTCTCAGTGTGATAATTGTTCCATTTATTTTTGTCCGTCATGCGCTTCAAGGAACATCCGGAAATATGTGAATCATACTGTTTACCATCCATAAGCCGTATGCTTACAATTGGGTCATGCTGACATCATATGGGATCGTAATGTGACTCACCAAGCCAGGTTGAGCCAGATGCATGCAGAGTTGCAGGTCAAATGTAAAATACCTATATTATCGATAACATCTTGGGCATTAAATGCAAAATAGGGGTATGTTGGTGATAATATAGTAATATTAACGAAATTTATTTTCAAATGCTTTCGTTGCCAGGTATAGAGCAACTTGTTACCGCCTCCCTTGTAAAGCGTTTCATTTTCATACATTTTATTTTGTGGGTGTAATTACATTATTGAAAATATGATCATTAGTGTTGACAAAGTCTAACTCTCTTTATCAGCGATAGTTGTTGTATAATATATTTTAGCAAGTAGTTAAGAATCATTCGTACATCAAAGTGATATTAAATTAAGTATATTTGATAGATGGCAATTCTCTTCTGCAAACTGATGACTGTGTAAATCAAAAATGCAGATGAAACTTTATGCAAACTTATCGTATGCAGCCTTTCGGCTAGTACCTCAGTAAAATTCTGCGGGTTACAAGAAGCCCTTTTTCTACAAAAGGTGGTTTATTTAAATGTTTGCAGTGCATCTGACAATGTATTAGTTACGGTTTTCCTTTGTTAATTAATTCAAAATAACAGGTTGCTGTCCATATAACGGCAAAACTGAGTGAAAAGACATCCGATGTAAGAACAGTAAAATAATGTGCACCCGTTTTTTCCTCAGCTGAGCGAGACTTACTCTGGATACACCAGTAACGGTTGGAACCGGCGGTACTGGATGGAATAGGGCTCAGAGTAATGAGGGTCGAATAGTTTATTCGTAGTCCACTCGTCCAAGCAGAAAACCCACGGGCTGGGCGTGATTCGCAGACAGGTCTTAGAGGAGCAACCACTGTAAATAAGTAGAAATTTGCTGGGAGCTAAAACTTTGGGCAAGGTATCCATAGATGCCTTAGGCAGCTGGTCAGAAAATTTTCATTGCTCCTGACTTTTCAAGATTTCAGGTTCAAATGTTTTCGCACATCGGCCTGGGTACACTCATTCAATCGGGCCCGATCTGGTCTACCCATTGCGCAAACTTTCTCTAGGCTACTATTAACGCATCAACGTCTAACGCCGGTTTTCAATTCTGGCTGTGTTTCAGCGTTGTCGTTCGCCTACGAGTGCACCACATTTCTACCTTCATCAAGGTTTTTGGAATTATCGGAAAGCTTATTGCTAGGTATACTTCAGGAGACCTAAACCAACCCTGTCGGTAGCTGAGTAAGGCGACTAGAGGCAATTCCATCTTCATACACTGCCTTGGTTGACCAAGAGCTCTCACGCCGCATTGTGAATCGCGTTCTATCGAACGCACACAGATCTCTTTGTTTGGCCGGATTTGTGTGTGTGCGCCTGTTGGAACCTGCGGCATAACGTGACACACGGAGTTGACCTCAGGGATACCTGTTCACTGAACGGTCGATCACTGACGGACAGTCTACCCTTGGCGGAATTTGGACAACGGAGCACTCTTACATCCGGTTGGTTTGTATCATTGTTGCATCTGTAACAGTGACCTGTTGTTGACTTGAATAGGTAATCACTGGACCTTAGCGACCTTTGTTACTCCAGGATTCAAGCTTGGCTATAGCATGTACTATATATAGCTTTTATCTTCTCATTTCAAAATTTGATGACAGCCATTCACACTCGTGCAATGAGGAAAAAGCGTGTGAAAAACCGAATAATTACGGTAAAAAATGTTGCCGTCACGAGTGTCGAGGAACCTGTGTCCTGTTGCACACATTCCGAGGCACCTGAGATACAAGAGCAGTTAAATAAGTCCAAAGAACAAATGACAGAAAGTTCGGTTAGTGTTGTCGACCTTATATCTCCACTGTCAGCCAAAATAAAGACGTTGGAGAAACAGTTCGAGGAACCAAATGAGGAACTAAAGTTTTTTGGCTCATTCGGAGATATGCTTATGTCAGATTCATACATAATTCAGTCTCCGGCTAATCCAGCGCAAAAGCACAAAATTGGAGCCTTAAACTTCCTAAATGCAATTGCCTCTGAGGTTACTCAAAGATGCAGAAGGGGAAGAAACGTCATCGCCCTCAATATAGCGGACAATATCGCGATTGACAACATTAGGCGCTCTGTTTCGAGGGCGTGCAACATCGCTGAAACCGATATTAAATGTTGAAGACTGAGGAAAACATCGTTACGTTTTCCTTGTCCAACTATGTTCAGCTTTCGTAGCGAAAGTCTCGCAAGTTCGTTTATCAAAAGTCAAAATACTTTAAGATCTGTCCCGATATTTTGCAAAGTTATTCTATTCGTTGACAGGTCACCCTTGCAACGTGAGCTTCAACGCATGAGTGCAACTAATGTCTCGCCTGAGCCGAAGCAGAGTCATCCTCCCTGCGCGCTTCCTGAATTGCAAAGAAGGAGATCATTCAACAGTGTTTCGTTCTCCCCTTCTAAAAAGGCAGATAATGTTAGCAAGGCCACTCTCCACACAAGCGATGCTAAGACTGGCGACGACGTAGCGGAACTTGAGATGCTCACGTCTCCACACCACATTAGTCTTGTGGACATATAAAATAGTGTAGCTTCACTCGATGCACCACGTTCTGACAAACCAGTAGGGATTGGGATCAATCCCCACACCATTATTGAAACAGATACAAGTCCAAAAACATCAAATGGGACTGTCGATTGCTCCAGTGAAGGTACGTTACGGCCCATTGACATTGTGAATACACATAGCAGCAGTGGTCATGGTACGCGCCCTAAGCGTCTTAGATCAAAAGGGGCCTTCGTGCTGGAAAGTTGACTCCCCGTGCCCCAATGACAGTCGTGAATAATAATGCAGCTGCACAGGGTGGCAAGCCACAATTCACCATTGTTCCGGCGATGTGCCAAGGCTGTTCTCCTGGCAGGCCTGTACATGGCTTTGCTGAAACGCAGACCACTTATTTATGCCCCCATCCATACTTTCTCCCTCCTCCTCCTCTCACAATGCCTTCTGTGAGCCCTTCGGCAATAACACCCTACCCAATTAAACTTGATCGCCCCAAATTACCACAGCATTCTTTTTGCATTCCCCCACCCCCTCTAATCCCGATAGGACGGGCGAACCTCACGGTAAGGGATTTGCTGCGGAAGGCTCTAGAACTAATGTGATTGCAAGAATAAATACTGGACGGAGTCATGAACAATGCCAGGAGTTTATAAAACTGATGATAATTAATATCCGTTCTCTGTTGAATAAACTTCATTTACTCCGCACCTTCATAAGTATGAATAAAACTGATATGATTTTACTCACTGAAACCTGGTGTCATGATTCTATACCTAGCCAGCTGTTTTCTATCGAAGGTTATAAACTTATTAGAAGTGATCGAAAACAAAGCAGAGGAGGTGGTTGCATAATTTACTACTCACAGAACCTCACTGTGTCAGAATTCACACTTCCACTTATATGCCCCAATATTGATTCCGCTTGGTTACTCTTGTCCTTCGGTACTAAGCGAACTCTTGTAGGCTGTATATACCGCTCACCTGGGGCCAGCTTCAGTGATGAGAACCAGTTGGTTGACATCTTCAATTACCTGTCGGACCTTTGTTCCTTCGATAAAGTTGTAGGTGGAGATTTCAATCTACCAGATATATGTCGGTCAAACTTAGTAACAAACGCGAAACATGCCGAGTTCATAACCTCCGTCATCACTGGTGGTTGGGAGCAACATGTTCTAGTCGCTACCAGGGGAAAAAATATATTAGACCTACTTTTTACCTCAGGCACCTCCCAGATAGCTACTGATGTAATTGACGGTCTCGCTGGATGTGATCCCAAAATAGTCAGATGTAAACTTATATCTGAGTCGTCGCATGTGAGGTTTGCGATCGTTCCACACATTTCCTGCGGAATGTTAATTGGGTATATTTCTCAACTCTGCTTAGGGTCCAAAATTGGGACCATTTCTTTCTATCGTCTGATATTAAGAGAGCATCCGATATTTTTTATGACAATGTGGCTATGTGCTTAAGCACACTTTCCTCCTGTGAAAATAAGAAAGCCTCCTCTAAGTACGCTAACAACGCAAAGGAAAAGCGGAAAATACGAGTGTTAACTCGAACATTTGAACGGACTCATGACTTTAGTGTACTATTGAGACTCCAACGCCTTATAATTGAGACGGACACGAAACATCGAACTCGTCTCATGCAGGAAGAACAACGGGCTCTGCCAATGATTACGAAGGGTATAAATGTCAGCGGAATCTCTGCAACAGTGCAAAAAAGAATAAACGCCGACACTTTGAAGAGCAGCTCGCATTAGCCGCGAAGACCGCCCCAAAGAGAATCTTTGCATACGTGAAGCGACGCCTGAAGCCGGCGGGCGATGTGCTAGTGCTGGATGGCACGGATGGACAGCCCCTAACCTCCAGCACTGAGCGTGCGTCCGCGGTGGCGGCGCACTTCGCTTCTGTATTTGCGAATAACCAGGTGTCTGTTCCTAGTTTGACGTGTACCGCTTTTACCGAACTCGATAGTCTGCATTGCGGCGTCGAAGAGGTAGCTCAACTACTCGCCAACCTTGGCGGCACCAAACCTGCCGGACCTGATGGGCTTCACCCACTGGTTCTCAAGTCAATTTCAACCATCCTCTCTCCTATCGTGACTGACCTTTTCAACAGGTCGCTCTCCGAAGGTTTGTTGCCGGTTAACTGGAAATGTGCGGTGGTGAAGCCTATTCCAAAAGGCGGCGACCCTAGCAATGTAGACAATTACAGGCCAATTTGTCTGACACCTATATTGGCAAAGGTTGCTGAGAAAATCGTGAAGAAGAGATTGCTGCAGTTGCTACAGTCAAACGAGGTCCTGACGCCCGCACAGCACGGTTTTATGCAAGGTCGCTCATGCATTACTAACCTGCTTGTGACGAGGCCTGAGTGGTTGAAGGCAATAAACAAGGGGAAGTCCGTCGACGTGATATTCATCGATTTCATTAAAGCGTTCGACAAGGTCAATCATGAGGTTCTCCTTCACAAACTCAGCATGTGTGGCGTCGGTGGCTCACTGCACCGGTGGATCCACGACTTTCTTGTTGGACGAAAGTGGAGGGTACAGGTCGACGACCATCTAACTGACTGGTACCCCTCTACAAGTGGCGTGCCTCAAGGCACTGTGCTGGGGCCCACTTTGTTCCTGATCCACATCAACGAGCTACCGCAGCGTCTCCGGTCGCCGTGTGCCTTGTTTGCGGACGACATGAAGATTTGGAGAGAAATCGACGCTCCCGACGACTGTGGCCTACTTCAGCAAGATCTCAACCGCTTATCCACATGGTCTGCAGAAGTTCTTCTCCCGGTCAACCCAGCCAAGTCGGTATTTATGAGCCTGGGGAAGGGTGCAGACGGCCGAACCTACACAATTGACGGCCAAACGCTATATCCCACACCCTCCGTGAAGGACCTAGGTGTACTCTCACGCTACGATTTGAAGTCCGTGGACAACACGAACAGGCTATATCGGAACGGACTGCGCATGCTTTGGGCGCTCAAACGTAGCTTCGGCACATGGTCTGAAGAGGTTGCCACTCGCCTGTTCACTTCTATCATTAGACCAATGCTAGAGTACGGTTCGCCCGCCTACTTTCCGATTACCCGAGGCGAGGCACAAAAGATCGAACGGGTCCAACACGTTGCTACCAGGCTGATCCCGAGTTTACGTGGCTTTGGGTATGAAGACCGGTGCGAGAAACTAGGACTCTACACCTTGTCCTACCGTCGGGTGCGAGTCGACCTCATTATGACCTACCGAATTCTACGTCTTGGTGAGTTCCCCATGCTAAGGCCACTATTGCACTTACGAGGGCCATGCAGCACACGCGGACACAGATATAAACCTGTGGTGCCGGATATGAAACGTGTTCCCCACCCACTGTGCTCCGAACGGAGAGTGGTAAACATTGGAACTAGTTTGCCCGAACATGTGATTGAGGCAACATCTGTGCAGCAGTTCAAAACGTTGTTAGATTTGCATTTTGTCTCGATTCGATTCAGAGAACGACTGCATACTTACGATGACATATCACATTTGTGAATCCTGAAACATCGTAAGTCGAATATTTTAAATATTACATGAGAACGACAAGGATATTCACGGTTGACAACTATTACAACGTTTTTCAAAATATTTCGAAAGAGTTGTACAGAATCCATTTCTACTTGCTCTATAATACAGTATTCAGTATTCAGTATACAAGTCAAATGGTGACTGCATTACTGAGGAAAAGTGTAGGTGGCAAAACTGGCCTACCATCCCACATCGTCATATCTGAAGGTGAATGCATTGATTCTCCCATTGCCATGGCGGAAGCCTTTAACTCATACTTTGCTAGATCCTTTAATGTTGAAAAAGAAACCCTGGATTTGTCAACCACGTTTCACTTCTCTGAACAAGTCCCAGCGATCGAGCTTAGTGTTGCTACGATAAAACGTATGATTACTTGTCTACGACCATCCTACAGACCTGGCCCCGATGGGATCTCTTCTGCTTTGATCAAACACGGTGGAGATGACATCCCTCTTATAGTATTAAATATCTTCTCTTTGTCTCTCCAGTCTGGTCAATATCCCGAAAGTTGGAAAACGGCCACGGTTATACCGCGACATAAATCCGGGTCGAAAACTGAAATCCAGAACTACCGCCCCATTATTCACGCAGCCATTCTCTCACGCATGCTAGAGAGAATTGTTAAGGAACATTTGGTTTCGTTCCTAATATCGCACAAACTTCTCTCACATTCACAGCATGGCTTTCTGAAGTCTCGCTCGTGTGTTACCTGTCAAGTTGACTTCCTTAACAATCTAACTGAAGCAATTGACTCAGGTCTTCAGTGCATTGTCATCTTCCTCGACATGCAAAAGGCTTTTGACAAAGTCCCACACAAAAAGCTGTTATATAAGTTAAGTAAGTACGTTGTTACAAATTCGCTTTACTCTTGGATCCAATCTTACCTAGTAGGACGGTCGCAATTTGTGGATATCAATGGTTGCATCTCTTCACCTCGTCCGGTTACCAGTGGAGTGGTACAGGGCAGTGTCTTAGGCCCCTTACTCTTCCTACTGTATATAAATGACCTGGTTTCTGTTTTACAATTTGAAAAGCCTTATTTGTTCGCTGATGATTTAAAAGTGGTTTACACGTTTCCAGGTTCTCAGCGTACCGCTGAAGTTAACAATATCCAAAGCGACTTGAAAGCTATTGAGAGATGGGCTGATATGTGGCAGATGACATTTGCAACATCGAAGTGTAGTATTCTATCGTATGGATGTCAGATAGCAGCAGAAGTGTTCAGGCCTCATGATGAAGTCATTCCCATTAGCCAGTCTGTTCGTGACTTAGGTTTAAGATATTCTAGTTCGTTAAACTTTAGCGAACATACAAATCATATCGTGAAGAAGGCTAAGCAGTCGGTCGGGCTCATCTGCCACCTGCCAACCTTGAAATAAACCAGACTAATTGCATTCAAAATCAATATCTGGCCTTTGCTTGAATATTGCTGTGCCGTGTTCAGTAACTTGCGAAAGGCTGACTTGAGAGCCATTGAAAACGTCCAACGCGCCTTTACGAAGCGCATATTTGGCTGCTCAACCGCTCTTTCATACCGAGACAGGTGCAAGCAGTTGAATCTTGAACCTCTGTGGTTAAGAAGAATGCAATTAAACCTGTGCTTCCTCCACAAACTCGCGTGGCGGAAAGCATATACTGGAACCTATCAATTGCACTTTCGGGAAAACACCATTTATGAACTGCGAGATAATGAATGCATATTTTATTTACCTAAATTCAAGTGCAGTCTAAGGAGAAATTTCTATCTTCTTAGGTATGGCTACATTTGGAATAAGCTGCCTAAAGAGATTAGATGTATTGAACATTTCTGCATGTTCAAGAAAATGATAAAGGCTTATCTGTCAACGGACAGAGCGAAATGGATCTTAAAAATTCAACTTGATGATGAAAAGCTGTATGGAGAAGGGCCGGATCATGTATGATACCGGAGAACATCGACTCGAATGCACCAGAGAAAACATGATCAGCTAGGATGAGCTACTACAAACCGCTTCTTATGCTATTCCTTAACGCTACCTCCCATGCGGTTTTATTCCCTTCAAACTTAATTCATACCAACTGTCTTCTGTTTCAAATCGAGATCAAAATTATTTACTGGTGTGACGTCAGGAACTATTTTCGTAATTTTCCCCACAAATTGATTAATTCGTAATATTGTTCTGCGATCCCTTTCGCTACATTTTTTCTCCAGTGCTAATCATTTCCTCTTCTTTTCTGAAGTTAACAGTCCAGAAACATATACTTGAATTCATTGATGGCAATAACTGATTCCCCATGCGACTTTTGCCTATGGACAACTCGTACAGTCATCTGTCTCCGGCTGTCACGCCACACCATTTATCGTATGATCGGCTCGATCCATTTCTACGCCGACGTAAAAAAACATACCCGCCTATTTTTTCCATTAACGATATGGTTTTCACATAATTTCTCTTTTCTGTATTCTTCCTTATTTCATAGTTGGCCACGACTGGGCTGTTCTCCTGTGGTGACGGATTACAGCTTCCAGATTATAAAAAACGTTACCTATGCAAGGCAAATTACCACCAATTGACTGGCGTATAAAAAAGTGCCGTAATAGAATGATCCGCATGACGGACTGGGCTGAGGCTTCATGGCCCTTAATAAATGTAAAAAAGCAGCTCTAAAAAAACCGAACATATGGTGAACAGGGGATGGCTCATATGATACTATGCCACACCGGCACACGGCCAGTTATTGCATGGAAGTGCGGGGGAAACCTTTCGAGGGAATAACTCGCATGGAAGCAGGTTCCCTGGGATGGTTCCAGGAGTGGCCGTATTACTTTAACTGGACATCTGTTTAAATCCTGCTTACATTATTGTTCTTGGTTTCTAATTTCTTTAATACCTTAATCCTGCCAATTAGTTTAGTATCTGTTTTGGATCCATTGTAAAAAGCGTGAACAAATTGATTATTTTTTTGCGATCCTGTTGTACACATTGATCAGACCACATAGTTGGACTGCACCTCGAATCACCGAGGAATATACCATTTATTAATATTAATTTATTTAAAATGCAACGGCGGGATACAGAATTTAAAGTAAAAATCCCCACCGATTTTCAAAATTTTGCGTTATGAACGGCCACCAAAACTCGCCAAATTTGTTTGTAATCGGCTTCTTCGCAGACTCGTGAACAAGTTTCAGACAGGTGCGTTCTAAAGTGAATATTTCGGCATTTGCATTGTTCACATTTGCTGCACGGAACAATAAACAGTAGATCCCGAAACTGTAACTTATGAAAACATGCTACATATAAAAAAGCCAGCAAACCTTATCGTGAATGCTGTTGCATTCCCCCGCCAAATTTGTTTCGAATATTTTTTGGACCGTCGATTATCTTGATTATCATTCTTATTTAGGAAAGGCCGATTTTATCTCAAATAATGTGTACATTTATCAGAGCAATGACTGGTATCTATTTCTCTCTAACCATTACATCCATATTAAACACGCTCTGCTTCTCAGCATTCCTCAACCGATTTAAATAACAATATATCAAGTTTCATAATCGTACTTAATGTATGCATGTACTTTTTCTCAATTTTATCGGGATATTCAAAACGTAGAAGATTAGTGAACAGTAAATTGTACCCATTTGGTTGTAATACCGGACTTCATTTGGATTTTAAGTTCAGCACTTAAAAAACTGCAATTCTTCTCAGGATGATACCTGAAATTTTACTGCTTTATTTTAACTGTTGGTCTGAATTCTAATTGCTAACAGTCCTGTTATATAACCCCAAATCTTATTGGGTACTTACATTTTTCTCTTCACTTAGCCAATGGTGCGCAATTTAATACAGCTGGTGATTTATAGTTTCGCTGCATAATACCCGCACCATTGAAAAGACGGGTTTTTCGTTTAATTAGACAGTTTAACGTGACTGAAATGTGTGTTTGCAGTTTGCGAAGGGTGAGAGCTATCCTGTTGTCACTGTTTTTGTAGTTAAACTAAATCCACTGGTTCGCTGATTCGCATATTTGTTCTAACGATGAGTAGGTCTTTATGTGAAATCTGCTAGTTCCCTTCCTCATTACATACATATTAAAATATTTTCTCCTTACGAGTGACTGGTAGGTGTTTATGCTTCCGTTACTTCAATGGTCATAAGCACGCACCCGTTTATGTTTGCTGCATTTATAGGAAAGTGATCAACCGCACCAGCTGTACAGTTGACTGATTACTCTTATCAGGGGATAAACAGATAACGCATCACCGATCCAACCACATTTTATGGAATGTTATCTGTAACTGGGGATGAAACTACCTAAAACACTGTTTATATATCATTTGATGGTCCCAAATGTTCTAGTTGCTGCGTGCATTGACGCTCAAGTATACCGATGTCAGGCAAGTAACCCACACTAACCGATATGGTAAAAACTGTCAAAATAAACGGAAAGGTTTCCATTAATTGCTTCACTTGATTTAAATGTAAGCAATGTACACATCCCTGAACTGTCTACTGAAATCGAGGCGTAAGCTCGTAATTTCTCCTAAAACATTTCTACAAAGTAGAAAGGTAGATATAATAAATAAGATTTTGCTTGGTAATTCATACAATGCTCTCACGTTTTTCCAGCAGTATGTGCGTTGGACTAGTGCACAAAACTGATTGAACGTGACGTTCACGCAAAAAAGCTGGTTGTAAGCTAATCAAAGTTGATGAAAGAGATCTGCTGAATTACAAACGATATTCTGTCGCTTTTCCGTCAAGCAAATAAACACGACATGGATTGTATGTGAGTATATACTTTGATTGGGTACCATAGCTCCTTAATGTTGATTATATTATTATTCTGTTTGAGTAGGCGACTTAGATTTTGGATATGGCAGTAAAATACTTTTAAAGCGACTGTCTTTTTAATTCCCTAAAATTCATGGCGTATATTTCGAGAGGACACCATCATTTGGAGCATTCTCAATCACAAAATCATGTAACACTGGAACCTAAACAAGCGGCGCTCATAGAAATTTAAAGGCGTGGGCTACCACGGTAGGCTTAAAGCTACTGTCTGCTGTTTTCGAATGCACGTCGGATCTGTGAAGACGGAATAAGTTGGTTTGGGAAACCGAGCTACCTCATCTGTCACGTAGATACTTGCCTAACCATTAACTAATCCTGATGAATCGTTCACCGTCCTAATGCTGACTAGCTTCCCCTAATACCTAGGCTAAATGACACTATCCTTATCGATTGTGAATGACCACTGCTATACACTCAAAAGTAGTTGAAAGTGGCTCTAGGCCTACCGTGGTAGCCCATGCGCTTTACAATGCATGGCATCGTTTGTTTCGGTTCCAAGAAGGTATGCTTTCGATTAATAAGTATGCAAAACAATGACAAGGTCATCCCATGAACTACGTTTGCATATTTATATGTTTGGAAACATTATACCTTGTGTATCGAATACAGGACTGCTAAATAAAAATTGACGTAAGTAAACTGGTATCTTGCAATCTTAGTGCGCCCGACAGATCAACATATGTTTAATATATTTCTTCTCTTATATCTTACTGAACACCCTAATTGACATGTCTCGCAACCAGGGCGTACTAGAAATTGTTTATTTGTCTGAAACTTGTCATACCAAAAGATTTATTATCGTAATTTTTGTTTGCACCAACAGTCTGTAAATTTTTGTAAAACTTTCCGGAAACATAAGTAACCTGTATAATTTATTGCCTTAATAAAACCCACCAAAACAAACATGATTGCGAAACTGAAAGCAAGAACTATCAGTTAACTCAAGTCAAATCAACCCCTATGTATCCGAATGTGTGCATTTTCAGCACTTTATTAACAGCGGACGTTAAATGACATCTACAGAAAAGCAAAATTCTTATAAAATGGATGAAGAAATAGAAAAGGGTGCAATGGTATCGCGCAGGTAAAGTATACATATTCATGTGCACTGAGTGCAAATTCATAAAAGAAACTCCGGTTATCTTTCAGTCGCCAGAGTAGAATATTGCGAACACTTTTAATCATAACTGGTTTCCAGTAACCAAGAAGTTCGTGAGCCGAAGCGATCAATCGCTTATATCGCCCACGAACTCAACTTGGTATTCAAAATATTGAGAGTATGTCGGTATTGCTGATCTTTGGAAATAATTTGGACTCAAACAGCTGCCAAAACATTCCGACTAAACATATGGTTGACATAATCCTGTTTCGGATTTGTCTGTCAGTAGCCATCCACTGAGATCATGGGTGGCTAGCGCTGCATCACAGATCCAACCACACACCCCATATGTAGTGTAAACCCCTAGGAATATGACCACGCGGCGTGTGGATGAGAGCCACTTTTCATCAATGGAGCCCGCCCACACTCCTTCACAGGCAAACACAACCACGCTTTAGTTGGGGAATCAAGCGCATAGAAGGCGGTGTTGGACGGTAGTCCGCTCCACACAGAGTGCATAGAACCACTCTACGAGCCTAACCCGGCCACGAGGACAGAGCACCCTGTTCCCCGTAACAACGATCAAATGTCTCCTGGAGGCAGTTTGAACGAGGTAGTGGGTAATAGATAGGTAAGGACGTTGTCAACAAGCGTATCAAGAGCAGCCACATCGGGGATATCAAGCAACTGACACTCAATTAAAAGGACGATCAGAACTAGAATAGATCGAATAATGCCTACCGAGACAGTGACATAACTCGTCGCTAAATAAGCGTACGAAATACATTGCTTGCAAAAATCTGCTAACGGTTCAATCTGTTTGGAATAATACCTTAATAAAATACCACAGCCGCGAAAATGTCATTGTATTTAACTACAATAAAAGCTAATTGTGCAAGTTTATAAAACATAGTTCAGATAGAGTTTAATGTAAAATAAAAATGGAACTGTGCAGTATAGCAAACCCGCCAGCTGAAAAATGTGACTCAGCATGCAATCACTCGGTTGTAAGTCGAATACAGCGCACCTAAAATCTTTGCGCCGGTTCTGCCTACTTTCACTACAGGACCCGTCTTCAATTCGGTGTTGACTTCTAGTGGCCTGCCTGACTCAGGCACTGACGGGCACGAGTGCTACAACTCCATGCGCTCGCTGTCGATGGAGTACAACCCATCGACGCCTGTCGCTTTCGCAATTTCCGTTTCTTTTCTGCATGCACAATGGCTTTCTCTTGCACCTAGGCAGCAGCCTTCGTGGTCAGATCGCGCCATACACGCCGATAAACCGAATTTGCTTTTTCCACCTGCAAGCAAGTTAGAATGCTTGAGGCTAAATTTGATCATGTCCGTGTAACGTAATTTCCTTTTCCACCCATGCCGCTTCCCCAAACTCAATTGACCATATACTAGCGTCGCATCCATACGGCACACATGAGAGAGCTACCTAAGGTGTCTCAGTAAACGTATGCAGTAGATGGCATACATCACTTCGGCGCAACACTTCCGTGTCCGCACATCTGTTGCCCCAACTAATGTGCAGAATCCGTCGCATATATATATATATTATATATACATATATATATATATTCCTGAATATGAATATGACGAAAATAATGAAATCGCGAAGTCCGATTAAAAAGCCTTGAGTTAGAAATATTTATTCACACTTTGTACCAACTGTTCGAAATATGACAAGTGAATTCATGCGATTGTTAGCGTTAAATAGATTTGGAAGTTTTACCAAGGTACAATTACATAGTACTTAACGGTAGGATTATTCCAAAAAACCTCGTTGTCAGAAAACTATTGGGTTTTTCCACATATGCCAAAGCTGCTCTCATGACGATCAAAACAATCCTAAGCAACGCATTTTTATGACTACTGGGAGCCTGAGTGAAATATGCCTTTCGCACTTATCAACTGAGCTGGAGGCTGCTGATGGTAACGACGCAAATATAATGTCCTAAACTTTAAAGAACGCTTCCGTAGTGACGACCACGTAAGAGGTAGACGCGGAATAAATAAGATTCGTAGGTTCAATAAGGTGATATCTATGCATACCAATACCACCTTTCTCGAAGTAGGTCTAAATTTTGCAGCAAGCATTGCACTGTGTTAAACATGCGTAAATGACGTCAGCTAACTTGTTGAGAGAGACAGAAATTACAATAAAAGTGATTTTAAGTTTAAGTAAGTAAATGTAAATTAACTGCAAAATAAGTTATTCCCAAACTTGAATTCGTGTGAAATATTTACCAGCTTCAACCGATGAGGACATCCGTGCACTGGAAGTAAAACTCAGAATAATTCAGATAACTAGAAAGTCAAATCCTACGAAAGTAGAGCGTAGCGCATTACAGGCCTTTAGAGGAGCACATACCATCATCGCGATAGCTAATAAATTTAAGAATGTAGTGTTATTGAACAGGCTTAATGATTTATGTAATAGGAGCGGCATTAAACAATGGGCCGTGCCGAGTAATTGAGAAAAACGGTATCTTTCATAATTAGTAGATAAAACAAGGTTAGAAACTAGCTCAGTAGTGTTAAGAACTGAATAGAGCCTGATAAATTGCACAATTTATACCCGCTTTCGCGTAGCATACATGGCCTCCGAAGATATATAAGCTTGACATTCTCGTTCGGCCTATCGTGCATAAATAGCCAGCTATTTGACAGATTTGTTGCGACCGCCAGCAGGGAGAATGACTACGTTCCTACAGGGCTCTTATATGTTTGCATGGAAGGTATCAGTGCAGAACACTTCAGCATATGCAAAAACGTATGATTACGACTTTAGCCCCTTCATTATTAACGTGCTAAAAATGACGTAAAGGGTTAGCGCAACGCTGTCTAGCACCAGAAATTAGACTGATAGGATGGCCAACTAGTCTTGCGGAGGATCAGTTATTCGAAAGCATAAGAGTTTTTCTTATAATGTTACAGTTTGTTACAACAGTGTTTTTACGCCTAGAAATAGGGAGTTTCCATGGAGGCAAATATATCCCCTGTGTTGGAAAATAATTTTATGGATTACTTTGAGAGAAGGGAACAGGAAATAACCAGTAATTTACCCAACGTGGTAGGTGCTAATTTGAAGATACATTTATTGCTAGGAAACTAGAGCTAAATGAGGAGTTTCTAAACTGCGTAAACTCCTATATTGAAAGGGAAATCTCTATTATGAAACAACGAATTTGTTAGGGCACACTGCTCTTCTTGGTTGCCTAGTTTACAACAATGTAGGATGGTTAAAGACGACGATGGATAGAGATGGAATGCTCTGTTAGGGTTCCGATGATTCAAACTAATGTTTGCTGCTACCGCATCTGTTTTGTTTCACAGGGCGCAAACAGTGTATTCAGATGGGCGAGCCCCTCTTAAGCAGTCGGTGAGTAGCATAATGTATATTTAATACCGCGTCTTGCATAGAGTACTAAATCTACATTCGCGGCGCCCGACGAGTGGATTTGGCTTGCATGCGTCCCATTAAAATAAGAAAGCTTCTGAAGCAACCAGGCGATAATAATATGGAGAAAATAAGAATGGTATTCAAAAATATTCAAACCCTCCATCAAGCACTAGTGCGTCCGAAGGAAACAAGTCAAATATATAGGACTAATAACTGTGAATAAAGCATCTTTTACAAATACCATGAATATGTGTACATAGATCAACGAGCGACAGAACTAGGCACAAGGATATCCGAACACAAAGGATCGGTTCACATCCACCGAAAAAATAGCCAAAAAATATGACCAGACTAAGGGATTCAGCAGTGGCCTTACATGTGCTAGATGCAATAGACTCAATAGACTATACTTTTGTGGAGTGAATGAAAAGAGGTATTTACACCGCAGACAGAAGTTTAATTGCTTTGTAGCTTGAGGTTTCTAAAACTAATAACGGTGCGTCCGAACAGACGGTTGAATTAATTAAGCGTGTGGCCAGCTGTCTTAACGCTCAGTGAGAAATGGTATCTGCTGATAGACTTAGGTCGGAGCTTGACTCAGTAGTGGCCGAAACAGGAATGACTCAATGTTGAGGAACTGTGACCTCAATTAAAGAAAAAAGCTCGACGCATTCGGGTAAAGAATAACGGCCATTTGACCTGTTAGCTGTAATCCAATGGTCCAATAATTATTGTTATTACTCATCATATTCTAGATACATTGTCATGAAAAAGTTAAAGCAATCGTGTACAGTTTCACCTAGCCTGAGGTAAGTCTTGAGTCAAGAACGCAACGTTGCTATAATATAGATTACAAAACCTGCGCTGAACTAATATATTACCGAAACCATGAACCAGTTATTTGCAACTCATTCAGAGAAACGGCAATACTAGTTAGTTTATGAAAATAAGGGGTTTTATTTTCTGGCGCCAAATTTAGATGAATTTAGGCTAGTTATTCCACAATGTTATTTACATACAACCCCTAAAAGCAATTATGAAACAATGTAATCCTTAAATCCCATAGTATGATCAGAAGTCAGGGTAAGCGAACATAAGTTTTCCGTAATTCATCTTCAGGCTTATACAATTATATGCAAAATCAAACTGTACAGACAGACATTATAAGCCGTTACTACTAGAGCGAGTTAATTGGATGCTGACGGCGCTGTCTTTTTAGCCAAGACAACCGACGGCGTGTGACCTGGTTGGTCAGAGTTCACCGGCCGTTTCGGCCAGGACAATCCCAAGCCTTTAGTTTTCTTCTTCTGAACACAGCTCCAGTTCATACAGCCTGATCGCAACTGCTTCAGCTCGAACTACTTCCGTAAGCGATTACTAGAATTAATCGCTTACGGACGTAGTTCGAGCGGTGCTTTGGGGCCTGATAGATAAGTTTGAATGAATCAGTGAACTTTGTGGCGTGCCCTGTATCAGCTAGGTGCGTAGCTATTGAGGGGTTCGCAGTATTTGCACTTCTAGTTCTAAGCCCGACCGGGAGGTGTTCCTTAATTCGCTCGGATAGACACCGTGTCGTGCGACCAATGTATTCCGCTCCACAGGAGCGTGAAAATGAGTAGATACTTATTGAGTTGGTACGGACAGGCCCCTTATCACTTCAGTTTAGTCTCACCATCAAAAAGCTAGTGAAATAGATTTGCATCTGCGCTGCTGGATAGGTGTCTGGGAGCAAATTAAAGACGACGATATAGAAGATCCGTCGCAACCTCGCCCTTGTCTGGCAGCTGTAGGAAGATTGGCTTAGGTTTTACTGTCAAAACTACAAGCATTTTATTCTTATGTTCCATATTCAGACTGATGAAGATTTTCGGATAGCGGTTCTCCCATAGCATTAAGCGAATGCATTGGAATTCTTCCGCAAGGGTATCAATTATTGGCCCCATAGGCAAGTCTTGGTCCTGAGTAGCAGTAAAGGGTGGTACACATGGTATGGGTCTCGCAGAATCTAGTATGCCATAAGAAGGTCACATCATAGTCTGCGCTAGCTTCCACCGAATTCTCCCAATCATTGCAGCCTCCATTGTTATGAAAGATTGAGTATTCCAAATTCGTTCTTAGATGCCCGAAATTGTGGCTGCTCCAGTGCAACAAGATCCAAAGAAAAGCATGGATTCCAGGATTGAAGTGCTTATTCGACGTAACATAGAACATACACAATGAGCATTTATCGAAACATGGAGCTGTTATTCATCCGAACGCCAGTCGCAACCTCCCGTTATATTGGTTTTCAGTCGTCTACGACTTTTCGGATAGACTCAAGCAACCCAACTCATATTGAACCAGGCCAAACAAGTCACATCCTACACTCGATTGTTGTAGTATATTCTTTCCGAGCAGATACGAGTAGCTAACCTGATGTGAGCTGGAAAGTACTTTGCATTTACTGACATTAAAATCTTGTAATTTTGGTGTAGAAAATGGAAACATCGTATCTAGGTTACTCTGATACTGATGCTGGTTGGCGTTCGCCTGGATCTTGCGCCAAAACTTGATATCGTCGGCAAACTGTTGCAAGTATGCGCTTCCCAGTGCAAGGTCATAATTACACAACAAAAATAAACGTGGTCCTAGAAATGAACCTTGCGGCACACCACGCTGGACTTGTATGGTGTTCGATAAAGATCTCCGAAATTTGACCATTAACGGTCGTCGAAATAGAAAGTCGGAAATCCAGCTTAAGTGGTACTCGCCGAGCACGTAATGCTGGAGATTGGAGAGTAGTATCCCATGGTCTAGACGATCAAATGACTTGGAAACATACAGGTTGATCCCATCAGTGCCTTCTCCAGCGTCAGCTGACTCGGTCTAACTACTGCGTGCGATTAGTAAATTCGTTGTGCATGAACGCTGTCGACGGAAGCCGTGCTGCTCACGCGTGAAGATACAGTTTTTCCAGATAGCGCGCTAGCGCATGGAAACCTCTGTATTACATGATATTGTATAGTATTGAACGTAGTCAATCCTGGCAGTAGTTAAATGGGTCAGCTCTACTTCGACCTATGTGAATCGCGGTTATTATTCCAATCTCTTTCATGGCAGAAAATTGATTCTGGTCTCAGCTGCGCTGGAAAACCGAGCTGAATTCCCTGTCAGTTACCTTGCTGCTGCTTCCATTGCATCATGTCGAATGATTTCGACTCCCGGAGAGCTGGTTTTGCGTAGAGACTTCAGCGCTAGCCATACGGCCAATGCGGAAATGTGGTATGTTTATGTTGTAGAGGAGAGGAAAAATATTGGAGGAGCGCATGGTAGCAAGACCTTCTGGAACGTAGGAGGAATATTTCATCCGCGGTGGGTATGCTGCTTCCACAGCCGTCCTTCTTAGGCCCTCAGCTGTCCTGGGTGAAGGAAAAATTGGCCTCACCTTTCGTATGTTTTTGACGTGATGTGCAGCAATTTGTCATTAACACTGAAGGATTTTGCAATGTTCTGCTGATAGTCGGATATGCCTTATCTTAACAGTTGCGTGTAAAGGTTACGCTGGGCTACGTGTTTGTCCCAGTTTCTGGGGCTGAAATTTCTCCGTACATCTACATTTAATTATGGTAGCTGCTAACTGCTACATTGATCGGATGCCATTCAAGCCAAACGACGATGTCCAAATATCAGTCCGATTGATGTCAACTGAAAAATAAACTTCTAGGTTTGTGACAAACTGCATACTGAGAAAACTGGAGAAAAGCTTTCAACACAGATCAAAGAAAACAACATGGCCATACCGAGACTCGACTCACATTCGTTGGTTTCCATGCAAGAGAACAAATATGCTCACTACTTGCGCCTAGAGAATGAAAAGATCCTTGCATCTGGAAATTCGAAGCAAATTAGAGAGCTTTTGAATCCCATGTTATTCTACAGAAAATTCAACCAAATGATGTGTTGGAATACAAGCTATCTATTCAGCAATGTGCATGAGTAATCACCAAATCAGTCGACAAAATCTAAATGAACAAAACGCCGAAAACTGAGTCAAACCGCAATGTCATCTGAAAAGGCACGGGCGGTTACGCTGCGGACAGTAATATTAGGTTGATTTCGATGATCATGCGTCCGTCGAACTATTTAAACTTAAACTGACTGCTAGTAAATCGATCTCTCAATTCATTGAGTTTTCTTACCGCGTTGTTCCGCTATATAAAGCGTACAGACTATGTCACCTCGAATGTTCAGGAAACCTTTGCAGTCAAACTGTTGTGCTTAGGGAACACTCAAATAACGCCTGTATAACCTGAGCAACCGACATTCCATTCTATACATTAAAGTTTGTTGCGCTACGTCCAATGTGAAACCATCAACTGCACGATATAAAGAACAACGCCTATCGCTATTATATGATGAAGTTAATTTCGCCTGGCAAATGAAAATAACATTTTTAATATTACTATATTTTACACCTGCAGCCTTAAGTAGCAATTGTAACTGTTACATTTCTTGCTTGTGCTATTTTTCCAATGGATATGCCTAAATGTTCGTATGTTAAGTTTTAATTCAACTTTCTTTTCTACAAATGGTTTTCGCAGGTATACATATGAGATTTTCCGGGTAATTTTTGTTATATCTACGCGCCAAATGATAATATCATCATCCTCTGAGGTAACTTCGATAGGCTTAACTTTAACGCAAATCCTCTCTGTAGAAATCTATCGTGATTTTTCCATGCCTTGCAAGCAGATGCTTGGAGATACAAAATTAGTCAACTTGGATATATATATATATATATAAATATATATATGCGTATGCGGATACCGAAACCACTAGAATATACTCAGCTGAGCATGGGATGGGACATATGGGGAATCCAAATTTACGTTAGGGCAAGCCTCTCAAGTGCTAATCTTGACTGCAGGTCATCGGAATCGAATGCAGTTGATCGGCATGCACGGCGCGTTCTATTCAAGAAGGCAATTGTCGAAGTGGGGGAGAAAGACCTCATACATGCAGAGAAGAAGCGGCAAATGCGGAGGCGGCAAACAACGATGGGTTGCACTCCATCGATATCAAGCGCATAGTGCTGTAGCACATGCGGTCGCGATTGTCTGAGTCTGGCAGGCCTAGTGAGACATGAGCGAGGCCACTCGGGACCACTACCAAATTGACGACGGGTCCTGCAGTGAACGTACGCAGAACCGGCACAGCTTTTGTAGGTATGCTGCATTCGATTTACTAACCGCGCGCTTGTATGCTAGGTCTCTATATTTCAGTTGGTTGGTATTCAATTTTGTCCTAATGTTTCTCCTTCTCAGAGGAATGTCCACCTGTACTCTCTTCTATTAACTTGCACACGTCGCCTAAGGCAACTGTAGTTAATTGCCATAACATTTTCTGTTTGTGGCATTTCCGTAAAATATACTTTCTGACCACGTGAACTTATCCCGGATTATTTTGTCAACAACTTATTTCATATGCTCATTAATTTAAGATTTATGTCACCGTTTCCTTATGTCATATTTGATTTATTTTATTTGTTATCATTCGCCTAAGTGATTGGCTGTTGCTTGATATCCCCGGTGTGGCTGTGCTTGATGTGCATGTTGACAAGATGCCTTCCTGTCTATTACCCACTACCTCGTACATACTGGCTCTAGGAGACAAATGGTCGTTGTTGGAGCGGACGGGGTACAAGGTTCAGGTGGCCGTATTTGTATCGAGGAGTGGTTTCATGCACTCAGTGTGGAGCGGAATACGGTATAACCACCGCCACTATGCGCTTGATTCCCAAATACAGCATGCTTGTTTTTGCCTATGAAGGAGTGTGGGCCGGCTCCGTTGATGAAACTTGATTCCCATCCACATGCCTCCTGGTCTTATTCCTTCGGTTTTACACTGGATATTGGGTGTGTGGTGGGAGCTGTGGATGGTACAGCGCAAGCCATCCATGGTCCCTCTTCAGAGGCAGGGGTCCTGTGGCTGGCCACTGTGACAGGCATTTCCGAAACGTATTGCTGCCGGCCCTATCCATATATATATATATATATATATTGAGTAGTAGTAACCTAATATGAGAAATAAACCTGCAGCTAAAGCATTTATGTCATAAATGCTCTTTGCTTCTTTAATAGCATCCGCGGTACAGAAAGCGTACATCGTGGTTTTCAAAAGCCCATGCACAACTAGTAACACTTTTAGGCAGGTATTGTGTACAACAGTAGCTTTTACAAGACACAAGATTTCATAAGTTTGGATAACTATATAAATGATCAATTAACTGGAATTAGATTATTACTTGCTTGGCTATCTAAATTACGCAAAGCAATTATATTTAATGCCATTACTGGCTATGCTTCAATTAAATTACTGTAATTCCATTTATGGTAAAGGAATACGGATATCAACGCCGTAAGCAGTATCCATGTATTAATAAACAAATCCATGCGGCACATTTATATTGTCGTGTTTTGAGCATGTGCAAATGATTAACCAAACATATATTGTTTACAAAGTCATTTACTTAGGTGAAGAGTACATAGTTTTGTATAGATATTCATCATAAATTTCCTAGTATATACAAGCACCAGGTTGCTAGTGTAAGGAGAATTGTTTAATAGATTTGATGCCGATGTCCTTTGTTTAGCCGACTTCAGTGCATTGTCGTTAATAACATTTACGCAATGGACAAAATCGTGTAGTCGGAAATAATGATCCTAAACACATAATGCTGCAGTAGTAAATACCTTGAATATCCATAGTGCTATGTTTACTAAAACTTTGTACCGTTTTTTTGATAAATGTATTTGTTTTTTTAGAGTAAACAGTTTCTTTTACAGCATTGCACCCTATCATATCCATCAGTTATTACACAGACAGTGCCAACTATATAATGTGTGCATAACATTTTTGACACAAATATTTGCTAGTGAATTATTGTACATATTTATCTATGCATAATATGATGATTTAAGCAACCAGCAGTTTTGTACTCCTAACCGAGTTCACGGTACTTGCAATAAGGAAATGTTTGCGATTTTAGAGACTACTCGGGAACGTTATACATGGCGTCGGCGATTCCGAAATACAGCTTTATTGGAAGTTTCACTGTGGACATGTTGCGGCGTCAGCTGATGATCGGCGGCAGATATGGTGTGTGCTAAATGTCAGATTGCGCAATCTTATTATCGCATGCAATACTGGAACCACTGATTACAACCACGCATCCTAATCTCTTGTATGAACCTGACGCTTCTGACCATCAAAACGACTAACTGGAAATTGTTATGGGTATGGCATGCCAAACGCAGCGTAAAGAAAAAAAACATGCTCTCCTTTTTATAACATCCTTTTCTGATGAATAATTTGATACGTTGGCTTTTTTGTGATATTGTACCATTAGGAATATCGAATATATAGCCGTTCTATCACACCTAACATCAACTGGAGTTCAAAACGCATTTGATCTAGGTCAGGAGTCTCATGTTGTAAGCCCATTAAGTAGCATTAAACGCCAGATGCAACTTTTATATGAAGAATGTAACAAAAGTCCTGGTGCAGTATATATTGATGGTAATATCTCAATGCAGCTTGCAACCGGGGTGAATTACATTTTTTCTTTCAGATCTATATTGAACAGCACCGCTTTTGATTGCTTTTAAGTAAATACGTTAATTTTATCTAAACGCATACAGCTATGATAAAGGGCTATATTTTCATCACAGAAGCATGATTTTTCGTATATGGTGAAAGACTTCTTGTAATAGTTCAACGTGGTTGATCATTAAATATCCATTATTCGATTTAAAATGATAAAGTCTAAAATAGCTCAAACAATATAACTGCAGTTTTTGTGGATGAGCTTTTAAATAAAATATGGATCTGAGTAGCTGTGCCTGAGGCAGAAATCCAAATATGGTGTATTATAACGGCTGGCGTCCGACAAGTCTTGTTTCCTTTGATGAATATGTACAATATAACTGACGACATTCGGTGTTTGCTATAAATTGCACGCCTGCGAAAAATTTACAGTGTTTCGTTTATAAACACCTCATATCTATCCTATTCAATATTTTATAAAACTAGTTGCCTCCTCCAACGAAAGCCATGTTAAGCTGGTAGAAAATCTAAACACTCTTTGGTTCGAGAAATACAACGACCATGCTAGAACCCGCAATGATTGATTTTACGTTAAATTTACTGATAGAATATGACTAGGTTTCAACCTAACCTATGTTGTTGAAACCTAAAGAAGCGGACCAATAGTATTTTGCAAGCGACGACCATTCTCGGCGGTGGCCGACATTGTTGCACCAATAAGATATGCGGATTTGTGGGTTGCTTTTGTTTTCGGCAAAATGGATTTCTCAAAAATTTATTTTTAAAGTTAATCATTAAATTTTCAGCTTACAGATAAAAAAAACAGCTCACTGAGTTTATAATACTGCAGATTTTGCATAATATGCCGGAAAGAATGTCCCCCTATAAGCTTAATAAAATAGCTTTCACCTTTATTTTGAAGTTTACAACTGTAGTATGTTAATCGGACCATTACGTTTAAAGTTAAATGGAAAACATGTAGATAATAACAGTGTTTCGATGCATATGTTCTAGTATTGCGCGGCTAAGGTGGACGTTCTTGAAGGTTTCTGTCATTTATGTCACTGGATTATATGTATGTGGCTGCCCGAAGAATTATGATTAATTCTCAGCAAAATTACGACAAAGTAATGTTACTTCGAAATTCCTCGAATATATAAGAAAATCTCAGAACCGCAAGCACTCATGTAAAACATGCATAGAAAGAATGGCTGAAAATAAGTGCATATAATCGTGCAATTTAAAGTGGGCGACAGTGATTTATCCACTTCTGTGTTGTAGAAAAAGTAGCGTGGAATCAACGTTATTACCATCCAAAATGTCTCCATAAAAATAATAAAGAAAGAAATTCATAATTTTCAACATTAATTGTCGACTGTGCTAAAGCAATCACCAAGTAATACGAGTTATTTCATAGGGAATCCTTATGCTGTCGCATACCCAGTAACAAATTAAAAGGGCATGAAACTGTTGGATGCCTTCCTAAATAGCCGCTTACAATCTCGATGCACTGATGACGCCGAGACTAAAAGTAGCGTTTCAGATGACCCTTTGTTTACTTTATTTCCATCTAGGTAACAAAAGTGACCTGGTATATTTGCAAAAATTCGCATCAGCTATATGATTCGGATTGTTATCCAATTACCTTCATCGCCCTCATGCCCCCTAGTCGTTGGTAACAGGTCACTAAATATTGTGTCCCCTTAAGAATCATATGGATTTCAGATGAATTCCAGAAATCACCTGGCGATTGCGTCTACACGCAATGGCACCAGGGGGCAGTCACTTCGGGGCAGTGTACCACGTTGTACGATTGCCAACAGCCGCGGAAAAATGTGCATCTTGTAGGCGTCGTGAACAGCGAAGCATCACTTGCTGCATAACGTCTGACTAAAGATGTAGATAGCAACATTGCTCGGTGGTCCTGGCACATGAATTGCTCTGCATGGCGGATACAGAACATTTTGTGTCCTTAAGTATTGGCGGTTATTTGTTGCTGTTGTCGCTACTGTTGTTATTGGAATAGCAACTGAGTAGGTCGGTGATTGTGGCAGTGCTTAGGAAAAAACTGTGTTGTATGGGGTGCTATTTACTTCGGTGGAAGGCTCGCAGGCTGCATTACATTTATGAAGTTTAGGTAATTATTATTTGTGCTGCGGCCCAAATGTAATATAAGGAGATTCGCCGACACCAGTCAAAAGCTAGCGCGGTAGGAGACAGTGTATTTTCAGTCCTCCGCCGCATGCGACCATCGGTGGTGGTTGCGGCTCAAATTGGGTAACCTTGGTAAATGGCGTGTACTCCAGTGCTCCACCAGCAGAAGGAAGTTGGAATGTATATCACTTTTCCATTGAACTAGATCTTGCCTGCTCGGCATCAATTGCAGCTGAAGGTATGTAACTTTTAAACATATAACAGACATTTAGCGAATTTCCAATTGCAAACTAAGCATGACAAACAATCAGATGCAATGGCAACATTCCGCAGTGCTGTGCTAATTGTTGCTTCATTGAAGTATTAACCTATTTATGTTAGTGCAGAAGCTACGACGGATTTTGCGCACCTATGAGAGTTCGGTGTTCATCAGAAAGGTGGTTTTCCACCATACATCCACACAATCTACTACCTTGCTTGTGAAGTGGATACGGCACGGTCAAATTCTGAATGCTAATGGGGCACTGACAAACCTGCGGATTATCTAGCATACCCTAGCGAAGCTACTGATGTTCCTTTACATGCGTATGGCTTGCTTGTCGTCTTACATGACAATTGTTGCCTAGAAATGTATTTATATCCTCTTGGAAAGAATCCACTGTCATTCACATGCTGCATATATGTCACATTTTATCAAAATAATACGTTTCAGCGGTAATGCAAATATTTCCCAGTCGTTTTTGTGATATGGCCAATTGAACGTAAGGCGAAAAATGGACCTTAATCACAGCGTCACATGACGTGATGTTTAAGGGAATATAGTTTTTATCACCCACCGGCTACTTATCCCTAAAATTAACGTTACGCAGTATTCTTATTGTTTCGAATGAACAGTGCGTAGCTAACAATATTCCGTAAGTGTAAAGAGACAAAGAACTGTAGGCAACATAAGTTAGTAAGGAATTCATTCAAACAGGCACTGCATGCACACACAGTAGTTGCACTTCATAGTCTCCTGAACCAGTTGCTCGTAACGGAGACGAACACGCACTCAATAGAACTCAGACCATCCCAGCACTCAGACAGTCACATGTGTTATGGGTACTCCGCTAACGAACCAGTCATATGCCACAGCTCATCCCCGGTAAGCAGCTGCCTTGAATTCCAGACAAACCATGTACCTACACTTTTGCTCTGCGCGAGGACGCTGAGTGCCTGGTTCTCAAGCTACCGGCACAGCAACATCCCGTTTTTGCCACACCAACTACGTTTGTGGACACGTGTACCAACCTGGGCGAGTTGGGGAAGACTATCAAGCCTGGTTTAGACGGTTACAGCCTCCAAGCTTTGGACCGGTCCGTTTGTCATCCATGTTCGTAGCTGTCTGCTTATGTTTTCCTTTGAATGCAGTGAAACAGATTTCGTCCACAACTGGTGTAACCCTTAGTTATCATACTACGCTATGTGGGCTGTTATGAATCATAGTGTGCTAGGCGGAAGCTGACCGAAGTAGGTCTGAACCGGGCACAATGATTTAACCCGTTCACGAAACTGGCAGACACAGATCCAGGGCGGGGGTACTGCTATCATTTCAGAGACTGAACATAAAACGACAGCCGTGATTGCCCTATCATATCTTCAATCAAACCATGTGCAAAGAATGATATAATTTCCGAAACTTAGGAGTCCTTTCAAAAACAATGTGCACGTTACAATATGCTTAGATATATTACGGTAAGCTTAATCAGTTTAAATACTTGAAACATTGAGTTTCCCTTCTTAATACTACGTCGATTAATTTTCTGCTATCTATTGTTGTGGTATGGATATTCTGTAGCGTTGCTGGCCATGAAAATTTTCTCTGTCAAATCCTTCTGGATTCACGCTCTGTTCAGTTTGCGCAACTTCGACCCAACAAAAGGCATTATTTTTGGCTTCCAGTGACCACATCTATAGTTGCCTAGCAGGTCGGTCCGTCGAAATCATAGAGAGTGATTGCCAGTCTCAAATTCGACTTAGTATTTTGAGCACTGTAGGTTGAACTTAAAAATGAACAATTGCCAGTGTCGGAAGAGCACGAAAGAACAAAATGTGGACAGAATAATCTAAATTCTGTTATTTCACGTATTGTTGTCAGCCGCTTAATTAAGCTTAGCGGATTAAATAGATTGCATACGGAGGTCATTACTGTGTAATCTACATCACGTGCCTTCACGTAGTTGCTACATAACTGATACTTTCGACGTTGTACACACTGCCGAGCAAGCAGACCAACTGTGGTTAGCGTTAAGCAACTGGTATCCTGCAATCAAATTTAGGGTTACAGATGAACCTTACCATGCCTTTCTAGTTTACATACTTGCTTACAATATATCTAAGTGTTACACTACATTTGTACGATATATAGTGTCTTGTAAATTGCAAAGGAGCTCCGGTTCATACCATCTTTTTGATATCTAACCATCTACGCTCGGAAGAAGCTATTGCAGGTCAGCTGCAACTAGTCTCCTCTACAGTTCGTGAAAATGTACGTCCGGAGAAGTTCATAACGAAGCACCTAAAAGGAACACGGACACCGGGAACGAACGAGTGCCGGACCTTCTTAAGGACAATGTGTTATAATAACGTCAATTAAAGTAGAGTTAAATGACAGGAGACTCAAGTATCCTGTCCGTCAATTGATAACATATATAGTATGCTGCTAAGCATGCTGATTAGCACCAATATATATATTTATATTGATGTTTAAATCCACCCTGGACATGATCGACACATATGTTTCACCATAGGCGCTGCCTACGTATTTTACTGGATAAGCACTGTTAATGCATTTTAACCATGCGTTATGAAGCCAGTGTCATCATCCAGGATGGTTTCAGGATCCCGCTGCTTTCTGATGACAACATTTATCGGTGTAGAGTGCACGTTAGCAGCAATGTATGTCATTGCGTACAAAAATGGCTGCTTGCTCGGCTGCCTGTAATAGTTGTCAATGTCAGGATTAGCGTGCGCGTATCCCGCTGTACGTTATTCACAACCAGCTTCAAGGATGTCGGTAAATGAGAGAAAAGCGTTTGGCTGTTTTCGCTTTTTACCTGATTCACCCGAGTAAACTTCTATTACTGCCGCTATTTATAGGCTCAGCCGTGCTGTCTTCGGCGATGCTGTGACATTCAGCAATACTGCAGTTTTTGTAGTCTAGTGATATGTTTCTTTGTCGAATGAGTCGAATGCCGAAAACTTGAGGCTTGAAGTCAAGTCACTGGAGGTAATAGTGAGGTTCCATTTACATCCATAATAAATGCAATGCTCCCACTTTGGGAGTTATTGTGACTTCCAGACAGGCATGCATCACCGGCCTATAGTACCTGTGTTGGATTCATCCACTGCTATTTGTATTCCAATAGGAGACAGTAAGGCTTGGCTCCGCCAGAATCTATTGAACTGGCGTGTGGCATATCACGACGTGCAGCGCAAGGACGGTAGTATATTTTGCTATATTACACGAATTTTATAAAGGTTTCCTCGCAGGCACAGCCTCCCTGTACTTAAGGCATCCGCGACAGCTGCAGTGCTAACCATGTGAGCGTAAGAAGTCAACTATATTCCTTGCTTTAGCTCATCCGGAATGCAACGAAAATGAGCAGGCACGTAGGGTATAAGGTCAACAGCCTTTTCGGTGCACATTGTTTTGTCTTCTGTTTTCCACTACATGTAACCGTTTACGGTGATATTACCAGACAAGTTCATGCAACGCGCTCGTGTGGCTGACATTATGGAGTTGTGCCAGGAGATCATGCTGTAGAAATTTATCCTTATGCACATATACCAGTATTTATTTGAAGGGAACCGCGGCCATTCAAACTGCCTACATGCGCGGCGGATGTCAAAAACGTGCAAGCATTATTACTGCATTCTCTTCTAATGACCAGATAAACTCTGAGCCAATCAAACACAATGTACACCTGATACATCGAACCTCTACTTTCACAAGGTATACCGGCGATAGTGGATAGCACACTACCCAACCCGCAAGATTAGTAAAAATGCTCCCACACATATTTACCGCTCAAATAATCTGCGATTACAATGACTCACACAGCAGTGACTCCGAAACCGCTTCATTGTTTATGGTGTGTTTTCATTACATTTGAGTAATGCCAGATGCATTATCGACAAACTATGTATCCTAAGCATGCTTGCATATTTAAACGAGCTGCAAGAAATCCTCTTTATTAAATCATGGTACCCCACTGGTATATTTGACTGTAATCCGAGTACCCCTTTTAAAACCTTATTTGTAAAAGACGCTGTAATACAAATGGTGGAGGATGTCTCATGCAACTGCGTTATATAGGTACAGCTGAGCGCTTTTAACATCCACCGCTGGCAAATGTACCTGATTCTCTCTGGTTCTCCGTCTCAGCAACCTCAGTGTACTTGTATATATCCGCAACCCGCCAAGCTCATCAGCAATGGATGTTGGCAGTATAATCTCAGCTTTCGATTTTGCATCGAAATGTATGTAAAAACAAATCATAGTTGCAGGTGAATTCAACATACTGACGATACAACGGTGCTACCAATACTTCTTGTCTACACACAGATCCTTCATTTATTCATTTAGGTTTTGTTGGGCACAGTGGGTTATTATATCATTTCGGTTGACGAACACATTATATGAGTACAATGGGTATGACCAACGTACAGAGAGTTTCAGAGAACATTCTTGGTAGCGGCGGCAACATGACACTATTAACCTTCAAATTTCAAAGAGATACCCAAAAAGTACATGCTTCCTACTACACCAGCCGAAGTGTTAACTGGAAACCATTTTAGCAAAATTTTCATTTCTGCGATTGTGATGCCTTCTTTCTATCCAATAATACACGCACAGGCGTGGAGCACTTGTATCATTACATTTAACAAGGCGTAAAGTTCGTTGATGCGCAGTGACTTTTAAATGGATGCATTCGAACATTTGATGAGTCAGAAATCCAGCAAAACGATCGTGCGCTAAAAAAGGATATTTTACAAGAATTCTGTGGATGCACCTACTCAACTCTAAAATCAAGCACATGCGATTGAGGGGGAGATCCCATGAAGATCAAGCAACACTGAGAATGAATTGTAAAGCAAAATACTGGTCAGATTGATTCGTCAACGAAGCAACAATCACCTTATATTGATCACTGGACAAGTTAACGAAAACCAGGCGCATTTAGCTATTTCTTCTAAATCTGCATCACCGTTGAAGATTTATTACACTAAATCTACATCTAAATTTATAATGCTCTTCTCGCAATATCTGCCAAACAGCACAATCTGTGTAACCGTGCTCAATTCCGGAAGCTGATGCCATGAAACTGGTATGGCCTGATACGCCACTGCTCCTTCTGTTTATGTTTACGTTTCAATGGGGTCAAAGTACGTTACAGATCAGTGGAAAACTGCATTCATCGGCCCTCGCCACAAGGGCCCTATTCCGAGTTGCGAATGCTAGGCTAAAATGTCTTCGAAATCAATCGTACTCCGGCACCCCTACCGTCAACTGGTTGTAATGCAATCGCCAATTTCGCATGTGGTCTGAGTACAGTGCAAGGTAGTCCGCACTTATTTGGTGTATTACAATATGCAAAGTAAATTTTTAAACATCTTACACAAAGTTGCATGCTACTATTCAAAGCATTGCGATGCATCATCAAACTCTCCGCATTGGCCTAATGTGAACTAAGGGAATATAAGATACTAGTGAGTTTTCGTGAATTTATTTAAAAAATTTGATTATACTCCATGTGCCACGTGTACTTTATTTGATTGTTCATGCGTGCATCTAAAATGATTACGTCTGGTGAACCGTTGATATCAACCATCCTCTATAGCCAACATTACAACCTAATAACCACGTAGTACCAATAACATTATTACAGTATGCAAATATACTGTTCCCGGAGTGCAAATATCCATGATCAAACAACGCATAAAATGGCGCTTTGATACGATGCACATTATTCTGCCGAAATACAAAGTGTAGCTGTTCAGAACAAGCGTATTTAATGTCAGGTATAATGATTGCCAACTAATTTGAAATCCAGTATCGTAGCTGAGCATAACGAACATAAATATGTACATAAATACTCCGTGCAAAGACCGGCAGATTCAATGCATCAAGGTTCTTCCAACACTGATGGTTTGTTTCACCTTGGTGGCAAGTCTTGGTAAAATAAACACTTGAATTTAACTGCAACCCGTCAAAACCAGTATAAATATTTGATGGTCTTAATTTTGGACTTAACAAGCCACTTAAACCAGAAGCGGATGAAGTCATCACTTATTGGACATGCCTGGAGCATCTAGAGATATTGACATATATGGAGATAATGCTGCATGTATTCTACGTTGACGATTACCTAGATAATAATCAGCTACAAATACCTCTGATTTGAACTTGCAGGATGGTTCATTAGTAAATGTAATGTAAAAGGTTGTGTTACGCTGGACGATGCAAAATGATGTACCACATATCTCATTGTAATCCAAGTTTTCAATGTAGATATAATTGTGCGAATACAAAAAATATTATGATATTTTCGGAGGATAACAATTTTTATTCTCAATTCGCCAATTATAAAAGAAAGTATATATATATATATATATATATCAGAGTTTTCAGCGTACTCTTGCATAAAAAACTGGTAGTATTTTAGAAAAACTTGTAAATCAGAGGTAAATCAACGATGGTTATTGTCTGAGCTACTTCTTTTACTTTTCGTCTGAGAAGACTAAATTATTTAACCTAACTCGGTAGGGACAGCCTAAATTATTCAGTAGGTAAATTGCACAAATTCGTGCTATGACTTTAATTATTCTCGCTTTTAAATATATGATTGACAGCCAGAAATAGTTGTTATGTCTTTTCTAAATAATTTCTTGTCAAACGGTATAAATCATGTTTAATATTTTTCTGGGAGCAGATTAATCCGGTAGTTTCTAAAAAATACCGTTATGTCATGTTATCCATCCTCGGCATGCGTAAACACTTTATTTATTATTTGCGTAGCATATTCTGCAATGGAAAACGTTCCTCAAAAAAGCCATTCTAGCTCATGAAAAGCAAGAAAAAATCTATAATACACATGATATGATTTTGCTTTCCGAACACCAAAAATAAGGTTTTTATATATGTAATAATCTTGCTTCCGACCGGTAATTGATCCGCTGCCCACGGTTCCATATTGTATGCCAGTAAACAATTCGACCTGGCTTGGTGAAAACATTTGCTAAGTGTGCTCTTAGGTAACGCTAATCGACGTGTAAATTGCACCCACCAACTGTGCCCTGCGCGTAGGGTAGACGGTGTATATATTCCAGCACTCCCGAAAACTTGCCCATGAAAATCTGCACACGCCAAACTTCCGCTGACTAGCTGAGTGACGCATAACGAATATGCCAAGTGGTTGATGCCTACCCGCTAGAAAAAGAGCTGAAGTTTGCAGAGTGTTGTTACTACCAAGCAAAGCCGAATATAGACCAGAAC
Source organism: Dicrocoelium dendriticum (assembly GCA_944474145.2). Taxonomy (NCBI): domain Eukaryota; kingdom Metazoa; phylum Platyhelminthes; class Trematoda; order Plagiorchiida; family Dicrocoeliidae; genus Dicrocoelium; species Dicrocoelium dendriticum. The sequence continues at coordinate 70,785,916 of OX104070.1, read as the reverse complement.
GCCGCTTTGATGTTAGGAAGCATGACTCACTACGTCGAGAGTTGCGATTCCAATAGCAAGCCTTCCATTCCGCACACGCTGCACATATCCTTGAAAGTACTGAGTTAGAAAAAGAAAATTCGTCCTGCATAGCGTGGTATGGTAAGGTAGGCATAGTTTATATTTTGCTGTGCTGTTTGTCGATCCGGCAAAATTTTATTAATGCTTTCCATGAATGTGGCTTGATAACATATTTTTAGAAGGTAAATCTCAAGGGCATAGACTAAACTGCTTGGTGTAAAACAAATGATGGTCGGTATTGAAAGGGACCACATAATAGCTAGGAGAATTTGCAATCAATATTTCACTGCGGTAGGGAGGCACCACGTTATAATAAAATAAGTGAGAAAATTACGATAAAGCGGTTGGGCAACAGAAAAATGTGACTTAAGAAAGAGGACGCTGGTTGTGTGTCACTGGTTATGTAAGTTATCTAGGGGGAGATGCGGAACGATGAACGTGCTTCTTAATTTAGGACTGGTTAATCAACGTGCTGCCGACGGCTGAGATACAAGTAACCCAAACATATGCAAGCAAATATACAGTTGGCCCAGGCTACCTCTAGTAGATCTAACATGAGTCCAAATTTCGCTGGCTGTGGTCGTGCAGTTCGTAATAAACTTGTCCACTTAGTCTGGTAATATTTTGATAGTTATTTCAAACCTCGTGGTGCACTTACTACTAAACCTAAAGTTAGAACTGCTTCATAACTATATAGCTGGTTTTAGCTGAAGTATTTGCTAATATAAAGCGAAGTTTAAAACCTTGTTCTTGCGTTTTTCTAGTGAGAAAATTTGCTGGACCTGTCTAATAGTTATTCCATTGATTTTTATATAGTGTGCTTAAGCGCAACTCTTGCTTAAATGAATAGCTTAAGTATCTCTTAAAGTCTGTTTGCAGAAATACGCTACCACAACATAAATAAGATCATCAGAATAGCCTCCGATTGCTATTGTGTTAATATCAAACAATAAGCTAACTTTAGAAGCGTAGGTTAGAAAAATAAGGGAATTGAATCCTATTTACCCTGAGTGTTGTTTCAAACCTTAAGTGATTCAGGTTACGCGAGTGAAGTGAAGAAAACCGTTGAAGCATTTTCTATTTCAAAATGAAAAACTTGAGGCCAACTTGGAAATGGGAATTTATAAACGAATGACCTAATTCAAGCATTGATTTGATATTTTCACAACCATATTCTCTGTAAAAATGCTACTCTACAAAAATCAAGTATGGATATTTTTAGTTCTGATTAAGGCTTATTTATCCATAATCCTGCGACCCATACATCGTTCCCAGGAACCACCCACCTTTTCTAACGACTATGGCATATCCGTCTAAACAGCTTATTTAAAACTTTCTCTAAAAACATGTGAGGTCTAAATAGTTGTTTCACTATAATAAGTGCCTATGAAGGTAGTATAAATCGCTGCAATAACAGCAAAGTTTATCCAGCAATACAAACATGTTCTGCTTCTTTCCGTCAGCATCTGGGTGGTCCAGAGGCAAGGTTAGTGTAAAGCGTTGTACAATGTTTCCGATATGAATGCCATAAATGGAGTGCTTTTGGCACGTGGCTAAAGATAAACCAATAGTAGTGTCAGTTGTTCAAGAGGCCTTTAAACTAAACTGTTTGCAGTGTTACAAATTTTCTATTTTCTGATCATGTTTGTAGTTATTAACCTAGTTAGCGCCAAATGTTTTCAAGTAAATTGAGGGTACTTTAACTGATTAAATTCTGTTTAATTTGTTATTGTTTTAATGTGCTAATAGCCTGACCAACTGCTTATTAGCAACCACTTTTACAGCTTCCAAGCCATTTTGCGAAAATTTTTGCCATTTTTTGCCATTTTACGAAAATATATATAGATGGTTTCATGTCAATAAGTTATTTGCCACGTTCAGCAAAACATGACAGCAATTTTGCACGGAATGTCATTCCTCATGATTGGTCATTCGAAATGTTTGCAAATTTCAATTTTTGGTTTAAGGCCTTTTGAAAATTTAGATAATTTTGATAACTAAAACATTTGTATGTTTGTGAAACAGGGACACAAACGAATTATTACCATTTAATATTCCCGCCAATTTAAAAGCTAGGAAATAAAGATGTTTGTTCCAAATCCGAATAAAAACTCACAATTATGCTGGATGTCAATTATCTAATCAAATGTAGTGTTTTATCATGTCCTTAAGGAAACTATTCCACATGTGCTTAAACATGTTAAATGCTGAATTAAGCGCATATATACAGATTTAATAAAATACACAGTGTCCTTCCATTGTGTGACTTCGTTGTTGAACATAATGCAGTTTTCATAGAAAGTCTACGGAGGTAAGCTTTCCTCAGTAGAAATATAATAATGTTTTATTTTTTTGTAAACAAGCACAAACTTAACTTGTTCCTCAGACTAGTAGTGGAAGAAATTTAAATTTGTGTTATATACTAGTACTTCAAATAATGGGTTTCGGTAAATGGGGAAAATAACTGTATGCTAGGGGTGAGATGGTTAATTGCAAAGCGGATTGACAATTTATTATTATTCAAGCTTGTTACTCATAAAATAAGATTCCTCATCCATATGTAGCACACTGCTTTTGCTCTGCACATATCATGGGGCAGTGTACACGAACGATGTTCGCCACAGTTCATAGACAAGCGTGAAGCAATATTTTCAAAGGTGTATCAGCAAATTCGTATGCAGATAAGGAAGCCATTAAAGGTTAACCGCGCTGGGGCAGGGGCAGAATCGATTAAGCTTGAAGATGGTTCCTGGGTTAGCAGATTCATGCGATGAAATGCATTCGTCGAAACGTTAGACGATTGCATTGTTACAAGAGATTCATGATTAGATTCTCCATTTTTTTAGCGTGCGTGAAGGTGATGCGTCAGCATTCAATGAACTTATATGATTTCTCGACTTAGTTACCGATAGCTTCTACGGAACAGACCGAATGCCTTATTTTGCGCTTAGAACAATAGATGGTTTAAAATATTGGCATCTTTAGAGCGCTGTGAGTTCATAGTTAAGCCAAGTTTGCCAAACCTGAATGGCGTTTTCGACATACAGAATGAAGGTATCAAGTTAATCGGCTTTTTTCTGCTGTACTGGGGTATTTGAAAATAAATGGTGTTGGTCCGTTTATGAGTAACTTGTCGGCGAAGTACATAGAAACACGGCATTTTGCAATTAAAATTGCCTGAGCGATGTACACAAAGCGATTACAATGTTTGTGTAAATGTTGCTTGCATGCGCGCACTAAATTTAAACTTTATATATTTAAAGCAATTATTTCTGTTTAGCAATTTAAACAACATAGTAAAAAATATGCTGGTAAATGCAAGCAATTTGTATTGTCTCCGTACTATTAACAGTAGCCGATATATACATATTTAATGAAATACATATGAAACAGTACAAGCTTGAGGTGCAAACTGAATGACAGAAGGTTCATCCATGTATCCATGGTGCCTGCAAGCTCAATTTTTTAACACACAAGGGTGACGTCGTCCGGCTTATTTCCACAGTGAGCAAAGTAAAATAGTGGAGTAACAAGGCGGTTAAGGCTGGTCGGAGCTGTATACGTTGAAGCGTCACCCTTAGGTGTCTACCTATTGAGGATGCAGCATGCAAACGAATACATATTCAGGGGGCACGAATGCCGGCCAATTTCACGCTAAACCCATAAGGGTACTTATTCCTTTATTTGGGAAGTCAAATATCGGTCAATTCTACCTGTCACCAGATCGGAAATCACAGATGAATCGGTATAATCAGTCGGATTTGGTCCCCATTGGGGGTGGATACAGCTCGGAGCAGCGTTCAGTAACGTAGTATGCCACTCTAATGCTCACTTCCTGTCCTTCGCCCAGGTTGTGACAATTAGCCGGATGAGGCCAGCTTTGTGTGTGTAAAAGCAATTGCACTTATGTTAAGGCTACCATGAACATAGTAGAATTTCCGGCAGTCAATTTGCAGTTCAAGCTTTTTAGTTCTGTTTATATAGTTGCAAATCGGTTAATATTTACTAGAATTCTGGAGACAAAACAAAAAGCATGAACCAACCAGCTTTTGCTTTTTACTGTTCTGTTTTGTATTGTTTGTTGTTTTACTGATAACTAAACCTAAAGTAATTCGACATATTCTATAAATCTGTGCAGTCCATTGCATATAAGTCATTTGGCATAAAACGTTCATGTCTGTAAAAATGTCACACAAACAGAGGCACATATTCCAGCGCAGGCACTGTTCATGAAGGCGTTCAAAGTTTCCGATGTTCTTCCTGTATATGTTTCATATTATAGGAAAATATGGGTTTTACTATACCGTATCCCATCATAGGACCTTGGAATATTCTCTATGGCCCGTGTGTGCAGTACGACATCCGTCGCGAATGGCACGTGTATACCAAATAGGTTAGCGGGTGCATATGAAAAGCGTAAATGAAATGTACACTTCTCAGATTGCTAATAAACGTATAAATGGCCAGCCAAACATTTCTGTGCAACAAATTAAGTTAAAAACGGGCAAACATGTGTGTAAACTTGACATCCGTTTTAGTATTAACGTAAGACCCTGAGACTTTTGGCTTAGCTCCAAAGCAATTGAAACATTTATTTGCAAGCATTACACAGTTACGACAAAAACATACGCATAGTTTCACTGTAAACGAAATTTGCTTGGAGAACACCAAGGATAATTATGATAACTCCAGGAATCGCTATATGTTCTCACTCTAAACCGTTTAATTAACTACTGGATCAGTATTCAAGCTTTGGCCAAATGATAAAAACAAAAACTCAGGACATTTTGCAGCGCTTTAACAGAAGGTCCACTTATTGCTAACGAACCGGAATGAACTGCTTGCCACGCGCCATTTACAATTATTTGAAAACACTGTTGTTTCCGCTTGTTCGGATAATCTGACCACACGATACACATGCGAAACGCATTGAAAGCAAATTGTTTGTGAATAACCCGCCGCATCAGTTGATCCGGGAAATGATATTGCAACCAGTGAATAATTCCATATGCTTGTGTCGTCCAATGTAGGGCGGAGGTGCACAGACAGCTCATAGCGTCAACAGAACATTGCAGGTATTTGTTTCGGTAAGAAGATAGACATGTCCTATCACTTGAAGAAATATATAGCTTTTCAAGTGTCATTTGGTTTACCCGCTGTGTGTTTGGATTGCGACTAGCAATCTCTATTCAAACCTCGGTCTTCTTTGAAGTAGACCTCGTTCATTACGATCACGAGGACCGTAACCGAACAGGTGTCAGGGTTGAGAGGAGAAACACCCAACCGTAAACATTGTTTGTCATTGGTTTATCTTATCTTTTGCGAACGCCATTCCGGAGATATGAGAGCTAGTATCACAAATGTTGCCATTAGGCAGACTAAACGAATATAACTGATTTACCCAGCAGCCGTGAGTAGTGCAGATTTGATGGATAATGTTTAACCGACAATTTCAATCTGAATCTAATTTCGCACACACTGAATTAAAAGCAAACATTAAAAGCGTATTTCGACTGAGAATATTATCGATAAAATTCAGATTAAGAAGGTGTTTATTCATGAATAACTACGTGCCACTAAGCTGGAAATTATACAATTCCGGGGTTTTACATATAACGTGACGCCAATTAACAGCGATTCATGCTCCACGACAAGCACGGAAGATATTTACAGCAGTTTATGTGGTTGCTTCCGAATCCTCTGCTAAAATCAGTCCATTTGGTAAGCTATGGGATAGATATATTTCTACCTTACCAGCCGTATATAATTGCTACCATAGCGTTCAAATCATGTAAAGTATTCTAACGTGGATAACTAATTACAATTAGTGTAATCATGTGGACTGAAATTAACGATAAGGAAAAGTAATCTTATTCTGTTCAACGAGAACAAATAGCTCTTTTCCGTTATCTCATTTTCATCTTGGGACTCTCTGAGTTTTGAGCAAGCAAGTGCAATATGAGTGTTATAATTACTTGGTGCAATGTACAATTCGGTTTCTATGCGTGCACTTAAAGTAATCGTCGCCGTCTCCTAACGAACTCGAAGGTATAACCAGTACAAATGATTATTATTTCTGGTGCATTCGACCGGTTTTTATATCATATTCACTTTGGTCAATTTTAATGAAAGCAATCCAACGATTTGAACGAGAGCAGCTTTGCATACCAGACAGTAAAACTCAATTCCTGTAACTTCTGATGCAAGCACATCCATCCGTATACCAATCCCACATAATCTAATCTAACAGGCTGCAAGGAATTTTGTGGGGAGGAAGAAATGTTCATTAACCTAGATAAAAATTTATATAGGTAAGATTCTAAATGTGTATAAACTTCTGATTGGTTATATAGATTACCGATGTTAAATTAGGATTTACTTTGATAAGCTTCAATACAGGTACCTTAAACTAACAGAAATATAATGTCTATAGAGGTTTCATGGGGAGAGAAATTTGCCGACACATTTCACATTTAATTATGAAATGGTGTAAGGACTGCCAGCGTTATTCATCTGAAATCTTTCGGCAACACTTTTATATTATTATCCCTGACAACGATAGGACTGGAAGGATAATTACATTATCTATAATATTTGGAAAAACTGCGGCTGCAGTTTCTCGTAGTAGCAAGTTGACGGTGCACGAACAGTATATTGCTGGATTGAACAGAAACATTTTCCCAGTTAACCGTCCACAGGCGACTTTCAGATCACGTTAGCATTGTGGGTTTATCCATTCCATTAATCGCAGACTACTACTTTATGGCATCCGCAGATATACAAACTGTGCGGATTGTCTCATTTAGGTGAATTTTAATGTAAACCAAGTGCACTTGTGGTATGAGCACTGAAATTAAAGCACGCCGCGCTGAGCTTCTGCTGTGCCGTATATGGTGTTTTAAACCTTGTATATATTCATGCAAACTGTATATACTAGTCGTTTTGTTATACTATGTTTACAATATATTTGCAAAGACCCATAAAAAGCACAGTTTATTGCAAATAAGTACAGCGGCTAACAGGAGGGATATCTTTATAGAAATGCACTCAAGATGCACATATTTTCAGGTGTTAAAAAATATAAAACTTGTGCTGCTAAATTACAATAATCTGTTAGAAATAATATATTCCGCGGTAAAGAGTACAAAAGTTATTTTCATGGCTGAATCACCACTAACCAAAAGTAACCTAAACACCAATTGGTTATTTGATGATATGCCATCAAGTGCGTCAGGGTTGCATTAAGCACAAGCCTATTTAGGAAACTGTTATCATATTCCGCATATTCTACATGTTGGCTTTGCCCGACATTTATCGGTTGCAGCTATATCCACATCAGCGATTGGTTGATATGTAATATATAGTACCTCAGTATGATTTTATATAAATTTTACTTCCATAATGATACACTTTACTAAGATCCCCATGGAGGTAGAATTGCCAACACCCAGCCGTTAGTTTTTTGTAAATACGCTTTGAGCAAAATAAAACATATCTGAATAACAAACCATTTCTTTAGTATTGAAAAATCACACGTAAAAGCCGCGGTATTTTTATCCTTTCTGTGACTAGATAATGTCCATTCCTCAAACAAAACTGCAACAATTGTTTTATATAACGGTACCGAAGACTCATACACAAATATATTAAAATGTGCAAAAAATGTTATTTTTAGGCTGTCAAACAAACTGTTCTCGGATGTGGACGGATCTGATCGTACACAGTTTTGTTTCACGACTGAGGTCATCTAACATGGGATAAAAAAATTGCACCCATGATTATTATGTTTCCGTTTATGCAGGCCACATTACTGTTGAACTACCTGGTAAGTTCATGTAAATAGCACTCACTCTCTGAATGGTAGTAAAGGATTATTTTCCTATATTTAAGAGAAATACTAGACAGTTTCTCCTTACATTTGTTTTAATTCAACTTCAGGTTTGCTTCTGTCACCCGTCACTTTTGCTTTTGTCTTTTCGATGAATATATGCACGTCATAGCATGGGATACCGGCGCAAGTTATGACGACATAAAGCTTGACTGTAAGACGATCCCATATTTAACAACTTGAAAGTGCCTTCTTCAGCAATAACGGTTTGCTATTTAGGTCATCGGGCTCTTATATCATATGGATACAATTTGGAATACTTTATCTCATGAATAGTACATCCGTAGCATTCATAATGTATTTTGGACAATGAGATGAAATACTTATTTAACTCATAAAATTTACCGCAATTTCAGAAGTTTTTGGGTAATATGGTCAGTTTATAGTATGTATGAGAATGAAATGTTCGCTCATTCGTTTTGTTCATCGCCTCATTAATTCTCAGCTCAGCTTCCGCATGATATTTTGTAATTCTGCCTCGTACATATAGCGAATCCTGCGGTGTAAGCTTGGTATGTTTAATTCTTAATAACAAACAGGTTTAGTAATCTTTCTGTTAAAAATGTCATTTTAGTATATTGAAAGTACATCACTAATGGGAACGCAGCTTATTTTGTGATAATATTATCCCACCATCACCTTGACTATTTGGATCTTAGCATTTTCTTCCATCTTTTTAAGAGTTCTTACTTTCGCTACAATAACTATGGTAAAGTGCTATCATTCTTCTTATAACTTATCTGATATTATCAAAAGCTTTCATTACTTGGTTTTTAAAACCATGAAGAACCTAACTGGTTTGTGACGCAGGTATCAAATGTGATTTGTGTAGCTCGAGTGGTGATAAAAAAGGCTATTCAGACAAACCAGGAGTTATTGTGGATATATAACGTTTCATCAGGCAGCGACAAACGGCGTTAACTTTGCAGGAATTATGATTACTGACATATTAACTCTTACTAATATATTTTACCTGCTATCTACAGATGTTCTATAAGTTGACATTGATTTATCACCTGATGATTTGTAACATTTCCATGACGAGCCGTCTACTGGCTTGCTACAGTTTATTGCTGTGTGGTTAATGTCTCGTATGATTCCAACGTGTAACTTTTTGTGCCTGTATATTTTGTTCACGCAACACTTGCAAATGCAATTTAGACCAATTTTAATTGATGTATTGTAGGAGTCCATATAATAAAGTCAATAGATTCTTGCTTCATTAAGAGGATAGAAATGGCTTTTTGGCAAAAACCTAAGGCTAGATTCCACAACAACAAAAAATCACAGACTTTTACAAATTGGATCTGCGCACCTCGTTAACTCCAATCTTGGCTTTTATCATATCTCCTGGTTGGTCTTTGGTATAATATACGCCGTTACTTCCGGGTCTAAGCAGTAAGTTCGAAGGTCTGACAACAATTGCGGCCGTTGTCACTGAGAATATATCCAACACCAAGTTGTCGGATACATATTCAACTAACCCGAATAATGAAAAAATTAAAAGTATATCACTCTGCAACTAGAAGGCCGCTTAACACAGTACTTTTGAAGGAAAGCTCACTACTCTCAAAAATGATAAAATATGAAGGAAGCATTATTCCATGAGGAAAATATATTCCAACGTGCCTGAACCAAATGTAAAGCCCATCAAAGACATTATTCCATAAAATGAAAAAACTAGAATTCAATTTGCAACATAGTGGTAATTCATGGTAAGAAGGTCAGTTTGTTTAGCATCGTAGGTCAGGAAGTCTCAGTAAAACATGGTGGACAAGGACTACGCAGTGGAGACCGATGTCCTGAAATCCAACCGTTTCGTGATTCGGCAATCACTCCCCTTGCTTTTCACGACATCCGATCGAATGAGAATCGACAACCATTGAGAAAACCAGAAGAAAGTTTGAAATAGCACAAATAATGAATAGTCTTTTTCCACGAAGCTAACGATGGCCAGTCATCGGATGCGTCCTAAACCGAAGCTGATAAATATTCAGTGGAATAACCTCGGCGAAAATATCTCCTCAAGAAAGTGATTGCAAACTCAAAGTCTAAGATAACATTCTCGCCCGTATGTAGTGGTCATGGTCTATGACTATTGAAATATATATTCCATTACAAACAAATTATATAAACTTTCCAGAGGTTGGCATACTTTAGGCACTTAAACGCTACCGAAAATAATGAAGGGGTTCCAAGGCAAACGTTACTGGATAAGCAAGTACTAAACCAGCATGATTTTATTTCAAACCTAGTTGATTGTATTTCTGTTCAGAACGCAGTGTAAGTTTCCATAACTTTGGAAGAAGTAACGGTATTACTCCAAACGCCTGCAAAATGCAACTGTCTATATGTTTTCAGAAAGGTAGATAGAAATGTATCAAAATCCGGCTCTGTATGCTTCCACTTTAATCTACAGGGCATAGTTATAGGTTTATATATGCTGTTGGCATTCATGGCTTTCCAATTTTGGCAAACACACAAAGCATCCTCAGCCAGTTTGGCACCACAAGATGAACAACACATGTTTGGATGATATGCCTACTGCTACTTAGAGCAAACTACCTAGCATTTCACTCATGCGCAAATACCAACCAACAAACTAAAGCTGTGTAATGGCTTATCACCACGATGACTTTTACATCGAGCGCCATGTTTACTGATATCTACTCGATATTGTGCTGCGCACAATGATGATAGGACTAAATATGGTTCATTGTTGTGTGATACCGCCAATAATAACCACGTTATAAAGGAACCCAAGTCTAGTTTTTTCTAAGAATATCTTACTTGCACGATCTCACAGCCATATTCACCTGTTTGGAGATTTCGGGCTAAATGACCTTGAAGCATCGCACAATCTCATTGGGCAATTCAGGTCAAAAGTGCATGAAGTGCTGTTACGTTTCCTACTAAACACACTACTATTTCTGCAGAGCACCGTGAACAAGAAGCCTACCGGCAATATATAACATGTTTGTCAACGGGTTTCCCACAAGTAATTTGTTCGACCACCGAGATTAAGACATACTACCATTCTGATATATATGCACTACCCAGGATTAGTATATATAGCACACACACCATCACAATTGTTAGACAAACGTGTTAACTTTGCTGACCGCATTTACACTAAAAGCTGACAGTTTCCGTCCAAATTTTCCTGAGGTACGTTATCAGAATTGTTAAACCAACTCAGCGGACTTGAAGTAGGCAACAATGAACCAGATACCACCTGCTAGAGTAAGATATAGCTGATCTTGTCATAACTCAGTGATGCCCATCCTTGTACGACTCGGATTCCCTCACCTAAATAGACTTAAAAGCGAGGCAAGTTAGACTCCCTACAAAACCCAAATTGGCCACTGCGTAAGATTTACCTGAAGACGTAAATAAAAAAAACAGATATGAATATATGCGGAAACTACCACCTAACACAAAGTACAGGGACTTTTCCAATCGGCCCGAGAGCAACTGGCGTTTAAGAATAATAATTCAGCAGTGACTTTATAATATGGACGTTAGCTAAAAGTTATTTCAACATAATCAATGCACAAGAGTTTGAAATGTCTTGCATGTTACACTGCAATGTTCAATGCAACGACACATAACACTGATATAGAACTGCAATTAGTATGATAAACTAATAAATTATTAATGTGCACAACACAAATTTGTGTTTACGGGCGAAAATTTTACGTTATTTGGAGTAAACTAGCCAACGGAATTAATGTGTGAGACAGAGTTTCCATACCATATTTTCGTGAGAAATCCACTACTTACATTTAGAGTGCGTAGGGAAAAAGAGATAGGTTTTGATATCTTATCGAAATGGGGATGAATATGTTCAATTAAACCCTTAATAAAATGTCAAATGCACCACGAAGCTTGATAACGATAAATTCAACAATGGATCTTTCGGATATCTATAAAGACTGAAGGGAGCTTAGTCGAACGCTCAGCCGATACGAAATCCTTTTGAAGGCGATCATGTAAAAATATAAGCCCTACCATATTTTGTGGGAAAGAACACTGGCAGTCACAAATTTATAAACCCATTTGCTTACTCAAATAATCTGAGTCTCAGGCGTAACTTGTTAATACACATAATACGAACAACGTGCCGTCAGTATATATTGTGATATATGCACATAAATATTGTCCGCCTACGAAGCTTGCATCAACTTTAAATATTTACCAGCCATCAGTTAACTACACCGATCTACTAGAACAACTTCTGTCTAGCCATAATGAAGATCACCGATGAGGAAGGAGGACATTGGCCCAAAGGCGTTAAAACTGTATGGCAAATTTTACATGAACCGTAACCAAGAAACATTTTACGATGTATTATTTGGATAAAATGGATTCTATATCTAGAATGCAGGCGAGCCAGCCCTAAAGAACCAGCAAATTATCGGCTGATAACACAACACGTTTATTTGCAAAATCACGGAGATATTGGCCTCTGAAACACTCATGGCTGTTTGGATAGTAACGGTATTCTTGCCCGTCAGAATAAGTACTACGCCATGTAACCACCGTTTCTGTTTGCCGGGATCTTTCCATGCTAGTATAGATGTTAATGTGGTCTCGCAAAATTTCCTAAATTCTTTTAACAATCTTCAGGATTATGTAAAATGGAACCTATATGGGCTGAAGTAGTGCCTATCACATGCAGCGTCAAATGAATATGTCGGTCAGCAGCACGTTATCTAACCCAATATTACTTCAGCCTGATGCAGTTAAATGATTATATAAAGCCTGCTCCTGTTATCCATCAACGATCTCGTAATTAATAGGAACTCAGATTTTCTAATATTCATAAAAAGCTTTAAATATACGATTTTTCTTTCGCGCAATGAATGTTCGCAAGACTACGCAGTGATTGGCTACACCTTAGGCACGATCCACAGATAATATTCCATACTTCAGCCCAGATATTTGCAACTATTTAACATAGGTAATCAAAGCATTCCTGACTGCCTAAAGGTTTACATCGCAATCCCCAAGAGAGATACAAATATATGTAACCAGTATTCAACTAACGGAAAGCGTGAGTTAATTGCCTAAATCAAGATTCAAACCTAATGGACTGGTCGCTCCCAATTGATTGATTAGTTGAAGCCTGTAGGTCTATCACTAAATACTAGTAAAACCATCACGCGCCGATTTATTTGCCTCAAGTATATGAACGCTGGAAGAGTATATTCCAGTTTGTTTGACAAGCAGTAGAGCCACCAGGCCCTGTCTAAAATTTCGGGGCGTACAAATGACAGCGAAAAGCTGGCAACAGCGTGAAAACAACTAAACACCCAAGTTACAAAGGAAATCATGCAACGGCAGCAGAGGCTGCTCCCAAGAGGGTCTGTCTACGTGAAACGACGCCTGAAGCCACGGGATGTATTTGTGTTGGAGGGCTCGAAAGGACATTCCCTATTCTTCAGTACTTAGCGTGCTTCCTAACTTGCGGAGCAATTCGCTTCAGTATTGCAGATAAAAAGCCTTCCGTACGAAGTCCGACGCAATTTGCCCCTACCTAGCTGGACGGATTTGAGGAGGGCAGAAATATGTTCGCTGTCATTGGCGGTACCAAGCCTCCAGGGCCCGATGAACTACATATGATGATCAACAAAACGCCATCTCTCATTATCTTGCCTCTGCTGACAACAATTCAACAGATCCCTGTCTGCCCGTTCATTACCGATAGACTGAAATTACTCAGTAATAAAACCCATTCCATTAGCTGGTTATCCGAACTAGGTTGATAACTACTGTCCTGGATAACAGACACACCAGAAGATCGTGAAGCATGGTTTCCTGCAGCCTCTTGCTCCGAAATTGATACGACGCTTCGTGCAGCACGATTTCATGAAAGATCGGTCAGGCGTCACAAACCTGCTGCTATCTAAGCAAGAATGTTTGCAAGCGTTAAACCAAGGGAAGTCACGCAGTCATTTACATCGACTTCCATAAATCTTTTGACAAGGTGTACCACGAGATCCTCCCTCGGAGGCTAAAAATTTGCTGCGTTTGTGGATCACTGCACCAGTAATTCATCGACTGACTTATTGGTCGGTTGTGGAGGGTGCAGTTGGACAACCATTTGACTGAGTGGAATCCCAAGAGTAGTGGAGTCCCGCAAAGCACATTCGTTTTGCCCCCTTCTGTTCAGGATCCACATCTATTATTTGCCTCGGCTTCCCCGTTCAGCTTGAACGTAGTTTGCGGATGAAGTTGAATTGAGGCGCCCGTAAACTGTGACCTCTTTCAGCATGACTTTAGCATCCTTTACATGTGGTCAGCCAAAGTCAAACTTCAGATTAAATCAAAGTCAGTATTAATGAGGCTTGGCGAAGGAGATGATGACTGAGTCAAATAACTGCCCGGCCAACAGTTACACATCACCATGTGTGAAAGGTAGCGTATTCCACGCCACCGTAGGAAATCCACGGAAAAAACCAACAGGCTTTATTAAAACCAGCTGGACGTTCCCTGCGGGCTAAAATGCAGCAAATGACAACGAGGCACATGCTGGTTTACGAGGGGTGAAAATAATGACCGATGCAAGTGACTAGGGTTGTAAACCCAGTCTTTGTATGGAATGGGAGTTGACACAATTACTAGCCGGGTATTGTATATAGGTGATAACCCCATTTGGAGGTCGCTGTTACAAATGCGCACAACATGCATTGCACGATGACGTAGGTACAAGCTATTCGTACCGCATTTTAATCAGGACACTTATCAACATTTCCTCTAGCGGAGGGTGGTGAATATTTGCCGCAACCTGCAAGCAGCCGTAATCCAAGCAAAGTCGGTGTCGAACTATAATAAACGCCGTTACTCGCACTTTGCAGACGTGAGACTTCAAGACTACTTATCATCAAACTAATGAAGTAAGTATACATTCTATGTAACCAAGCAGAAGGACCTCTACTCGTTGCATTTTCACAGCATGCAGCACACACGTGTTTACATCTGATATCTGTCACATATCAGCAGCTTTCTGAAGCCCCAAATAATGAATAGCATGGTCGATTTGAGCCCATAATTCTAACCTATGCTCATCGAGTCAACCGAAGTGTTACTATTTCAAATACATCGCAACAACTTATGTGCAATTAATGGCAACGTCTTGAAAACATGGTCTAAAATTGAATCACTTTAAAAAGCTAGGCGGTATGATTTTCCACGTGCCTATAACTAATAGAGAGTAATGGGTGGCAGTTTCCATATTTGGTTTTGCCACCTGCCAGCTCATGCTGCCTGATCGCTATTTATTCTGCACTAAAGAATTCACCTCAACTACAGACAAACTCCAGATATCATATTGTCCTCCTAGGAATACAAAACAACGACAACAGAAACGTTATAAATCAGAAAACTTTTAGCCATTAAAATAACGCTTCCTATTCATATATTTTAAATTGATTAAACTGTCCCAAATCATTGTTATATATTTGTTCGTACCCATTGATTTCGTATATCTAGGTGGTGAGCGAATACTACTATGTTTCATCAGTTAATCAAATCGTATTTCTGGTAACTGGGTATGATACTTGTTGCATAATTAAGTTTAGCTAAGTATAGGTTGGCATAAGATATTGTTAGAAATATGTCAAGGATTATACATCAAAACAACTTTGGTAAAGCATGATAATCAGTCGCCTTGTAATCAGCCATCAAAAAATATATAAGAGCTACCCATAACAAAAAGATAAATCATGGTCTTATCAGAATAAATGTTATAGACTGTAATAAAATACCAAGTTTCACTATGCTTACAATAAGTTTTTATCAAACACCTTTTGAACGTGAATCTCTCCATAAGGAAAGTAATAGAAATCCCTATTAGTTAACTTTATCATACACAAAACATTTTTATCCCAAACCTGTTTCCGGGCCAGATTTGCTTTTTGATACCCAACTGTGTTAACTATTCCGAGTTGCGAAATTAGTTCTGGATAAACCACGGTCAACACATTCCTCTTGATATGTGACTGTAAGATGTCTCTGGGTTAACTTGTGATTATTGACACTGTATTTTACTTGTGGATGAGCTGTTCCACAGTGCGTTTGCTATATTCATATTTTAAGTATTAATGCTTAGGCGTCATTAAGCGATATCTTAAATTGAATGTGGTTCCAAAAGCAGTGGTTAGTTATAGGGTTTCATTAAGTCAAGAATGTGCATTTATCCACCAACGGCGTGTAAATTTTCAGCATTGACACATATACTCTTAGACGTAAGAAAGCTGTAATTCAGAAGCGAAAAAACAAACAGAGAAAGTAAAAACTCAATGAAAACCATACTCTTACTGGCAGAATTTATCTGCCAATACTTAAATAATAGCGTTTTATTCATATAGAAATCTGCATAAATAAGAAGTGATCGACAAAAGCATAATCTCTTTCGGGCCTATACAGCTCTATATATTTTCTGGTCTAAGAGGTAGATGGGCAGTTAAAAAGTGCAGTGCTAATTTGCTAGAAACCTTAGTATATAATAACGTGAGCAGATACAGATTTTGCTTACAGAATTTGGATTTGATATAACACCCACACATGTAACTTGTAACCACCGACAGGAAGTAGTGTGCAATCTAATATAGCTTACTCTTCTTTATACCGAAGGTAGCTCGTCTATAAATATCGGTATAACTTAGGCACTTCGTAATTCAAATGTTTAACCAAATGGTGACGTTTTGCATCCCTATATTGTCGGAGAAAGACAACGGATATGTACCCCAAAGGGACACATCATGCCGCTAATCAGCAAAGAGGTACACAAACTTTCACAAATATATGTGAACGTTGCTACTCAAAACAACTTGGCGCCAGCCTCTGTCCAAGGAAGTTCTTAGTATATTAAACGCGACGTTTGTAGACTTACATACTACTCATATCGAACACAACCATGCACATTGTGACCACTTTAATCCAGTGGTCAAGAATTACGTATACCTTTTGCTAACATGCTCACACTAACAACAACGCAGAGTTAAAACAGGACACCTGTCATCAGACTTCTATTCATAGATTGAATCCGATCTAGCCAGCATTCATCATCAGCATCATCATTATACATGTCAGCTAGAGATGGTAAAACACCTCCGCTATTGTACCGCAATACATAAAGGAAATACATACATACATACAATACATAAAGGAAAAATAAATACGACAGTTGAATGCCAGCTGAGCTACCAGCAACGGATACGCATCGTTCCGGTAAGCTACTAGCCGGCTACTAGGCAAAAAGAAAAATTTAGTTACGTTTTACCCTACGAAATAAGATCGTAGATGGAGGGGGAGGCTAAATGGATGGGGAGGGACAAAGAAACTCATAGCAGGAACGCCACTGAGGTCGGCTCCTTGCCATATCAGCAAGTGTATCCAGCCAAACGTGTTCACCTTCTTTTGGACCCCAACCACGGAACCGAGACGTTCCAACTGAGGCCAGCTCCGAAGTGAGGGCCTTCATTCCTCTGGACCAAGTCATCGCTTGACCACCTTGCCTCTTCTTCCACCCACATCCCCGGTGAGCAAACAACGCACGTCGAGGGAGTCGGTGGGCTGGCATGCGCAACACGTGGCCCAGCCATCGGAGCCTTGTGAGTGAAATGACGGTGCTGAGCGGTTCATTCCCTTTTCCTAGGCCGTAAACAAGGCGTCGAACACGCTCGTTACTCACGCGGTGTTCCCACCAGATGTGAGCCAAACTGCGAAGGCACCGATGGTCGAACGTAAGTAGCCTCTTCATGTCCGCCGATCTTAGGGGCCAGGTTTCGCAACCGTACAGTAAGGTCGAACGTACCGCTGCATTGTACACTCTACCCTTCAGGGCAAGAGTAATGTCGCGCCGTCGCCTTAGGTGGCGAAGGTTAGCAAAAGCACTTCGAGCTTTCGCTATGCGGTTCGTGATCTCGTCTTCGATCCCAAGGGCGCTGATACAACTTCCCAGGTAATTGAATTTCTGAACGACTTCTAGCTGATCCCCACCAAGGGTCAGCACAGGGGGCGAACCCTGTCAATCCTGGAGGAACGCTTTGCACTTCGGTGGTGCAAAGCAAAGCCCGAAACGACTGACAGCCATTGCTAATCTGTCCAGCGCGGTTTGACACGTCTGGGAGCTGTCACAGATGAGGACAATGTCGTCCGCATACTCCAAGTCAAGAAGTCGTTCTCCTGGGAGAAGCTCCACATCTTCTAAGTCATGTCCTGTAAATGCAAACTCCATGACTTCGCCAATAGCGAAGTTGAAGAGGAAAGGTGACAGCGGGCATCCTTGTCTCACACCGCTGGAGATATTAAAGGGTAGCGACAGCTTGCCGTAAGCCCTCACTCTGCCCGTGCTACGCAAATGTAATGCTTGGATAAAGTTTACATATTTCTCGAGCACATCTTTCCTGAGTAAACAATTCCAAAGGGCACATCGATCAACCGAATCGAAGGCACCTTTGATGTCGAGGAACACGACTACGGTGGGCCGCCAATATGTGTGACGGTGCTCCAACAACTGACGCAAGGTGAAGATGTGGTCGATGCAGCCACGACCCCGACGAAACCCGGCTTGCTCCTCAAGAATCTGGCTTTCACGAGCGCCAGTCAGTCTGTGGAGAATTATGGACGCGAGTAATTTGGAGGCGATGGAGTTCAGACTGATTCCTCTATGGTTGCCGCATTCCGAGCGCGAGCCGCCCTTGAAGATGGGAACAATAACGGAGCGGCTCCAGTCGGTTGGGACAGTCTCCTGCTCCCACAGTTTCACAAGTAATTCATGCAAAGCATCAATAAGAGCAGAGCCTCCAAATTTGAAGAGGGCTGGAGGAAGATCATCTGGTCCCGCGGCTTTGTTCAACTTCAACAGTCCGATATCACTTTCGACTTCTGAGCGAGAGGGTGTATCCAAAGGGACAGCACACGGAGCGGGGCGATCAGTGACTGGCGAATCGAACAATTTTTGCCGATTAAATTGCTTTTCAAAATGCTCAGCCCAACGCTCCAGACGTTTTGACAAATTGTGGATAGGCTGTCCACTCTCGTCACGTATAGTTTCACTAACACCAGGTCTCTTGCTGCCCGTTTCCCGTATCAGACCGAATAACTTACGATGGTTGCCAAGGGCAGCGGCCACTTCCATCTCTGACGCACGATTAGACAAGCAGGATTCGCGGTCTCTCTTCAGGTTAGCACGGAGTTTTGCCCGGAGCTCTTTGCGAGTTTCATTGTGCTCGCTTCCAGCCGGGATTTGCCGGCGAGCATCTATAAGTTCCAAAGACTGCGAAGAGACCCAATGCCCATGTTGTCTATTAGACATACCACATGAGGATTTGCCTGCTGCTAGTAAGGTCTGGCGAACATGTGACCAGTGACCATCAATTGTCTCCGGTGAGCGCTTGCTCAACTCGCATGTTAGCGTACTTCGATACGCATTCAGAACAGCTGGTTTTGTCAGTTGGCTGGTGTCAAAACGCTCACAACGTCGTCTTGGGCGTCCGCCAAAACGCATCCGCATGTCAGCACATACAAGTGCATGATAGGTGTCCACACATGTGCTCCAAATCGAGCGACAATTCTGGATACAGCCTATCCAGCGGTAACTTATCGCAATGTGATCGATCTGCGTGCAAGGCTGGTTCGAGGTTGGTGGGCGCCAAGTCACCCTTCGGCGGGTGCTGTGTCAGAAATTAGTGCTCGCAAGAAATAAGCGAGCATCTTCACACAAATGAAGTAACCGCTCACCGTTATACTTACGGGAGCCTATACCGTGTTGACCGCCCAGATGCAGTTCATCAGTGGACAACTTTCCAACTTGTGCGTTCATATCCCCCGCCAGCACAACAGTGTCCGTAGCTTCTTCTGTGGCGAAGTAGCTGGGTCAGTTGGCGGTAGAAGTCGTTCTTTACCGAATCATCGCTACAGTTTGTGGGCACATAGGCAGCGATGATGAATAAACATCTATTAGTCCCGCGCGACTTCGAAGCTTTAAACGAGCCAGCCAATCGGACCGCACACATCCGGCTACTGATTGGAATCCAATCAACCAGAGTAGCTTAAGCCCGGGGACTCAGGGCAATACCTACACCGGCTTGGCCGGTGCTCGAAGCTGCATCGTCACCGGATGGGCGCAAGGAGAAAATACTGCTTGCGTCCTTTGAGGGGGATCGCAGAGTGAGCATAGTGCTCGAGTCTTGCAGGCGAGTCTCTGATAAGCAGCAGATATCGATCGAGAGTGTCTCCAATGTTCGGGCAAGTACTGCCTGTTGACCGATTTGTGGCAGTGTGCGTACATTGAGGCATGCCAATCTGAAGGAGGATCGAGGGCTCCAAATAGAAACCGATGAACTGGATTGGACCGCTTGGTTGGACATGGGCTTGTCGACAGGAGAGGAGTGACGCTCCGCGTTCACATGTGAGTTGAAATTAGAAGGTAAATGCCTAGCAAAGCATGTTGGGGGAGGGCCAAGAATCGGGGGGTTGAAAACTGGGGGATACAAGTTTAGTTGGAATGGGACAGTAAGAGTGAAAAAGCGTAAGATGGGGAATAAGAAGACGGGAAGTCTTGAGCAGTAGCATCCAAACCCCTATCCACCCTGCTCGATGCAGCAGATAGGGCACCGTTTATTATCCTCTGCGGTGGCCAGAGCATCAAGAAATTGTTTGAAGGAAAATTCATAGTATTGCATGGGCAGGTTACTGTCAGGTTGCGCAGGCCTAGACAGGAGAACGATTAGGGTTCTCATTACATAGGTATATAATGATTAGAAGTGATGTTAGACATATCTATAAGAAATAACTAACCGTTATGTGGATTTTATTCGATCCCTGTAGAGTATTATTTTACGGTTGTGAAAAGAGGCATACAAACAGCTTGGCGCTTTGAAAGCAAAACAACAGAATTTGAATAAAATTATCATATTTATTCGCTGTTGCGAGTGCAGAATATATCAGGTAAGCATGGTTCTTGTTTTGCCTTAAACGGCTAGACAAAGCAATGTTTTCATAATAATGAAATATTAAGTTTGTCCCCAGATATTGTAAACAGAGCAACCTTATTTGATAAAGCAATAACCAAAATTTCAAAGGCCTACAATTATTATGTTTGCTATGCTATGCTGCTAAATAATAATAAATACAAGTATAGTGCATAACAAACAGCAATCGCAGTTGTATTTAGATATGTATATGACCCGCATAAAACCTTTACCCAAAAGTTTAAAAACTTATGTCAGTATTCATTTCATTTAGCCAAAGGAAATTTTGGCACACCATGATTTCAATTAGCTTCGCGGAAAATCTTTCTTAATGTAGCATTGCCGGATGCTCATTACTTTTCAGGTATTGGTACATGGCTATATTCCAAGACATCATGGGTTTTCGCCGGCAAACCTACTCCTTATATAAAGCTACAAACGTCTATTTAACATTACTGTGACGTGGAGGAATTGATTCTTCACCAAAATGAAGTCACAATCAACTGCCTAACATTGCTAATGCTCTCATTATCCGAAAATCTTTACCATAGCGCTAGAGGAACAAAACTCTAATCTTTGTCAAACAAGTGTTATCAAATGTTCGCTCGGTTTCGTACCACCAAGGAAAAATAGAGCTTAATCTCCGAAACTGTTGGAACCTATTTACTTGGAGATGTTCTCTAACAGTAACAATTCTAACAATTCCTGATGCAATTAAGCGCTACGTTTATTCGGACACAAGGAATATGCCACTCATCCGCGCCTCATCCCTATGAGAAAATAATGTATAATTTTCCAGGCATTAACATTGCCAATCTACCACTACCATTTGGTGCACATACGCTTATAATGTTTATTTAGCTCTGTCAGCCAAATTATCATACCTACACAGGTGTCGATTTCTTTATTGAATACAAGTAGTGTTTTATAAACTTATGAATACATTATTTATTTTATGTTGTTGCAGCATTAAGTTGTTTTCATTGAAAGGTTAAGTAGGAAGATAACCAACAAAACATATGTTTGCATTTTAACATGTCGAACGTGTCGTATAATCGAATTAACTTCGTATGGCATGATGGCATTTGCAAATATGCATTTCTCTACATCATTCCTATATATCTTCCTAGTTAATGTAAGGTACTGTGAACATTGTGGTTTTTTAATTTATTTTGACCGCAAGCTATTAACAGAAATAATAAACCTTTTTCAGCTGGTTTGTCAGACATGTTGTAACATAGATACAATTACATATTAGAAAATTCAGGCGACGTTTTCAGCACATATGAATTATTTTACCTTTTTTCATCGCATCCTATATGAGCTTAGCATGAGATCTTATTTTTGCGCTTCACCTTCTTATGCCACTGAGATATGGATAAATATATAAGAACGCTATGACTGAATTATAGTTACAAAAAGGATAGTTAATAATGTATTGCTCAGTTTAAATTATACGATAAATAGTAGCAATATTCACGAGTGATATGGTTTTGCTTTGCGCGTTACTACAACAATAAAGATGAGTAGACCTACGGTGTAAATACTGAGTATGGCAAAATAATATATTTTTCGTTTATGTTGCGCATCACAGCGCCTAATACTTTGCCTGCGACTAGTTATTGACAGATGATAAAAGCATATACGAACTACCTGAGTCAACGCCGTTATCTGCGATTTAATGGTGGCGTGTTAGTTGATGTCTAACGTCTTTGTTCCGCATATAGAAAGTAGTCATATTGGATCGCATTTCTCAACTACATCTAAAAGTTAATATTTCTGATGACTACCGTCTAGGTCGTGGATTATAATATGTCATGACCAGGCAAATTTGCACTACCAATAACTAACAATTACATGCAATTATGGCTTGTGACTAATTGGTTAAGATAGACTGCGAGGAAACGTAACTGCGTGTAACTTCCTCTATTGTCTGTTTAAATCATCAGCCACAAAAGTACACAAAACTAATAAGTCACTTAGGTTAGTCCATTAAAGTAGTTGTTGAATATATTTATTAAAACCGGCTTATAAGTTTATAAACATTTTAGAGATAACGGAGTTATCTTTTAATTGTTTAAAAACATTAAACCCAATTTTATTAACTGGATTATTATCGATATGTATTACACTGCGTGTTTAATGTCGAATTAATAAGCAAAGAAATGGGTGATATGTTCACATAAATATGCATAGAAGCGTTATTGCGTTAAACAAAACGTTCAGTTTGTAAAGTTAAAACCCAAACCCGGAGAGAATGGATTCATAAAGGAAATTTCATCATAATATTAATAGATGCTTACGCTATTTTATCACTTTGTCTTCTGTAAATTTATGAAAAACTTATTTCAGGCTTAAAAGGTCGCAGGCGGTATTTTGTGATGCACAAATACCTAATTCTGGAATAAAAACCCTCTCGTAAACCCAAAAATGTATCATAGTTAGTGCACGTAAAATTGCAAAACGACCTGATTTTTAACTAATCACTGACTGTTGGCAATATAATAATTCCATATGACAATGCATGTTTAAAGGCGGCTACGCTGCAACTGGATTCACATGGCCAATGTTCACGGAACTTATTGGCATTTTAACAAACCTTTCTGTGGTTAAGTTAGTTGATCATTACATTTTGCGTTACTTATGTTTAAACTGTTACACTTATAGTTATTTAAGTATTTGTTGGGACCTTTCTAATTTTCTTGAAATACGGTAGGTAATTTTTCACCATCGGTTTTCCTTAACGATTCTGGGAGTATGACAGCATTCACTAAGTGGACTTAGTGATTGCTTATAAATGTAGATATATTTGTGTGGACAGTCTATTTCTACATCCTTTTCTCAACCATTTTGTTCTACTGGTCAGACGGATTTTAAGAAATGCGCATTTTGTCTAGAGACAAGCAGTTTTGCAAATAACGTATAGAGTTGCATTTGGGTGCTTTTAGCAGACTGGCTTCTAGTAGAACAATTGGGGTACTAGGTTCTGGCTTTGTAACTGGGGGCATTTATTTTGTGTTTTTCTTTAACTTTGTATTATTTAATATTTTTCAGTAATACGATTGCAGTATAAGTAACTTTTTAATCAGCGTTTGTATGATTCATTACAATGCAGGATTATATAAAAAACCCAAATATATCAACTGCCAGATAATACTTAGACAAGTTCCCTTAAAGGAACAAACATGAAATAGACTTGCGATTCAGATTTTAACATCTTACTGTTCACCATCTTAGGTATGTGGCCAATTATATGTCCGTAGCAATTGCTGTGGATTCGTCTGCAACGAGGTGTCAACTATTGTAGCACCCCGCCCAAGTGGACTCTGAAAGATGGATGATTTATGGTACGATGTGATAAATTCCACACCGACATTTGGGCACTGAAGTTAAATTATTGGGGCAAAAAAACCTTAGCCTACTGAAGTAACATATCACTGATTAGTAAAATATGTGCCCGAATGCAACGAACGCATATCAATCAGGAAATTGCTTGATTTTGGCTTATTTAGTGATTTCGTAAACTAACTCATGTATAAACATGGTCTAACAGACGTCATAAAATGTTGCATAATATCAGTTACATTATTGTGGAATACAAGAGAAAAATGCTTGAAACTTAACAATAATCGTAGACTTTTGATAAGTTTTACGCGGAATTGATGGCAAGTGTTTTCGCAAAATATATTCACATTACTTAACGTTTATTAAAATCTGTCTCGTTCAAGGACATTATTGCTTTACTTTTTTAGAGAACTGCTTTCTACTAATGCGCGACAGTTAACTGATTTAGCATCTACACTTATATATTCGATAATATATGCTATCGTCATTTATGTAGTCTGGTATTTAGAGGATTGTGCAAACATATTAGGTTATTTTTAAATGTAAACGCCGTGAGCCATTAAAAATAGCGTCAGATGTCGAGCAACGTACGGCTGACCTGTACTTAGTAAGCTCTTAGTGGTTTGCATACTAATAGCATGAGAGGACCTCATATTTAACTCAATATCTGCACGCATAGTTCAATGTATTTTGCCAAACAGACACATGCCACGTAGTATTTTCGCAACCTTGTGCATATATTATATTCCTTTGATTTCAGAGATATATTCTTTCGTTAACTAAAGGATCAAATAACGATAAGTGTGTCCCTTTTGCGCAATGCTTAGGAATTACCAATAAATTCAGAACGCAAAACGCTCCAGCCGACAACCTCATTTGCTGGATTTGGTGTGCAGCAGATGACGAACTGTGGCATATATCTAAACGTTGTCTGATAAGGTAATTCCGTTACCGCAACAGCTGCTTGGTGATATTTTAGCAGTGATCTCTAACTGATTCTATCTCGGATGAGATAATCAATCGTAAAGTTGCAGAAATTACAGGAACGAGCCAGGAGCCTTATCTATGTAACATGGTTCGCATTAATTTTGTTTAGGCCCCGTATTGGGTACAAAACACCCCTGATACGTCTCGTTAATCCAGCCTTTGCAGAAATCATATAATTTTAGAGGAGATTATCCAGAGCAGCTGGGATATAGTGTGTTTCGTACCGCATCGGTTCCGGTACGCAGCGTGCTTCATCCTGGATAATATGTCTGAACATTGCCAATCCATAAACTATCGTTGTTCATTCAGCAGCAGCAATACACAAAAATCTCACCACGCTTTTCTAGCTGCTCCAATTATTTTCCAAATTCCGTTCTTCCACGTTTAGTGGGCAGTTGCTTAGACAGTTAGCTGCACCGCAATCAGCATCTGAGCACCTTTGAGGGACCTAGGTTTTCTGTCCTCTGACACCATGTCGCAGAACACAGGGACATACGGTTTATTTGGTAAAACTAGCCGAGCAAAATTCATAGCCTGACAAGCATGTAGGAACCACAATATAGATAACTGTCATTTCCATAATTAAAGACGCAATTGCCCACATCCAACTTTTCATTGCTTTAGTTGAATAAACTTGCTCCAGTTAACCAGTTATCACATATACTAAATATACGCAGGAGTCCAATCAACTGCTCTTTTTGCATGCGGCAAGCTAAGCGCTTGCTTGCATAATCATATCAAACTTGTTTCCATAAGTACAAAGAAAGGGTAGAATCTAACGGCCGTAAATCTGAGATCTGGCTTGGTTAGGTATGATTTTCAGAAGCATAATTTAACTTAGTTTTATATTACACGATAGATCTAATTATAGCGTTTATTAATTTAATATGTGAGGCGATATCAGAATTTTAATATGGTTGTCTCAACAGTACACAAACTACATAGCAGAACATCCATCCATCAAGCACTAGATACAGGCTTATCCCCCATGGGTCTCAACAGTTTTGCGCGTCCATCGGAGTCTAGCCATTGTTATCCCTACTCATAAAAGCCTGTGTGGCCGTGGAATATATGTCATGTTATATACCAGTTAGCTTGCACGTTATTTAGCTCAACAAACGTCCCAGCGGCTCAGTGGCTTATCCTTCTAACTTTTTGACGTCAATATCTAGCGTTCATGGATTCGATCCCCAGGCTGGAATCAAAGTTTGCGCACAAATTACGATCACCAGTATGTTGAAACGTACGTCTGGTGCTGGATTAAATGAAATTTATGGTATGTGACTTATAAGCTCAAATAAAAAATATGAAGTAATTATATATGAATTACTCCTACTCATGATTGATATGTAAATTGCT
The DNA here is from genome assembly GCA_944474145.2 of Dicrocoelium dendriticum. Lineage (NCBI taxonomy): Eukaryota > Metazoa > Platyhelminthes > Trematoda > Plagiorchiida > Dicrocoeliidae > Dicrocoelium > Dicrocoelium dendriticum. The sequence continues at coordinate 70,759,297 of OX104070.1, read as the reverse complement.
TGCCGTATTTGTCCCATTTAAATAAGACTATAATGTACAACATATACTTGGGTTATCGGCCATGTGTTTTGGGTTTGCATACGAGTTCGATTGGATTTGATGCAACACTACTTATTTTTAAATTCACTGTAAAAGGGAAACTTGTCCGTAAAAAACAGATTGCTCGACGTTTAACATTAATGCTTAAAATCTGTACATTAGTGACTTAAATGCCACATATATTTGCTAGAAATTGTTTGCCCTAAAAGTGTTTAAATTCCGCCCACACTTTTATAAAAGAAACACTAGAAATAACCAGGGAGCCACTATTGAACACCAAATCATCTTTGTTTTTCAGCGACAAAATACAGTTGAAGTTTAACAAAAGGTGCTAAACTTGTCGCTTTTTCATTGCGCCCTCAACTTGCAGCGACAAATCGATATGACCCAGATTCTCAGTGTGATGGAACGAATGGGACAGAATAGACGTTGAAAAACCTGTGCAAATGGCGCATTCAAAAAACAGGCGGTTTGTTTGGACTTAGTGCGGTAAATATTGCTAAGCAATTTTTGATGAATAGATGCAAACCTTTATAAACGAACAAGGAAATCGTAGTTTTCTTGGAGCCCTAATACGAACATGAAGTATTCGTTTTACGGATAAAGTACCATATTCAAATATCCAATAATTGCATAAGCACTAACTGTCTTGTACGCGCTTTAACAGAACGAGTTAATAAATATAAAAGGTGAGTTGTCTAGTTCTCTCGAATTTAAGCCTATACCGAAGACTGATATTTTGTCGCAGTAACCGTGGCACAGCTGCGCTCTCACTGAGGTCCAATTCCTCATATGTACCATGTGACAGGACTTATAAGAAAGGTGTTCCGTTGCATAAAACAGCCTTAATGTTTGGCGCACCATGTCAACATTGCGCATGGTATTTACCTAATCTTAAAGGACTAAACGGAAACAAACAAAGTTTATATTCTCAAAGTACATTCGGTGTTGTCCGCAATGTACGTGGCTTAAATTAGACGGAACCCATTTCAGTTCACTTGATGTCCATTTATTGAATAACGTACTGCGATTAATAGATATATTTAATATAATATGCATTTACATGGACAACTTGGGTTTTTGGAAAAATCTAAATTTAACATTCCATCTGCGAAAGCAAGACGTTCGGTTACATTACGTTAGAAAGACGTACCGACAAAGAGCTTTGCTAACGGACATCCTTAATCAGTCTGTTCCACTTAGTATATATGTGAGCCATTTAGAAATAGGCCATCTTCGTTATTTTATACAATATATCTGGTACACTGATAACACTTGTTTCATTTGCGATCATTGTGCAGGCAGCGCAAATACTTACTTCTCTGAACCAGTATCAAAGCCCTAACAAATTTCCGACAACAAATTAAACTCACTGATTTTGGACGTGAACTTAAAAGGAATTACAGATGGTAGTCCCAAACAATGTGTGTACCAAGAAGGATCTATTGCAAAAGATCCCCGTCACTTTAAAAATGTCTGCCACAAAAACGACAAATGAACACTTAACCGCCCCAACTTTACAAGTGTTCCTAACATCTGTTCCGGAGAGAAAATTAAAATTCAATTGCAACATGTCTCTGAAAATGTCGGAGTAATTGGGCATCCCGTGAGGCTCGTCTTACGCCATTAAAACGCCATAAGATCGGTAAACGTAAGGCCGGAGCCCAATACACGGGGGTAATAATCAAACTGTCTTTCACATGTGAAGATTGTAACAAAAGTTTCACATTTTTTCACCACTGACCATTAAGAAATGCAAATAAGCGTGCTAGCTTTTACTACACCAACAAGTAAACAATGTTTCCACCATTTGGACTTAGAGAGGCCAGTGTTTAATTTTATCGATTTTCATATTTACCCTTAAATTCCACATGCGGTACCGGTTATGTGGGTCGAAGTGAGACGAAGCTGTTCACAAGGATTTCAGGACATGTCAAATGTCACATAAGGGGGAAATGTATCGCCTAGTATAAACGTGATAGTGCTAAGTGTCAACAACCGCGGACATTGTTGATGTGAAGTATCAGCAAATCCAGTATAATTACGATTCAGATTTTCGTTAGCTTAAACGCAGTTTCTGTAGGCAGAAGCCGTCTGTGACTACCCCAAATTCGCCGTGTGAGGATATTGATTAACTTTATTTGAAATGATCATTTTCAAAACGTGTCTTTCCATTAAATTTGCAAACTACTAATTCCACAGGTTTTATTTTCACAGCTGAGGAGAAGACACGGATTATGTGAATTAAGATTATTCTGTTGTAAGTATGCTTCTTTGTGCTCATTTGAATTTTATCTGGATTGGTTTCATTCTGAAGCACTTTGACTCCGTTTCACAAATATCACATTCCATGATGAACGTGAGTATGCAAGATTGAATTGCTGAAAAGCCAATGCTTTGCTCATTTGTGCGTCCTGTTGGAGTTAAAACACAGTTATCCCACGGCTACTAGTCTGTGGTTTAGACCACTAAGGTATATAGAACAGCTGAACAATGTGACAAAAGTCCTAGAATAATGCTTGGCTGATCACTATCCACAGACTTACACATTACTTTATCGAGAACATGCTAGCCCACTTAGTAGCTAATCCGCAAATTGCGGCATTAATTTTAAGCATTTTATTGCGCTTACTGTTTACATTCAAGGATGAGGGGGGCTGAATTTTATAGGCATATGTTAATCACATATCGGCTCAATGATGCATTCATCACAGGTCCGGAAATGCGCTGCACAATCATCTCGTTCTTTTGAGACTACTACATGGTGCGCCGTCCAAGTTCCCACTGGTTGGTTTGAACTGCACTTTCCACCGTTACCACTACATGGTTAAGATTACTGGGTCATGGTGGTAGGTAACGAAGATCTGAATAAGATAACGTATTTGATATAGTGCCCTGCACTATCCACAGTACTGCACGTCAATAAGGCGTGAAAAACAAGTCAATATTCTCACTACGCGAAGAAGATACCAAGCTTAAGCAACTAATAAACTGTGGCCTTATAAGCAGTTTGGACTGCATACTGATTCCAAGGATGTCTGACTAAAAGCTTAGTAAGGAATCATGCCGGACAGCGTTCGCCACATATTGAACACTGATATAATTTGCTTGCTTTTAAGTGTGCATTTATTGGTTCGAATCCTAGGAACTGAGGTATAAAAGTACGTACACATTTCCGTGAAATAAAATGATTTACAGAGTGTGGACTATGTCCGACAATCTTTAGTCACACGTGAACTTTTCAAAGTCAACATCTCATTTTAAATTAGAGAACTTACCGTGCTGATCAAACAGTAAGTACCCACCATTGCATGTTAAGGTTCGGTATGGTGACAACTTACCGATCCCCATGTTTATTAATCTATAGAAACGCCAGGCAAATTGCATCTGAAGATATACACACACACGCCTTACCCATTTACCCATTTGAGAAAATATTCCGTGGAAAAGGCATGCGTATTTTCTTTTACGGATAAATATTTATCCATAGTCACTGCAAATTACATGTATTTGGTTGTGTAGGAGCGCTGTCTATGTGCGGAGTCCGAAAATAGCCATGTCCCGTCGTCCTTAATGGATGTTGGAAATAAAATCTTGTTGGTATTCCAATGAGATATTTTTGGAGGCTCCAAATATACACTACGAGTTAGGCAGAAAGATTGCACAGGGAAAAAAACTGGTGGTAGTTGGCTAGATGGTATAAGCCAGAGTTCAAAGTATGTTGTCTATTGATTGTATGCACATCAATAGCTTTTGAATGCTGTGGTTAGAAAGTCACATGATGGTATCTTCCCTGTGCGAAGAAAAATAAGCTAAAAATAAAAGAAACAGTTAAAGCTCCCACATACCTCCCCACCAGTGCGGTAGCCACACGGTGATAAGCCACCAGGAGTAAAGCACCCGGTGGGAATTGCCGGGAAAACTGACCTCTATCTGATACAGTGTCCTTAAAATCCCGAGCGTGAGGCACACGAGGCATGCAGGTAAGGATTTTAGCTAACATACAATAAAAATGTGGGAGCAGAATGTAGTAATGCAACAAGGATTTTTAAGTTGCAGGTGTTGTCCGACGCAATCTTTTTGTCCTTTGTCGACACGAGAATATTCTTCTTCGTGTTAGGGTGTTCTTTCGTCTCCTGGCAAAAACTGGAAAGGAAAAAGCAGGAAAGAAAACTGGCAGCAGGTAGTAGAACAAGATAGACAGCACAGCAATTTGTTATGCTCAAGAGGTCTAATACGCTAGACGGTCTGGGAAATGAACTTTTCTACCTGACCGTGTTTGCCGCGTACTAGTCTCTTTTGGCTTAGCTTCAGATGATGATGACTGAGGCTCATTTTCAAAGCGCTTTGGTGATTCCTGCGTACATACCGTGTTTTTAGAACCTGTCGATTGTTGTTCACAAGTTTGTTCGATATACTCATATGATGTTTTTATGTTCTAGCGATCACCTCAAATGGCCCTTCGTACGGTGGCTGTAGAGGCCTGCGGACTGCATCGTTTCGTAGCCACACATGTGAACAAGTTGTCAGATCTTTTGGTATGTAACACTTGTTAGTTTGTGCGCGTGTGGCAGACAAATGCAGTTCACGCATGGATGAACGTAAGCGATGAACAAAGTTTGAGGAATATAGAGTGTTGACGGCGACTGGTTGTACGCGCTCAGCCGGGTACTTTAGCGTGGTACCGTATACCAGCTCCGCGGCAGAACAACCTAAATCAGCTTTAAACGTCGTTCGTAGAGTTAATAGAACAGGCGGTAAGTTTTCTGTCCAACGGGTGGTGTCAGAACATACCATCAAAGATGTTTAGAGGTGGCGGTAGAAAAGTTTGACTAACGTGTTCGCTGTTGGATGGTACGCAGTTGTTCTAATTCGTTTAGCTCCGAGGATAGTAGTGAGCTGTCAAAAGAGGGTTCATTCAAATTGCGCACCGCGATCAGTTGTTATGGTGGATGGGACACCATAATGTGCGATCCAATGAGCCACAAAGTTACGTGCTACCGTCTCTGCGGAAAGATGCACGATGGATACTGCTCAGGGGCCAACGAGTGTAACGATCGCAACAAGTCAGTATGTACTTAAATCCACTCGACGGCGGCAGCGGACCGACGGTGTCGATGTGCACGTGATTAAAACGAGAATCGGGAACGGTGAACTCGCCAAGGGGTGCCTGTGTATGGCGATGCATTTTGAACGTTGACATGGGAATTAATTCCTCACCATGGTCTGCGCGTCTTTGTTCAATGTCGGCCCAACAAAACGGTCGGAAATGAGTTTGCGCGTTGCACGGATGCCTGGATGTGATGGACCATGTAGCGAATCAAAATGATTCGCCGATAGGTCGGTGGAACCACGGGTCGTGGCTTTCCTGCAGAAACGTCACACATCAGAACATCCGAACTATCAAGCAGCTGGATGGGTTTCACCTGTAGATGGGTTTCGCGCAGTTGTTGAAGAAACTGCTTAAACTGATGCTGTGTTGAGGCTAGTTCTTGAAGATCAATGGGGGAATGCTAAATGAGGAAAATGATTTCTGCCCGGTGTTGTTCACACCGGACAAATGTCGAATGTCGGAGGTAAATTAGGAGATATAATCTAGTTGTCTAGTTTCTCGTGGGGAAAGTCGATCAGAAGCAGAACGCAGTACATACGTTAGCGGCTTGTGGTCGGTGAATATCGTGAATGTACGCCCTTCCAAGTAACGTCGGAAATGACGCACATTGAGATAAATAGCTAGGAGTTCTCTGCTGAACGTACAATAACGTCGTTTGGCAGTCTGCAGTCTGCAGCAGGAGAAAAAGGCAATTGGATACAATTCACCTCCCTGTCGCTGTTGGAGCACGCCACCTACTGCTGCATCTGAAACGTCCACCGTTAACTGTAACGGAGCCTTAGGACCAAGATGCACGAGGAGTGTGGCAGTTGCTAGCTGATGTTGTAGATCACTGAATGCCTGCTTAGCTGATTCCGTGAAGATGAATGATTTGGCATCTAATTTGAGTAGCTCGGTAAGTGGCTGGGCTCACTCAGAAGAGTGTGGCGTGAAACGTCTGTAGAAGTTAACCATGCCTAGAAACCGACGTAACTTTTTGATGGAGTTTGGGATAGGGTATTCAGTGATGGTTGTCACTCTGTCGGCTAGGGGTGTAATTCCGGCGGAGGAAACACGGTGACCAAGAAAGTCTGCCGTATCAACAACAAACTGACTCTTGGAGGCATTGATAACTACCCCATAATGCGCAAATCGCTCGAACAGTTGTCGCAGTTGAAGCAAGTGTTCGTCATGGTTATAACTTGCAACCAAGACATTGTCAATGTAGACGAAAACAAAGTCGAGCTCACGAATAACCTGATCCATAAAACACTGAAATGTTTAGGCTGCATTGCGGGGAACAAATGGCAATCGCAAAAACTCAAATAAGCCAAAAGTTGTGATAACAGCAGTCTTATGATCATCTTGAGGATGGACAGGGATTTGGTAATATGCTCGTGCTAAATCTGTCTTACTGAACACGTGTTTTCCGTATAGCGAGGAAGAGAAATCCTGGAGATGCGGAATAGGATACCCGTCTGGGACGGTGATAGCGTTTAGTCCCCAATAATCCCCACAAGGTTTCCAATCCCCAGGCTGGTTTCTCGGGATCATAGGTAAGGGCGATCCCCATGTACTGCTGGATGGCAATATTATGCCCTATTGTAGCGTATGGTCGAATTCAGCCTTCGCAAAGTGGTATGCGCATTGCTGTGTTCTAGGCACATCTGCAAATGTTCTGGTCAGAATTTCACAGCGCTCAATCATCCCTCATCTTTCCTGATGTATAGATTGCGACATGCTAATCGCCCAGAACAGAAATGGAACTGTGACTTGAAAAAAATTGTTATGTCAGATGTTATGACGGTTTAACCTATACCAGACAACAAGCAAGCAAATTTGTTTCGTATTTTGCTGGACACTATGTTAACGTCCTAGCGGCTGGTCGCTAGTGCTAAACAGAGAATACGCAGATTGCCGCAGCAAATCAAGGAATTACAGTTTTCGTGATAAGTGGACCTGCAGTGGTAAATGTTATTGATTTGCCCTTGTGAAACAGAACAGAGGTTATTCGGAAGTAATTATGACCGAGAGTAAGGGTAAAGCCCTTTATTTCATTAAACTGTTATGGCATGGTTCATCTAGAAAAAAATTAAACAGAATAGTTAAGCAAATAATATATATGTTGCAACGGTTATAAAGCGAATTGACATTTGAAATATGTTTAATAGTGTGTTAGTGAACGAGTTGGCATTTATTACGCATGAATACTTTACGGTAGACATCGACTGTACTTTACCAATCTTTTCCATACAGACCAATGCAGGAACGCAACACCAATCTTAAACCTCTGACACGATTTATGTACCCGAACGCTTGTAGATCACCACTCAACTACGTAACAACTTGACAACCGAAAACTATTAAATATTAGGCTTGACCAGCTAAAATATAAGTTTTTTGTTTGCATACAAATTACATCTGTGATTATGCTGGGTATGAAAACACTTCCGCAAGGTTGTTGAGAAAAGTGTTTCAAAATAATCCGTAGCAAACGTTTAGTGCTTACGGAAACCGCTGAAAAAAATAGTCAAGTTTGCCCCACACAAATAATTGCATCCGCATGTTTTTCAAGCTTTATATGGCATTTAAAAGAAAATTGAAAAATATGGAGGTAAAAGCTTTGTTGTAAACTTCTCTGCAATAAATATCACATCACCATTTTTGTGTTGTGTAGTGTGAATTATCGTACATTAGACTGAAGTAGCCCCGGTAAGAATGCCTTTTTCAGCAAGTGACTAAATCTACCAGTCACCGTAATCAAAACAAACATGATCGCACTCGGAAAGTTAGACGCCACGTTAAGTTTGACGCTTCTATATTGAAATTGACCGTTTGTATGTTGATCGCTGCAGGAACTACAATAATATTTTAAGAATACTTGTAGAAGCAGTACTTGTAATCTATCTTCTACTAAGAACTAGCATAGTTGACTGGACCTAGTGGAAACTACAACACACCGCGGTTCGATATTTTTTGTTCAGTCCCACTTTACTCATTACATCTGGCAACGTTTAACCTATGTTAAAGTCTTTTTGCTCATGCATTCAAGGAGCGGCCCTTGTATTGAACCTGAAAACATATCCAATTTTCATAGCATTTAAGTTTTATTGTTTTCCATTCTCTATATCCATTTGTTTGAATAAGTTGCATTCCCTTTAAACTTTGTTAAACTGTGTTGCATTGTTAGTTCCTTGCTCTTGCTAATGCGCTGGCTATTCTTTGTAGCCTGTTAAGTTAGATCCAACGGCCTGCAACTTCTATAATTTTCCGCAGGTCCCTTACGAATAGTTGCAGATGCACAAAACGTGTTCTTAGAACAACATATGCTGTAGATGTTCACTGATTCCTTAACAAAGCTAGATTTATTGTCACCTGGGACGAAATCAAATCGTTTAGATAAAACCACGGTACGTGTCATGGTGTTCATTAATAAACACTTACTAGTTCCAAGTCAAAAATATTGATTAAAATAAATTCTCATTAAATCAAGGCAGCATCTTATTATGGTGGTCAAAAAATTAAAACGTTTGTAATAGCATAACGCTCGATATCGCCAACGCATACTGAGATTGGGTAAAGTTATAGCTCCGGGCCCAATGTTATGCTGCAAAAAAGGAATACCTTCCTACTCTACGCTTGCAAATAGAAGGAAAGTCGCCCATAGTTTCCAATATCGACTTTAGAGAGGCTTCAAATGACTTATCAATTGGCATTCCTGTACAAGTGTACATGCCTAATGGACTAAATGGTTTGTTCTACGTAACGTGTTTTGCCTTGCCGCATTGTTTTCTAGACCTCCTCTCGCGGAATGTTATTCCATACTGAGGTCATTCCGACTTTGCTATCAGCAAAATTATCGCCGTTATACTCACACCTTATAAGGATTGACGCAATCAATCTCAATTTCCGTCTTCTTAACACACTGACCTCCAATCACACTTGCGGTTGTCACATGCATACGTGCCAGTTTACGCGATCGAACCTGTATTGATAATGTGAGTTCCCATTAAAAGCACTGGTTACGGAGCGAAGTCTCTAACGGTTGCAAACATATTCTGCATTGTTTCACAATTATGTTATTGGACAGCATCATCTATCATCTTTGACAATGGGATCCTAAAACTAGGTCATGCGATGTTAGATCCTAAAAATATTTTCTGCTTTCATTTCCTGTGCAGCAGTAATAAGCGCGACGGAAATGTACAACGGAGAAAACAGAGGGAAAACATAAGGGCAAGTTTGGAAAATTCTGACAAGATGTCAACCGTTCACTTCGTTTACCCGGTGGTTCGTATCCACCTAAGGGAACTTGTCTGAAAATCTAATTGAAGCAAACCTATCATTTTGTATTTCGTAATAATGCGTCGTGCCTTTGGAATGTAGTGTAAGAGGAAATGTCTCAGTTTCTGTCGTTTCGGTGGGACTGTTAATTTTGACCATTCTTCTTAACTTTAGGTGAATTCAATTCATACTCATTTAGCTGTAACCACAAGTCAACTGAGCGACCATTTCATTATGGCTCGCACCTTAGGATTCAAAGCCATTGTTGAAAGAGAAACATAAACAATTACTGCACAAAAGACAAGCATAATTTGTGCAGCGGATTGGACCTAAAATATGTTAACTCCGGATAATCTGGCACCCTATAGACTGGGTTACATTTAAATTACTATAATGTTCATATTGTATATGTTACTCTTTCTGGAACCGAACACCCTTATAGCTATGTGATGGGTTGATCTGCAGAATAAATATTGTGTAAGCATTATATAGAAGAGAAACCATGCAATATAAAATGTTACATTGACTTTGTGTTATACATATTGGATTTTATGAAAGCATGCGTGCAGTAATAATGTAAATGCTATCAAAACAGCCAGTGCGCTTAGAAGTGTAACAATTTTTAAAATTTAAGCAGCAAATAAAATAAATTACCGTCAGTTTATTTGCTGAGTTGTTAACCCAACTTCACTTATTTGATATGTAAAATTATTCTATCCAAGCGCGGTGCACCTACAGCAGTGTGAATTTACACAGGGGTATTGATAGCAGATGGTTAGATTTCGGAATTTTGCCTACTCGGTTGATGATTCATAATAGGGTTTCACGGTTTGAAGCTTAATTTTACTTACTCAGAGTTGCACCCATAATTTATTCTTATGAGGAACAAGGCAAAATTACACAAAACATACCCTAAGAGAACATGATGAATGCGCTTCAAAATTACTTATTTTAATAAAAGCATCAATTGGTCTACAACGTTGTTTTAACTATTAATTCTTGCCACAAAACACGGATATTCATCACTCAAGGCGACTGAAGTAAGGGGTCCATCAAATAACAGGTATGATCTAACCAAAGTTCAATTTGTTAAGCTGCTATTTGTAGTCAGTATTTGGAACAGTTGATTCATGCGACAGTATGGCTAATAAACCCGTCCGTAATACATAAACTACCGTAATGTGATACTGATACCGTATTTTATTTCCGCTAGATAAGTTAAAATTAATATTCTCAAAATGAACCATTATTGTTACAAAGGTATTCCAAGCGTCGAACTGTACTGGATGTGGTATTACCCGAACGGGATAAACATATTTCCGACTGTTTATCCACGCAACGTTTAGGCACAATGCTTGATAGCTGCCCTAATAAATTGGCGCGGCATTTGAATGGTATGAAGAGAGCAACACCGCAACGCTGTATTCCAAATACAGAGTGATAAGAATATAAGTGGTTGCATTCAAAGTAAACCGAGAAGACAATTGAGACGGCGCATCGCAATCCGAACACACAGCGTTTGCTCCAAGTTCTATCCATCCTATGTAAAGCAATGCATGCGGCATCAGCGATTTGACCAACGCTAATCAAAACAGATATATTGAGCTACTACTTAGACACGCTGCGGAAGGCATGACATTCCTTGATAAATTCTATCCATAGTTCTGGACGCTAGTCATTTTGGTAGAACAACAATCGAGAAATATATGACTGGATCTACCACAACCGCATTTTGGAACAATGGCGATCAAGGCTTCGGCAGCCTTGAAACTACCTGCAAACAGTGGGAGTATGTTTAATGTACTTGTGATTGGACAGTGGATGTCATATTTGGCAACCGAAAATGTTTGCATCCAGTTTATTTTCAGTGACTCAAAGCACCTTACGTAGTGACCAGCAATTTATGTACCGTCGAACGATCGTTCGGAACCAGTACTGAACGAAACATCATTGAGAAGCTATCTGCATTATATTCAGTAAAATGTGCCGACGTTTAAATTCTCTCTCAATGTTCTTGTGAGTATAATCTCCGATGACGTGCGCTATTGCAACACCGTCTGCAGCAAGAATGCTCGTCAATCTGATGCGGACCGTCAAATAATTAAGTCGTTGCACTGAATATCGTCACTGGAGGGCACAATGTTTTATTATCAACCGTTTGCTTTCGGAATGAGTCATGCTTTTTTCACAACTCAGAGATGCCTCGTGTTATTTCTTTGATAAATGCTGTGAGCAACCATGAGTGCTACAGATGAATTCCGTCTTATTTATCGAAAATGTTGTACTAAATGTATCTAATGCGCTCGAACCATATTATATTACGTCTAGAACATGTGCAATCAAATGTCAGCCATTTGATACTGAAGCATCCCATTGTAGATTTGTACACAATTTTGGAATTCCATTTGTGTGGAAATGTTTGGCATATCACTACTTTGTATGGTCCGTTGAATATAAATACATAAATGGTAAATAAGCAAGTGAAGGTCTCCTTTGTAACCTTGTTGAAATTGCCTTTAGTAAGGTTTCTAAATGCCACTAGATAGGTATATATAATTAACCTGCCGCTGCAGATCCCACTCATAATGCCTGATTATGTCCGTTGGCTGGTTGACTTCGCACTTCCTCTGCACCTAAGTAATTCACAAGGCCGCGGTAGATACGAAGCTCCGGTAGCGTGAAGGACCTAGTTTGTTAGGATGCCGGTTGCAATAATAACCTTATAAACATCTACTGATTTTTGAGTTATGCCATCTTCCGTTCATGGATCAACGCAGTCATCGCTGTGCAGTATGTTGCAAATCACCAATTGAATTATTTTAAAACCTTGCCTTTCTTGTGATACGTATGGATGCGGGAATCTGCTAGGATGAGCTTAGCTTCTATTTAAGTTAGTTTACATATGAACTATACACGTTGGACGAATCACGTGAATTAATTGTATGCCATAAAACATTCTAGCAACTTGCAGGCCAATTGTAAGGTGGAATTGAATAACTGTCTGCCATTCTTGGACACCATCAGTGGCGGGGAGAAAGGACTAATTGAGAGAATCGTCTACAGAAAAGAAACATGGTCCGCTTAATACCTGCTTTTCACTAGTTTCAAACTAATGCGGTACAAAAGGACAATGCACATTATAGTTAGTCGCGCTATACGGGGTTTCCTTTGCTGATTGTGTGGCAGAAGATATAGAGTTAGTGAAAACTACGCCCGGAATGAATGGTGATCCTTTAAGAGTCATAAAGAAAAGCTATCGAAATCAAGGTCCAAAGTACTTAGCACATATATCGTCTAAGAAAAGTTCCATATCGAGTTGTTTTCCAAAGGTAACTGCCTTACATGGAAAAACTCTAGAGGTATAACTTCTGCTAAGCAGTGAATTGTCCATGATACTGAAGTTGTAGTCATTAACCGAAATCAACATTTGCTTTTTCCTCTAACGAAGGAAGCTCAGCCAATCGGGTCCAATCCACAATGCATATGTCAATTCTTTTCGGCTGCGGATGCGATTGCATAGGCAGAAATAATCGGTCTTTGGCTTCACAAATAAAAGGAACATATGCGGAATTGGATTCAACTTTAAAATTGCCAGCATCTCTGTCTCTGTGACTCTTCATGCTTGAGCAGACCGCCACCTTCCTTACGTTTACGCGTTACCGGATACACTTCGGATCAGCGATTTTAATCGTGTTATGTCAATGTAACCCTCGCTTCATTCCTTTCGCCCAGGCTTTGACAATAAGCCATGTATGTGTTTAAGAACAATTTTGTTTGGGCTTGAGACTGCCATGGAAATATGGGGTAGTAATTCCGTCATTTGATTTGCATTTAAAGATTGATTGGTCACACCCTTATTTATTTATATAGATACACATCAGTTGTTGTTTACCGTACTGGGGAGGCAATACCAAATGCATCCATCTACCAGCTTTCGTCTTCTTACCACACCGTTCTAATTGACATAGGGAAGTATATGTTCAAGTTTCCATTGGTATCTGTGCTTCGTCCACTTTGCAAACATCACAGAGTTATCGGTCGGAATAGTAGTTATGTATACGTTTTTCTGGAAATGAAGCTTACTCTGTCGTATAATACATTACGATGTGTAATTTGCTGTCGATTAATCCGCACGGCACCATAACTTGTTAGCTGAATATTGTGAATGGTTAGCTGAAATATCGAGGACGAACAATTTTGCTACCTTTCACGGACCGAAGTAAAAAGCCTTTATTTTACAAAGAAAGGAATAAGATAAATCAACGTATAATCTTCGGCAAGTAGCCTTATATGGCAAATATAATACCTTAAATCTATGTTTATTTATATATTCAACCAAATGTATTTGATTATTTCGTTATGATCCCATTCAGTGGAGATTTGTTTTCCGTTATTTATATCGTTGTGTCTGGTAGTCAATATGCTATATGCCCCCATAACATTCAACTTTTGCTTATGCAACACACATTATATCCTAATTTAGAACGTACATGGGTACATCTGGTTTCACGAATCGTGAGTCTTTGTGAATCAGATTTGATTATTTGCGATGTCAACGTATAACCCTTGTTCTCATATGATTAGTTCAGAGACATTGCTTCATCAGGAGTGGGCAATGAGGCGAAATAAGTGGGAAAATGACGTGGTGACAATATGGCTCTATGAAAAACCCCGTGGATGTGGTGAGTATCGAGGAAGCTTTACACTTATGTCGAGTAAACCGGGCACGTCCAGAACTATAATCTTTTAGTCGATGAATAGTGGATGGTTGGACTACATTAGCGCACAGAACTCTCGAAATAAACTTACAGTTTACACTGCCGAAAGCATTGTTATAGTGGAGAAATTACATGCAAAAGGATTTGATCCTGTTGTCCATGACACCAGAATTTAATGTACAAGTTAAACTATCGCATCTATAGTAGCTCTCAGTATACCAAAAGCTACCTGAAGCCGATTATCTTGAAAAGTGTGAATCATCATCCATTCAAGTATACTCTTCTAGAAGGCCTTCGGATTAACTGGGGCGCATGGGATTGACCGTTTTTAATCTGAGCCTTTCGTTGACACCTACGATTCCTGTACACACAAGCTGTAAATGACAGCAGTTGGCTGGGCCAAGGAACCGGCAAAAGCTTTAGAAGAAAGGGGAGATAATAAGTCCTGGTCACTTGCATTGTTAGAAATTAACTTCAGCAGGCGACAGCGTACTTTAACCTTTCGAATGGCAGATTAAGTGATCAAGTGACTGTCTACCCGAGAGAATGTGTTTAAGAAGTGTAGTTAACGTTTAAACAAGAAAACGTTTGTTTCAAATCTTCACGGACTATGTCAGTATACTACACCCGGCCAGAGACATTACTAAGTTGTTTGAGCATCCAGCAGACCACTTGGCATATATTGTTTCCAATAATTGTCTGGAAATTTAGATGGTTTAGACAGTGCAATTCTAATTTGACGGAAATCATAAGGGTCATAATTATAACGTCCACTGCAGAAACGCTTTCTCAGATCTTACCTGTGCGTTCCAGACACGAAGAAAAGCGATCAGCACGGATTTAAATCAGTTTAACTGGACAGAAGTTATCGAAACAAACTATGAGATAGCTCATTAACTGGCCGTATTGGGTAAGTAAATAGCTGTCCATAAACATATTGTGTTCCGTAGATGCAAGCATTTCTCGCTGTCAATATATGTCCTCAGGTCAACATTGTGTTAAGACTGCTATGTTTATAGAGTCTGAGCTCCTGTATACTACAGAAGATTATTTAACATTATTATTATCAGAGCTACCAATCTGCGCCTCATTGATTAATAAACAACGTCGAATGGTCTAAAAATAATATTCTACGGCTTGAGTCAAATCTAGTGGATTTTACATTTGGTGAATAAAGATCACTAGAAACAGTATTGTCAAATTTGTAGAAATCACCAGCAAAACGCAGAGATAATGTGATGAGCGTTGATGGGTTATTGATCGTAAAATTCCACTGATTTATATTGGGGCAGCTAGGGGACATGTAGACATTTGCCGGTAAAATCGACTGGTAATCGCACAAGCATTTCGGTTTACACTTCGACATCGAGCGGTTACTAAGTAGCGAAAATAATCGAAAAATCAATTTGATGCTATGCACCACGACGGATTGATAGCACTAATAACTCTTTGCCACAGTTTCTGTAGGCACCTTTCTGGTCGGCACAATGGTAAATGATTACCTCAAATGGTAAGCTATGTCGTTTACATCCCCATTGAGTCAGGTCTCTTGAAGCGTAATCACGCGTCGCATTTACAAGATAACGGTCTGGGGTATTAATCTCATCTATCTTGCTCACAAGTGATCGGATATTTGGGCTAAGTGTGATGGACATACACATGCTACTAAACGAATTATTCCGTAGAGTGCCTCATCATCCAGCACGATGCGTTTTAATAGATTTATACTTTATTAAAATGGATTCAGTTTATTTCTTATGGTTTGAGTAGGCATTAGTGGAGTAGACACACATAGGCATTCCGAAATATCGCGAGGATGGCTTGCCATCACCTGAATTGTTGCTGGTTTGATAAAGAAAAGCAAACCAGAACGTTTCAGAAAGGGTGAGAATAAGTATTTCCGCGAATGGAACAGGAAAGCACGGTTAATTTTTAACGACTTGCGAACGATTCCTGGATGCGTTTGAAGTGAACCACTGCGCAGTTTAACAATTATTTGATCAAAATCTGACGAATTTCTACATGAGGTAAACATTGTGTGAAATTTCCATCTCGAATTTTTACTGTGATTTGGATAATAAACCACTGCATGGTAAATAGGCATTTCCTATGCATTGCTCAGAAAATAGTAAAATTCGTAAATCCCCATGTCTTTTTTACTGCAGAACTGCAGTTATGTTAGGTATTTCCTTAATCTGTAAGTATTCATTAATGAGTTCAGGTTTTTACTATTACACGGATTTTTCCGTTTGATATGAAGCAGTTAGTAGGTACACCCCTAACCGTTTCTCATGCAACCTTATATCAAATTCACACAGGACGACCTCAGTTATTAGCTACAGGTATTACCCATTTCCCCTTTCCCAATAAAACTAATAATTTTATGGTTTCCGGTACACCATTGATCGATGATACTCACTAGCTACTTCCTGAGCAGAGACCGCCAACTTGGTGACTCGTCCGGATGAATGGTTGCTCAATTTGTTTACCCAAACCCAGTGATAAGCAAATAACGCATTAGAGATATCATCAGCGTATTGATTCTGCTTGAACTATCTTTAAATATAACAGAAATCTCCGATGTTTACGTCTGCCATAATGTAGATCACCGGCCCGAATGATGGATGATATTACATAGTATCAGCTTGATTTGTTACACAATGACGCACTGGTTCCTTAGGACGAAATATATTTGGCGTCAAAAATACTTTTAGAAAATTTCGGTAATCACGCATTCCACATCCGAATTCAACTCTGTTGTACGTTTAGTTATTGTAGAATAATAGTGGGTCCTCAGAATAAATCTGATGTAGAAAGTTTGCAAGAAGAATCTTGGCAATTATCTTTAATCCTACTGAGGTACAAAACATTTATCATTATGTATCTGAGCCTTTCATTGGCAACTGTGTAATACTGGCAATTCTCAAGCAGTCAGCAATATTATACTATTTCCTGCAAATGTGTATACATCAAGAATATGCTGGGCCAAGGTACCGGAGGACATTTGAGGACAACGGATTATGGTCGGTCTAGACCACTGGCTTTGTTGAAGTTCAGATTAGGTAATTTATTGCGCATGTACCTAATAATTGCTATTCGTTGGGTTTTGGTTAATCCAATCATGGAGAAGAAGGGTGTGAGTTGGAGTTAGCCTCTAAGCAACAGAAGTTACGGTTCGGTTTCGCAAGGACTACATCTTGATTTTACACTCGGTTAGTCTCTCCGCTAATTTGATTTAGTATATGACAGACATCGCAAGAACTACTATTTCTCCGTATGTTCTGGATATATCGGTGCTTTAAATGACAAGAATCAGTTTTGATAGAAATAGGAAATATTTCCCCTTAGCGTGCTCTTTCGTTTTCCACGCTTTTTCATCCAGTCTACGCAGTTGTTTTAGGGACAGAGATGAAAAGTGATATGCACCTATGAAACTGGATTCGAGTTTATGGCAGTTATCAAAGCAATAGTTTAGGTAGTACAAGTGTTCGCTGTAAATTTATATATGTTTTAAATATTCTAAAATCTGTGGATGAAAGCCTTTCCTGGGTTCGATTTGTATTCTCAAGTGATCGTTATTTTCCTTTAAGCCTGCGATAATTGCGGCAAGTAATATCACTATGAGTTAATTTGTTGTACACCATAGGAGAAACTTGCTATTTGAGTGGTGAGAATAACCAAGCGGTGTCTGTTTGCACAAAACATGCAGCTTCACTTTGTTTACAACTAAAAGCTTTATAGGTGCTTAAAGTTTGGTGCCGGAGTTTACAACATTTTGAATCCCATTTTCTGTGATATACGTATTGTCAAGTCTGTTGAACTCATCAGCAAAATGCAAAGCGAACATTTGATGTGGTCTATAGCAATTAAAGATTACGGCTCGTAAAATTCCTCAACAACTGGGTCGATGAAGATATTCGTAATGAAATCAGTTGGTATCCAATTAAGTATCTAGATTAACATTGTAAAAGCAAAGCTTTGATATGTGGAGAAGGAAACCAAAATTGAGGATTTGTTGACCTGCACCACACAGAATTGACAAAAGTGATAGCACATATTCCGTGGCTATTGGATACAGTTAAAGGCTTGAAACTATAGCAAAAATTATTTTAATTGCTACAACCTCATGGTCAATGACTTCACGGAGCCAGAAATCTCGAAGCATAATTACAATAAGCGTCGCTTATGCATGACAGCGGATTCCGCTTTTAATCTCAAACGTCACTGGAGCAACCCTAAGTCTAGCAAGATATTTTTAGTAAAATTGTTATTCTGCTTTTGTAGATTCGCTTCCGTTTATTGTTTACAGATTGACCATGAAGTTGCGCCAGTTGCAATGGAGTAAAAACTAATAGGAATTTTATAATATCGCGAGTGTTGGTCTAATTTGCCTGGAAGATTCTATAGATTAGGTAGAAATAACAAATGGAAACATTTAAAATACGCAGTAAGTAGACGAAGGCTGGCATATGCACGAATTTCGTGTTGTGTCATCGCTGCCTTTAATAGTAACTCGCAAATGTAAAAATTGCCAAAAGCGTAAGTGCATCTAATTTCGCAGTTGTAACCAAAGAGCACGGCCATGTTTGACGACTTGCCGTTATTCATACAGCTTTAAGTATTCGAGTTGTATATCAGAGTCAATTATTTGTGCGGTTTATCCAGTTTCTAGCCGTTGTACCAACCACTGCTCTCGGAGTTAATCACTTCATTAAAAACGGTGAAGCCGGCCATGTAGATAACAATGTAGGCAGAGAACGTCACTAAAACCCTCCACAGATTTCAAATAATCATAAATAGCTGTATGTTACGTAATGCAGGGGCACAAGCACGGAACCAGTTAGTATACAAAGCTCATTTATTTAGACACAACGGAAGCACGCTGTGAGCAGACTGCGGTTACTACAGTACACCGATTTATACCCTCATAACTAGACCTGGGAATGATGCGCAATCTTGCCTAGGTTAGAGGCCAAATTTAGTCGCGAGCTACACACGACAACACGAGACACATTAAGACATAACACAATTTTAAAAATAGGTTTAAGGTTGATCTGTTCTAAAAGTAACCGATTGTTCTTTTAATACCGTCGGAGGTTTTCGCTAAGCTAAAATGTACAGATATTTCTCATGGCCTTATTAAAATGACAATAATTTTTCAGATCCATTAGTTGCTAAATTGGCGCAGCAACAAATTATATCTTAACCTTCTATTCTTATCGCATCATATCTATGAGCGGCAATTACCCTTGGATATTAATTTGATGATGATAAAATTTATATAAAGAATAACAGTACATTCGACGTAGCTCTAACAACAACAATCTTGTTTTCCGAACAACCGGGCTGTTAAATTCAAATCCATGAATTGCCTGACATCATGAAGCTTGGGTACATGGCAGTTATTTAATCGAACGTACTGGTTTACATGCATGTCCAAATGTTGCATTTTGACCCATTGCTCATTTCTATGCCAAGCTCTGGTAGCATCGCTTTGTGGCTTTATTGCGACACGCAATCTCGTTTGAAGCCCCAGTGTGATTGAAGCACACCTATAACACTTCGATCATGATGATGGCATTCGAAGTGAAGACTTTACGATGTGCACTGCAAGACAGACTGGTGTTGTCTTAAATTGACTAAGCCAAAAGAATACAGTTTGATCTGATTAAACAGTTAATTATATTTATTTCTGAGCAGGTTGCGGGTGCTAACAAAACAGCTTTAAATGCTACCAGTATAAGCCAGACAGGTGAAAAATATAATAAACCAATAGAATTTAACCTTGTGAAATCCTATACTATTACACTATGAGGATAAGAGCACTGATACAAACGTAAATATTGCCTGTTACATGTGGTTTGTTCCTCATAGCTTCAAACACTCGCAGCAGAAAGTACAGACTTAATAACATGCTGCACATGCAAATATATTGGATAGTTCTCATTAGACAGAGAAGGTTGTACCAACTAAGTAAACAAAAAATTACCACGTTTGGTGGATCCACAGTTTATTGGTCGCTTGATATTGCTAGATGCTAATTCGGATATTTCCGAGCAGCTTCGCAAATTGTGACGTCTGTGGTTATTAAAATAACCACATTCAAAAAGTTTACTCATGAGCTGCATTTATTTTCCGGTAGGAGACCCAGGTAAAATTTGCTTGTAAACTCTTGTTAGAGAGAAGAAATGAATCCCATCAAAAGCCACAAGTTTTATTACTCCATAGCACATAGTTTTATATTTATATGAAAGAATATCTACAAAATATAAATGTTTTCCTTTGAACAGGCACTCTGTAAATGCAAAGAATAAATAAGATTAGTAAAAGCGAAACTGGATGAGTCATGGGAAATTTTAATGACTCCTATTAAGGAATTGTAAGTGGATTGATGAATTAGAACTCCCATACATATGACTGAACAAAGCCTTGGGAAATAAGACTTATAATGACCAAACTAATAAAATATGATCAAATGCATCATGGGCCAAATACGTTCTTTTAGCTTACCGTAATATCACAAAATTTTACTGTAGATTATGTCTTGAAAATTGAACTATCCATAGTGAGTATCAAAAGTTATCTAACATGTTCTTAAATTTAAGCGCCGACAGCTACTCTAATGAATTAACAAGAGGATGTCGCTTATAGTTTAAGTGGTATGGATTGAGATTTGCCGGTTCCTGGTTAACATAATAGCTACAAGCACACTACAGCGTAGCAGTAACCCAGTCACTAGTCTATTTAACTATATTTACTGGACAGAATTTCCTAACCAATGTACGATGATAAAATACACAGTACAATATGTGGCCTACGCTGGTTAAGGACACATCATCCACTTTCTTAAGTAACTGCCCCTCAGAGGTCGCTTTTGAAATGTTCACAATGACATGTAGCACAAAGTTAGCGCACGCATTCGAACAAAGTCTTTAAAATGTCACATTAGATATAACTCACTTTTAAAGAGCAAATCTAGTAAATTCCCGTCTCTGCGGGATTTTGCAAAGCAAGTTCAAAAGGCAAACTGAATACCGAAAACCTGGACCGAATAAGTGGCACATCGCCAAATCTGTGTTTTCCGCGAAAAAAATGAAAACTCATTAGCCGGAGGTAATATAATAAACCTGCAAAAAATCAATAATTTGCAAAATCTTATTGAGTTTTGTGTGACGAAAACCAAAATACTGGAAATAGTAACGGATTCTCATGCAGGCGATCACTGAAGACGCCGAACCAAAACGGATAAATCACACCAAATGATTTAACCCAAGAAGCAGGCCAAAATACGCATAAACAAATAATTCCAAATTCCATAACTATGTTAAAATATTTTCCATAGAAATATGACGACAAGAAATTATTTTTACGCATTTACAGACTTTCGGAAGTTGGAGCAATGCACAGATGATCTTGCATTCGTACAGTTGTAACCTAGTAGAACTACTGTATTTATCTAGTCTCAATGTCTATGGATGAACCGTAGTACAAAAGTATGGAAGCAACTGAAGATCATATATTTTCATTTGGGAGAAAATACCAAAATCCAGCATGCTACGGTCAACAGAACCTATTTACAATACTACCGAAACTTATGGAAACAAACATCAAAGATGGGAAAATGCAGTAACTGAAAAGCCACAATTTAATAACTCAGAGCAAAATGTCCTCTGAAAAACCGTTCCTATGTAAACATAACAAACAAAGAAAACGTAATGGATTAAAAAGCTGGAAACAAAGTGAAATCCAGCGTCATTTGACTAAACATATCAGAGGAGTTTGCTGGCGAATATCATCGATTTCAATTTAAGGCATGGGAAATATGAAAAATGCGACCCCATCCTGCGTTAGATAATCAATTTTCTACACCAACATCCTTTGGAATGAGAGTCCGGGAAACATGTTCCCATACAACGGATGGGATGGGTGGAGATCTCGCCTTTTCTATACTTGCTGGTATGTAACGATATGGCAAGATCAATTGTTTCAGATTCCTTAGGTTTCGCGATTAGATTCATGCACCTCGTTCTTACTTCCATTCTGCTCATACCATATGTAAGTCTAACCGCATTTACTTATCATTGTTGCTTCTTAACAATCTGACGACGCAAGTCCTAGCAACTACATCCACGACTATTTGTGCCCGGATCATGTTGCCTTAAATGCACCGAACTGGACTGAAACGACCATGTAAAGTTTAATTCTCAAAGGTTATTTAGGAAGGAGAAAATGCGGATAAAATGGCTCACTAAACAGGAAAGTGAAATATTAAAAGCAAAACAAGTCTTTATTATTCTTATGTTAAAGGCGGAGAGACATTTGGTCATTTTTCTAACAGCGAATCTCTGGAATCTAGTTTTCAGTCTACTGGCGTGTCTACTATTTATGTGATGTCACATTACGTTTGATAGAAATAGGGGCACATAGAAATCCTATTGTGTCAAGTGAAAATGTGACTTTCCTTGATATTCAGTGATCACGTTGGACAGATGAATCGGGTTGACCAGAATCTAATGGAAATGTAATTAATGATTAATGCACACATAAAGCATTGTGCTACTCCATCAAATTCGTATTCCGGTCATGTGTCACCGTAAGAACTAGGAAATGTGCTTTTTGAATATAATTTTAACAAAGCACACATATGTATTAAATTGGCTATAAGAATGGTTATCTTGAGATATTTATTGGTAAGAATACGTAAAGCGACTTTTGGAGCACGAATGCAAGAATGCTCTTAGGCTCTGTGTAACCTTTGCAATTCTGTAAACAGTTACTTCGAATATGTTGAATTAACATTTTGCAGTCAAGCGCAAAGAGTTATGATTTTCTGTTAGCGGAAAAGATATTTTAGCAGAGTTAGATTCATCGGTTATGCTATTCCATACATGGCTATTCGATCGGCTCATATGATTTAGTTACTTCTCAGAGATGCTAATTTGTTACCACAGATGGTGAAAGAAGTACCAATTTCAAACGTCACTTAATACATAGTTACATACAGATTCATTATCGTACGAAAGAAGTTTAGGCCAATAATATTAAACTATTTATTTGTCATACACGGCCAATGCAAAGTAGTGATT